>CM062806.1:698223990-698823990 GCA_031772625.1 Pinus tabuliformis | reverse complement strand
ATTCAAGAATGTTTTTATCATTTTCCCTTTCTCGTGCATTGATTAGTGACTATGGAGGAACACTAGCACATGTTTCAGATACTATGGTTCTATTTTATAAAGAAAATAATCTATCTCAATTTTTTCTTTGAATCCCATCCTTTATCCCATCACACTAAATCCTCTACATTGGTAGATTAAGGGAAGGATTTTGAAGACAAATTTATTAAGTATTACAAATATTTCCTTGAAAATAAAATAATCTCTTGTATTACATATATTTCCTTCAAAATAGAATCATCTCTTGTACCAACCCGCTCTCTTCACCTAATTGTATACTGCAGTTCTCCATCAATTGATTCTAAAGGGTGAAACTAAATACAAGAGAGTTGAAAGTAATGCAAAGTGTGGGAAGTACAAGTAAACCTGTCAAGGCTATGGATGCTCACTGGTAGTGGGTATATGCTTGTATGGTACTGAGACATCTTCGTAGGGTTATGGATGCTCATAGATAACGAAGCAATGTCAGGAAAAAGGAATAAACTATGCACACAATGGATTTTTGATGATCGTAAGACTCCATAAGTTCTACTTCCTCTTTTCAATAGTATGAGAAAATGCAAAATAAATCTCCCTATTTATGGATTCATTGATTAAATATTGAGTGGATATTGAGTACTCAAATCTTTAAGATTAATATTATTTGACTTGTCTTATGTGGGACCCATAGAAGCTAGTGCAATCTTTAAGAATACTATGAAAAGTAGCATTTGGTATTTAATATATTTAAGCCTCATTTATATTAACAACCAAAGATAACTGCTTCATCCTTAATGTTCGAGAAAAATTAAGGGGCTCCCATATAAATTTTAGAAATATCACCTTGGTTTGCATTAGGTTTCTTATTTTGAGTAATTTTGGGTTTTGTAATTTTCCATTTTTGACATTGTCATCATCTTCATCTCTTCAAGATCTTTTTGATGGTGTAAAATTTTCCTCATTTTGACTCTAAGATCAAAAGTTATGGCCTTTTGAATTTTTGTGGTTTTCACTGTTTTGATGAGGTGGCATGATTATGTGGTAGCCTACGTGGCGTGTTGACTTGGAAAAAAATTACAAGTGGCGCTTCCATGTGTAATTGATACCTAGCCAAATCAACATCCAATCATGCCTTTTTTATGCACTACGTGGAACCTCCATGTGGTTGATACGTCGCCACTATTTACTACGTCATTTCTACATGGAACCTCTATGAGGATGCCATGTTGGCACTTTTGCCACATGGACCATTTATGAGGATGCCATGTTGGCACTTTTTCCACATGGAACCTCTATGAGGATGCCATGTCGGCACTTTCACCGTATAAGTAGGTGTACCACATCATCTCGATTCTCACCAAGTTTCATGATTTCATTTCCAAATTTTGGTGTTATTGATGGGAGGTGCAAACATGATTTTTATTTCCATTTTGGGATGAAATTTTTCCCATCCCACCATTGCACTAAGCTAATTTCATTCACAAACCTTCATGATGGGCATGATGGTGGAGCAGGGTCATGAGCTTTTATTTATTTTATTAGTTTCATAACCTCACATAAACCTCCCGATGGGCATGATGGTGGAGCAAGGTCATGAGGTTTTATTTATTTTATTAGTTTCAGAACCTCACATAAACCTTGGCATGAAATCATGGTGAGGAGGGCATGAGATTTTATTATTTATTTATTTTTAATGCCACTTCACCATCCATGTGAGCTCCACCATACACCTCATCTTATCTGCAACTTATCAGAGTTGAGTCCATCTTTAACTACGTTTTATCACCACCACTCCTAACATTTACCCAAGTAATCATGGTGAGGAGGGCATGAGATTTTATTATTTATTTATTTTTAATGCCACTTCACCATCCATGTGAGCTCCACCATACACCTCATCTTATCTGCAATTTAGCAGAGTCCATCTTTAACTACAGTTTATCACCACCAATCCTAACATTAACCCTAGTTTATCAACTTGAGTTAGGTTTAACATGGGTTGATCAGCTTCTTGTTTATCACCACCACTCCTAACATTAACCCAAGTTTATCAACTTGAGTTAGGTTTAACCTGGGTTGATCGGCTTGGTGTTTATCACCTATGCCAATCTCCATTTCATTCAAGCTTTGGCGATTGCTATAAGTTTATCAACTTGAGTTAGGTTTAACCTGGGTTGATCGGCTTGGTGTTTATCACCTATGCCAATCTCCATTTCATTCAAGCTTTGGCGATTGCTATGGCAAGGTTTTTATTTATTTATTTTAAGGTCTACATGGACGTATTGGTTTATTAACACTAATGTTTAATTTTAATCTATTATATTTTATTAATCCATGTATTGGTTTATTAACGCTAAGGTTTAATGGCTTGGTGTTTATCACCTATGCCAATCTCCATTTCGTTCAAGCTTTGGTGATTGCTATAAGTTTATCAACTTGAGTTAGGTTTAACCTGGGTTGATCGGCTTGGTGTTTATCACCTATGCCAATCTCCATTTCATTCAAGCTTTGGCGATTGCTATGGCAAGGTTTTTATTTATTTATTTTAAGGTCTACATGGAGGTATTGGTTTATTAACACTAATGTTTAATTTTAATCTATTATATTTTATTAATCCATGTATTGGTTTATTAACGCTAAGGTTTAATGGCTTGGTGTTTATCACCTATGACAATCTCCATTTCGTTCAAGCTTTGGCGATTGCTATAAGTTTATCAACTTAGCTTTCAAGCTTTGACGATTACTATGGCAAGGTTTTTATTTATTTATTTGTGCCAATCTCCATCTATTATATTTTATTAATCCATGTATTGGTTTAATGGCTTGGTGTTTATCACCTATGACAATCTCCATTTCGTTCAAGCTTTGGCGATTGCTATAAGTTTATCAACTTAGCTTTCAAGCTTTGACGATTACTATGGCAAGGTTTTTATTTATTTATTTGTGCCAATCTCCATTTCATTCGAGCTTTGGTGATTGCTATGGCAAGGCTTTCAAGCTTTGGCGATTACTATGGCAAGGTTTTTATTTATTTATTTGTGCCAATCTCCATTTCATATTTTATTAATCCATGTATTGGTTTAATGGCTTGGTGTTTATCACCTATGACAATCTCCATTTCGTTCAAGCTTTGGCGATTGCTATAAGTTTATCAACTTAGCTTTCAAGCTTTGACGATTACTATGGCAAGGTTTTTATTTATTTATTTGTGCCAATCTCCATTTCATTCGAGCTTTGGTGATTGCTATGGCAAGGCTTTCAAGCTTTGGCGATTACTATGGCAAGGTTTTAATTTATTTATTTGTGCCAATCTCGATTTCATTCAAGCTTAAAGCTTTTTATTTTTTATTTTATTTTAAGGTCTACATGGAGGTATTGGTTTATTAAAACTAATGTTTAATTTTAAAATAATCCATGTATTGGTTTATTAACGCTAAGGTTTAATTTTAATCCATTATATTTTATTAATTATTTTCGGGTTAAAATTTATGCATGCATGTCCTCCACTAATCCTACCATTACATGCTTACACAAAGAATTATACCCATACTTGTATATAAACTCAAAAAAAAGCTTCCACCTCTTGCATGTGGGATTAAACCTTTCAATTTTTTACCAACCGACCTAATGCACTTACCGACCGCCAAAATGCACCTTCCAAATTAATGAATTGTTTAAGGACTTTGACTTTCAGAGGACATATCTCGGGCTACGGGGCACAAAATCAAGCCCATGGTACGTCATTGGAAATCTAAGATCAAGGATAACAATTTGGGAACCATTTATTTCAACAAATATACAAGTTCCAAAAATTCAACAGAAAAAGGGCTATGAATCTATTCAAATGTAGATTTCTTAGTTAATTTTTGGAAATAAAATTTGCTGAAAAAATGTTTTGTTATTGGAATCTCATCAGAATGCTATCTATTTGTTATAATTTTATTAGTAAATGAAGCATGAGACAACAATTATTAATTTGGATCAGATTTGGGAATTTGTTTTTAGTTTTCCACGTGATTTTACTTTAATATTTTTAATTCAAAATTTAATTCTTATATGGTTTTTAATGATAATTTTGTTGATAGTTTTGCAAATAATTTGGAGGGAAGTTTCCATCTAGAGTCTCAAGATTTGTGGAATAGAATTTCAAAGGAAAAAATTGTCTTCAAGTAAAAAACTATGATTATACAATTAAGGTTGTAGAAGAGAAAGTGGTTCCAATTTATGAGTAAGGAGGAGAAACTTACACTACTATAGGAGTCAAATCCTTAGAGGAAATTGAAGCTTGTTGGACCAGACTAGAAAGGAAATGTTAGAGATTATAGAAATTCATGTTATCATGAAATTTCTTTATTTTTTCTTGTACTTTGAAACTCCTAATCAAAACTTCAACTTTTATACATTGTTGTCTAAATTGATGGTTGGTTGATGGCCTTCATTTATATTCAGTTATGATTTTTCTTTTATACCAGATAAGTGTTTATTGTTTGATGTGGCACTGATGTTAATTTCATCCAATTTCGTACTTATTAAAAATCAATGAAAAGTTTCCTTTTCATGGTTGGTTAGATTTAAATGAGATTTGAATGATGAATTCAAGTGAACTTGTGCGTGTTGGATGATAATTGTTTACCAGTATAATCACATGCTTATTTTTTGCTCTAATTATTTTTGCATCTAATGAACTATCTTTTGTTGGAATCATGATTTCCATTAGAACAAAACATGTGGACATTAGTCTTCACTACAATCGCCAAAGTTAGGATCCACAAGAGGCAGTTAATCCATGTTGTGAAACACACGTGGAGCGCTGAACCCAATGTCCAACAATCCCCCCTAGTGTGAGTTGGGTGAGTTTTAAACTCGAGACCTATTATATTACCTTGATACCACTTGTTGGAATCATGATTCTCGTTAGACCAAAACCCATAGGCATTAGTCTCTGCTACAATTGCAATAGGTAGGATCCACGAGAAGCAATTATTCCATGTCTTGAAACACATAGGGAACGTTGAACCTAATGTCCAACATTTATGTGATGCAATAGTATGATTTTATCTTTAATTCATTTACTGTTAATTGAATCTAAGTATGTGTTTGTGTGTTTATGGTGACTATTTATTTAGTTAATTATATATGTACGTGTGTTCCAACTATTGTAGATTACATGAACTATTTCTATGATTTATTAGTTTATTTTAATACTTAGATTCAATTCAGGCCCTATCACTTTACTCTTGGCTAAGATTGGGATTGTTCCCTTTCTTGACTGAGATAAGGGAGGTTGAGTTAGTTTTATATTATTGATAGATAGCTCTTTCTATTGTTTGCATATTAGCTGAGGCTGCATTTAGAAATAGGTATTCATATTATAAATCCTCCATTTTTGGATAAAATCCTGTAGGACAATGCTTGCTGGAATACCAAATCATATGTTGGGGATATCTAGCTGAGATCCTCTACATCTTATATTCTTAACTTAATACGATGGAAGAAAAGAACAAACTTTTATGAAAGAAAAAAATGAGAGTCTAGGCTCCTAGTAAGGGACGAGTTTCCATTATTAGGGGTAATCATGGATGATTACCAAAGACTTAGACAAGATACATGGGACTTAGAGACCATTAGATACCATCAATGATATGCAGCCACAAATTATCAAGAGGTGGAAAGAACCCATAATTTGGAAGCCCTATTGATCTCCCATGGCATCCATGAGAAACTGCCTGATTATCCAAAGAGTATGAATCCCATGGGACAACCTCTTTTGAGTTTGGCCCTTAACATAACATCCTTCCATACACATTAATTAATGTGATTTTGACCTCGATGGATTATTTTAAGGATTCACTTTACTATCATATTGTTCTGTGGATAAATTCCTTCTATAGACAAAAGCAATCTCCCTAGACCTAGTGGCTTGATCTAGAAACAACCAAGATAAAACTGCTATGCTTTCCTTAGAGAAGTTTGAAATATGGGAAGAATACCTACCTGGAATCTACTGCAAGTTTCCTCCTTCTCCCTGCTTGAAAGATTTAGCTCCAACTCTAATTTCTAAAAGTGGAACCTGCAAAACAGCCAAAACAAGCAACAGAACCAAAACATACAAATAGCATATACAAACAACTCTAAACAAAAATTCAAGGCTTCATGTTCTGCATATTCATAAATGAGACATAATGTATAGGAAAACAATGCACTTTTGTATTAATAAAAGTAGGATAATATTACAACCCTTATAGGCCTTGACCTTGTAGATCTCTCCCAGTTATCTTGTCCTTCCTTTGCCATAATAACAAGCCTCCAATCACAACTCAAGCACATGGATGGATTATGGACCTCTAGGCACAAATCAACAACATAAGGGAATAAGTAAGAGTCTCCAAAATACAACCCACACTCTATGGGAGACAATGAATTTATAGGGTAAATGAGGTGGTTTGGGATTTACCATTCTAGGGCTTAGATCCACATTAGGGGGAGGTAAGTTCTAGGGGATAAGAGATAAGGCCTCAAGATTAGGAGTTCAAGATCTTATCCAATAATAAATGGTTAAAACCACTTCTGAAGCTTCTAGAAAGAGAAACTTCGAAATTAATTTTTATTTTTTTACTTATTTCCTGTTATCATCATACTTTTTGGGAAACCAACCTGCATTGGCTAGCACAATTGGCATGTGTGCAAACTGTGCCATCATAGGTTCCCCTAAAGGGAAGTGCATTAATCCTAAAAATGGGGTTTTTAGTCAATGTAATCCAAGATTCTTGGAACTTCTTGAAAGGGGATGCTTTTGTCTTTGTAGGGGATGATTGTAAAGTGTGAATGGATGATGATTGAGCCAAGTTCAAGGCTATTTGATTGGATGTGACAAAATGACCTATAACACATATGGTGTCCCATGAAATTCAATAAATCACACACACTCCGGGAAGAGCAAGAGGAAAGAACTTAGTTGATTCAACTAAACCATACTTTGGGTTATTACAACACATGAGATTAAGGACATCCAACTTCTGGCTAGGGGGGATTCCATGCAAGAGTCCATATTTGGAATAGCTTGGAGTTGCATGAGGACATGCAACAAAACTAATGTGGGGGATATGTTGAACTTTTTTTGTCACCTTTTTGTTATAAAGAACACCTAAATTCTGCTCCAATATGAACTCATTCACTCTCCTTTATTGCATGCATAGGGCTCACTTCTTTCCCTTGTTATGGTTTTTGCTCAAAGGTGTGCATGTGCGTGTGTGTATCAATTGTTTCCTTGTTTCCTTTTATAGTTGAAGTATTAAGATGTATTAAACATAGTGCTTGTGTTGTTGTATATGACATGTTACAATTGATTAAAAACCCTACTAACCTAAGCATTGGAATGATGATTGTTTTCAGGTTAATTACAAATAAGCATAAGGCCCAAATTTCCTAAAATTGTAGACATAAATTTGATGTGTAGTATAGCTAAAGGGGTTCCTAAGTTAGCATGACGAATATGTTGGTGCGAGTGGCAACCCATAAAGAAAGCACAAGTATTTTTCTATTTGCACCATATTCTTGAGATGTTGATCAAAGTTCAGTTGATGGAAATATTCTAAATAAGTTATAAGAGTAATGCTAAGGGCACCTAATGAACATGCATCAATGTGCATGTAGAATTAATCACAACTCGAACCACTTACATGCTTAGCCAAATAGTTGTTCAAAGAGGCTCTTAATTTAAATGCCAAATGATATCCTTGAAGCTTCCAACAATTGGAAGTAAAATGCGATTTGTTGGAATCAAACCAACCAAGCAATACTAGAGATCCCAATAACTTAGTTAGGTGAGGACTAAGCCAAGTATCAACTAATAGAATTGATCAATAAACATAAGCTAATCGTACTTGTAACTTTTTAAAAATATTTTAATTGTTTGAACTTTAATTGAAATCTAGCGGGCTTGCCACTACATTTATGAAGACAATAGAGTCCCCCTTGATCCTTTTCAATAAGGATGGTTGGTATTGATGTATGCAACCTAATGTCTTTTAATACAAATTACTTGTTATATTTCTTGTGCCCATTTTTTAGTTTTATGCATAGTTTGTAGCAACTTTGCCTCGGTGATTACATAATTCCTTTGCATAGGACGAGACTTAAGGGCACCCACTTGAAGTGAGGCATTGTGTTTTTAGCCTTTGTGTATAAGTTTGAGCATTTATATTATTATTACAAGTTAAATATTTTCATTTCATTATTTGCTTTCAACCCCATGTGTTAATTTATATTTTCGAGCTATTTATAAATCGTGTTATAGAATCAAAGTGTTGTAGAATCATTACGTTCTTGATTCCACTTGGGAAAAGAAGGTGAGTGGTGAGATTCATGGTAATTGTTCCCAAGGAATCCACCATGTGAGATGCCAACACCAAGCATGGAATTTTGAACATTGTTGACTCTCTTTTCTTTATGTTTTATGTGTGGTTAAATTTGATTTTATTTTCCTTTCCTCTATTAAATAGATTAGATTGCATACTAGTAAGTGTTTGTGAGTAAATATTTCTTTTGTGCATACTGCATTGGGTGCCTCACAAGATCCGATCAGACATTGGGTTAATAGTTAAATGATAGTGTCATGAGTAGACCCGATTACGAAAAAACAGAGATTCACACCTCTATCGACCCTCTTTTTCCTTTCCATTTAATAAACCCTAAACCTCATTCTACACCTCCCTTAGTGTCACCCATGATCCCTTTCCTCAACATTGGTTGTATCTATTACCTTCCAAAATTAAGTCCTCTCTAACTTGACTTGTAGACTCATAATGTTCACTAAAAAATAATGATACTAGACTAGAGGAAGTTATAGGTCTAAACATTGATTCGTAACCCCTACAACCACTACCTTTTTTGAATGACTATAACCCACCACACCATCAAGAGACCAAGAATAATCCGTGCCCCTGTCTCCCAAACAATCAACAATCTCTACTCTCCTACATTCAGTAGAATAACATTACAACTTCAAAGGAGTTAAATTGTTTAGTGACATCCGCTATTCAAGTTGACCCAATCCCTATTTATGTTAAGACCCCTTTGTTGTCACTTTGATCTTTAGATGTGTAGGGGACTCCACAAAAATAAAAAGCTTTCTCAATTTACCCATATCCCACAACTTCATTTGCCACCTTCAAACCTACTCTCGAAGACTCCCTTATAACCATTAATCCATCTACATCTTGTTGACAACCACATAATTCAATTCCGTAGGGCCAACATTGGAGTTTACTTCCTTATCCACTTCATATTTCTAAAGCCAAACTTTCTTTAAAAATAGTTGCTCATAATCAACAATCACATGACTATACATATGACACCTAATACATCTAAAAGGTGTTGAGAAATCTAGGGGCAGTTAGATTAGTGATTTCTCTTACTTTGATAATTGTTTGAGATGTTCTTTTACTTAAATTGATGTATTTGTTATTAGTATCTTTTTTCACTTGATTATTATTATTATGTTATTATCATCAAACAACTACCAAACTATGATTATCAAAGAGATTCGAGGACACAAAAATGTAGGTTGCAAGCCAAGGCCAAAACCTCTCCTCTTGAGAGGAAAACCCATGAGAATTCTTCTCTTCTTATATAATGTTCAGATGACAAATTACAAGACCTAAATTTCTTGTTAAAGACCCCTCCAAGGCCAAGTCAAACTACTCCTTAATTAAATTCCTTTTTACAAATTCAACTCAAATCAAATTTTCCTTATAGCAACTGTAACTTCTTCTTCAACCAAGATTTTCGGACTTGCAATTCTGACTGCAACTTCTAACCTAACTACATAAACCCTAGATTCACATGTGTGAGAGAGAATGGTGAAATATGACTTATTTTCTCCTTCGCTTGGGGTACTTGTCCTTCCTTGATGATTCAGCCTAGAAATTAGATCTTTTTGACTCCAATTTTTGACTCCTTAAGGTGACTGTAACTTTTGTTATGTTGCAGCAATATGTGCCTTATTTTCTTCGAACATGTGAAGAATGATTCCTTGAAACAATCCTTAAACTCTTTTCTTTATTCTCCTTCTCTTCACTATGTATTAGGCTCCTTCTTTCTTCCTTGATTGAACTACTTCTTGCTTGAACATTTGTCTCTCTAAATGAGATCGATGGTCCTCTTATATATAGGTCGAACAACCCTTTCATGAGGTCGACTTGTCATTTCTATAGGTCAACTTGTCCTTGCTTGTAGGCTGACTTGACTTGGAGGGTGTTTGACATTTTGACTTTATAGTAAATTTCCTTGACTTGATACATGATGCCCAATAGAGTCTTTACATATTACAATGACTCAATTGACTTCTTGACTCCATGACAAAAACCAAGAAGCACTCAATGTGTGCTTTACCTACAAATAAAATTTACCTTGAGCATGAATCCCATGCTTCAAAGTAATAATAATAGTTCTTTTTCCCTTTACATCAAATACATAAAATCATTATTACGGTAGACATTGTGAAGAAAAAACCTAGTTACACATTTAAACACTCCCTCTTAACTAGGGAGGTATTCATAATCTATACAAGGTACTTGGACATTCTCATAATAAACAATTCTCGTAAGAAGAGTCAGATTGATAAGCCATCTCATAAGCTATCTTCTCAGCTTATATCTGTGCATCTCATCATATCAACCAACATTGTCATATATCAAGGCCGTGACTAACAACTCTATCTCTCCATAAGAATAAAGCACAATGTCGAGGAGATAATGACTAATATATACTTTCATCATTGTCTCACAGGGTATGTCCTTTTAGGACCATTCCCATCGTGGATTAACAAGTCCTCATGGAATTTCCTCTTTGACTACTCTTACCTATTAGATGACCTAACTCATCCTCAAAGAGTATAAAAATCAATCTCATATGCTTACCCAATCCTCCATCTTTTATTCATAACATGAAGACAAGAATGACATGTCTATCTCTCCCTCTCATCTAGGGAGGATCTACTCATTCCTATAAAAGGAATATACCCAAGCTCCCTCTTAACAAGGGACTTGCCCAAGCTCCCTCTTAACAGGGGACTTGCCCAAGCTCCCTTTTAACAAGGGACTTGCCTAAGCTCCCTATTAATAAGGGACTTGTTACTAATATCAACTCTCTTCGGTAGAGATTATGGTACTATCACCTGCCTATAAGGCTCCTTCTTTCTGCATCATGACATGAACTTCAACTTCTTCATCATGGAACCATCTTCTTGTAGGGCATCGAAAATCATTTCCATCACTTCCCTTAAGTGAAACATCATGTTGAACCAATAGTCATGTCATCCTTCTCTTCATCAGAAAATGATCTTCTAGTCATCATCTAGATATCTTCATACAACTACATCTTCCAAGTCATGTTTCTTTTAGGATCTTCCATCCAATCTTATGAGTACTAGTTGTAGGCGACTTCTACAACCTTCTTCCTATAACCCTGTTTAAACCCAACCAAATATTTTCAAGAAAAAAATTGAACATCAAATCATAGTTACCTTTTTATGATGACCTTCCATCATGACATCTGCTTCCTGCATCAACATCCTTTCACATATTGTATGAATCCATCTCGAAGACATACATTACCAAGGTTTTATTTTTCCAACATATCAAGGTCTTCATATCTTTCTTGGCATGGAGATGTCATAGCTAATCCTTCTAGTTATAATATGTTGATCACTTATCTTATCTTACTTGACAATAGATGCATCTTCTCACAAACTCTTCTTTCACCCATTTTTTTTCTTCACATATTGCTTCCTCGAGATCATTTATACATGTTTCCTTCATTATGGGAACCATAGTTTCCAACCACCTCATATTCTTCATGAGGTCATATTATGTGGATTTCATCTTGTCGATATGTAGAAGGGTTCAAGGTACATTGTTTACATGCTTTCATGCATCATTTTAATGGAAGAGTTTCTTCTTCTTCAATCATGTTCATGAGATAGAGCATTTTAGCCTTTCTATCTGCAACCATATGATGACATGACTTTATCTAAATATATATATACCTCTTCCTTCTTTTGGTCATCTAGGCTTCCTTCTAGCGACTTCCTTTCCTTGATTGAATATGAAAGTACTTCAAAAAACTTGACATGCTTCACTTTTTTGTCACCATACCTTCATCATTCTCACTAATGGATCCCACACAAGGTGGGATGTAGACTTTCTGTGAGACACTTGCTTCTTAAGTAGAGGTGAACCTTCTAATGAAGGTTCCAATGGAGTGCCTTGATGATCCTTATTATGCAAATGATTCTTCTTGATGATGATGATATATGATTATCTATTTATCTTTTATCTTGCAAGATTACTTTCTCTAACCATATAAATTGCTACTTTGGTTGTCCTTATATGCTTCCAATGAAGATGCCATGAGCTACTTCCTCTCTATGGACTTCTGCTATCCAACACCATAGTGTCAAGTAATGGTTGCAAATGGAAGAACTGTAAATTGCTTTGGAAAGTGTCACAATATCAAGCTAACCATGGGGTAATATGTATTGAATAGTCCAATGCTTTCCATTCCAATGGGTGGTGCTAATGTTGTACTAGGAGTCCAATGGTTACAATCTTTGGGGACAATAGCTTTCATTTTTCAAGAACTTTTCTTGATTTTTTTTGGGAAGGAAAGGAAGTTGAATTAAGGGGTATCGTAGGGAAACCAGGACAGACAATAAATTCTAATGGCATGACAAAGCTTTTAAAGAAAGAACAACAGGGCGCAATTGCACAATTATTCTCACTAGAGGTTCAAACATCAAAATCATCTATTTCTCCAGATCTCCAAAAACTTTTGGACAATCATTCCAAGGCGCTTGAGACTCTCAAAGGCCTCCCACATATACGTGATTGTGATCATGCTATTCATTTGATTCTAGGAAGTGTTCCTCCCAACATCAGGCCTTATAGATATCCTTATGCCCAAAAGAGCAAAATTGAATGTATGGTTGAAAAAATGCTAGAGGCTAGTATAATTCAACCTAGTCAAAGTTCTTTCTCTACTCTAGTAATATTGGTGCACAAGAAGGATGGATCATGGTGTATGTGTCTGGATTATAGGGAGCTCAACAAGCTCACTATTAAAGATAAATTTCCCATTCTCGTCATTGATGAATTGTTGGATGAATTACATGGATAAATTTACTACACCAAGTTGGATCTTCGTTTAGGATATTATCAAATTAGAAGGAAGACTGAAGACATTCCGAAAACAACATTCAAAACTCATGAGGGTCATTATGGATTTTTGGTCATGCCTTTTGGCCTTACTAATGCACCTTCCACATTTCAAGGTTTGATGAATTCCATGTTCAAACCATTCCTTAGAAAATTCGTGTTAGTATTTTTTTATGACATATTAATCTGCAACAAGTGTTGGAAGGATCATGTTCAACATGTTGATAGGGTTCTCAAACTATTGTAGGAGAAACAATTATATGCAAAAACCTCCAAATGTTTCTTTGGAGTACGGGAGGTGGAATATTTGGGTTATATTTTATATCACGAGGGTTTTAAGGTAGACCCTAACAAAATTAAAGCCATTAAGGAATGGAAGATATCCACAACCATAAAGCATCTTCGAAGATTTCTTTGGTTGACAAGCTATTATTGCAAGTTTGTTAATAATTATAGGAGAATAGCGACACCTATAACATCGTTATTGAAGAAACATGAATTTTCTTGGACTCCAGAAACAACGAAGACCTCTAAACATCTTAAAGAGGCAATGTGTCAAGCACTAGTCTTAGTTATGCCAGGTTTCACAAAAAAAATTATTGTGGAATGTGATGCCTCGAGAAATGGAATTGGTGTTGTTCTAATGCAAGAAGGAAGACCCATTACTTTTGAAAGTTGTCCAATCAAAGGAATGTATTTACACAAACCTATTTATAAGAAGGAAGTGTTTGCAATACTACATGCACTAATGCAATGACGACCTTACCTAATGGGAAGGCACTTCAAGGTAAAAACGAATCATGATAGTCTTAAATACTTTTTAGAACAAATATTATCTTCAGAAGAGCAACAAAAATGGGTGACAAAGATGTTGGGTTATGACTTTGAAATCATCTACAAAAAAGGGAAGCAAAATGTTGTTGCATATACACTCTCAAGAAAGGATGAGGATTTGTAAACATTACTTTGTTCCATTTCTATTATCCAACCTGAGTGGATAACTGAAGCAAGAGATGAATGGAATAATAATGAAGATGTGTGGTCACTCATTCGAAAACTGCAGCAATATCCCGATACATTTAGTTGGAAAAATGATTCATTATGGTACAAAGATCACTTATATATTTGCAGGAATTCCTAACTTAAACAAAATACTCTTTTGGAATTTCACACCTCTCTCTTAGGAGAGAACTCGGGATTTAAAAAGACTTACCATAGGGCCAAGAAGGATTTTTTTTGGGATGGACTTAAATCTGATATTCAGAAGTTTGTGGCAGAATGTTTGGTTTCCCAACAAAATAAAGTTGAGATAATTAAGACCCTAGGTCTGTTACAGCCTTTAGCCATTCTAAGTGAGCATTGGGAGGAGGCCTCAATGGATTTTATCACAGGTTTACCCAAGTCTGAAAGAAAGAGTGTCGTCATGGTGGTAGTTGATAGGCTTACCAAGTATGCACACTTTTGTGCATTATCTCATTATTTTAAAGTTGATATAGTTGCTACTGCATTTATGAAAGCAATTCAAAAGCTTCATGGAAACCCAAAGATTATAGTAAGTGACAGAGATCCCATTTTCACTGGAAATTTTTGGATGGAATTATTTTCTTGTCTTGGTACTCAATTAGCTCATAGCTCATCTTATCATCCTCAATTTGATGGGAAAACTGATATAGTGAACAAATGTTTAGAAGGATATATTTGTTGCTTTGTATCTAATAAACAAACACAATGGGTCAAGTGGTTACCTCTAGCTGAATGGTGGTATAACACTTCTTGCTATACTGCATAAAAAATGACCCTATTTATGGCACTTTATGGATATCCTCCACCATCCATCACATCATCTTTAAGAGAAAATTCTAAGATTCAAGCAGTGGAAGATCACATCAAGCATCAAAAACAAGTTCTCCACCTCTTAAAGGATAACCTCACTCTGGCGTAGAATCGAATGAAACAGCAGGAATAGCAACATCACAGTGAAAGAAGTTTTGATGTAGGTGATTGGGTATTTTTACGGCTACAACCATACAAACAAATATCTCTCAAGCAAGTTAAGAAGGATAATAAATTATCACCCAAGTATTACAGTCCTTACAAGGTGTTGCAAAAGATTGGTACTATGGCATACAAATTGGAGTTGCATGCATCTTCCCAAGTACACCCAGTTTTCCATGTCTCATGCTTAAAGAAGGTTATTGGTGACAAGCTTCCAGTTCAGACAATGTTTCCAAAACTTGGCGAAGAAGGAAAACTGAAACAGTCACAGAAACAAGAACCTGACATCTACGAAATCGATCAATTTCAGAGTATCTCATTAAGTGGAATAACTTACCCATTAAAGATTCCACATGGAGGATTAGAATTTTATATAGAAGCATCTATAACTACTCAAACATTGAGGACAACACTTTTTTGAAGGAGAGGGGAATGTTAGGTCCCTTATTGTTATTGTTGTGCCCTTCTAGACTCCATATTGCTATTGTTGTGCCCCATAGAAACCCACTATTTTTATCGTTGCGCCCTAACATTATTATTGTTATGTAGGCTCGAATTATATTGTGACCCCTTAGACTCCTATATATACAAAGGAGGTCTTGTCGTTTGTATCATCCAAGAATTTTTCATTTATGTAATGTAAATGAGGTTTCCCCCTTGAAGAGGATAATTTTTAAGTTGTTGATATATCTATTTGTGATTTGGTTGCATAACACATCAGGTAGCACCTTGAGCATAATGGTGGTCATCTCACGATCAAACATTAGTTCTCCAAGTTCTTGTTGTTGGTATTTAATTTCAGATACCTTCATGAAATATGAAGTTATACCTTCTTACCTTGACACCTTCATATTGTGTAGTTGGGTTCTTAAAAATATGATTTCTCATGCAATGCTCATAGAGAACAACTCCACCAATTTGTCATAGATCTCTTTTGTTGTATTTAACTTTGCAACATAAGGGATGAGAGAATCTTTGGTTGACTCTATGAGGATCCTTTGCACCCTTATCTCTCCTTTCATGTACTTTTATAGTGCTTGAGATTGATCTTGAGATGGTTTGGTGATGGATCCCTTTACATATTCAATAAATTCACTCTCCTTGAGAATTAAATCAATTCTCTTCTTCCATGCAAGGTAGTTCGAGGTCCCAACCAATTTATTGTTCTCCTTGCAAAATTAAGTCATTTGGTTTGTAGATTGAGACATAAAATATAGAATACTCACTTTTCAAGTGATGATGCTCCTTTGAAGATGATATCTTCAACTTGATGCCTTCTTAATGATGTCGAAAACTGAAGATGCCTTCTTGAAAATGATTGCTTCCTTGATGATGTCTTCCCTATTCAAAGATGACAATAATTTTTTTTCTAGATGATATGAGATGTCTTTCTTCACGTATGCTTGAGATGATATCCTTTCTTCAATGAGATGGAGATTACCTTGATTTCTTTGATGATGATGGTAATGCTTCTTCTTGCTTCCTTTAGATGTAGAAATGTAGAATGTGGAGACTTCAAGATGCTTCAGAAGTGTTAAGGAGGGTCTTTGAGTTCTTCTTCGTCTTCCATAGATTGTGATGATGTGATCCTTGTGATGTGATGGGTAATTCTCCTTTATTTTCTTTGTATTCCTCGATGATTTGATGTCTTTGATGCTTCTTAGTCCTCCTTGATGATCTCCTTGTGCTCGACCCTCATGTATCCTTCTTCAAGCTACCTCTTCTTGTTGTAATCACCTTAGCTCTAATACCATGTTGAGAAATCCAGGGGCAGTTAGATTAGGTGATTTCTCTTACTTTGATAACTGCTTGTGATGTTATTTTACTTGACTTGATGTACTTATTAACATTTTCTTATTTCACTTGGTTATTATTATGTTCCTATCACCAAATACCAAACTATGAAGATCAAAGAGACAAGCAGACACAAAAATGTAGGCTGCAAGCCAGGGCCAAAAGCTGTCCCCTTAAGAGGAAAACCCACAAGAATTCTTATCTTCATATAGAATGTTCAGAAGATGAATTCCAAGACCTAAGACTTTTGTCAAAGACCCCTCCAAGTCCAGGTCAAACTGCTACTTGATGAAGTTCCTTTTCACAAAGTCAACTCAAGTCAAATTTTCCTTATAGCAACTGCAACTTCTTAACCAAGATTTTCAAGCCTGCAATTATGAATGCAACTTCTAACCTAACTACAAAAACCCTAGATTCACATGTGTGAGAGAGAATGGTGAAATATGACTTCTTTTCTCCTTCGCTTGGGGTACTTGTCCTTCCTTGATGATTCAACCTGGAAAGTAGATATTTTTTACTCCAATTTTTGCCTCCCTAAGGTGACTATAACTCTTTGATTTCTTCTCCTTTTATTCTCCTTCTCTTAGCTAGGTATTAGGCTCCTTCTTTCTTCCTTGATTGAATTGCTTCTTGCTTGAATGTATGTCTCTCCAAATGAGATCGATGGTCCTCTTATATATAGGTTGAACAACCCTTTCATGAGGCTAAGTTGTCATTTATGTAGGCCAACTTGTCCCTGCTTGTAGGCTGACTTCTTTTGTTGAAGGTTAACTTATATTGGAGGGTGTCTTTTGACATTTTGTCTTCATAATAAATTTCTTTGACTTGATACATGATGCCCAATAGGGTCGTTACATATTACAATGACTCAATTGACTTCTTGACTCATTGCAACAAGATGCACCCTAGTTTTCCTTGCACGTGTGAAGAATGATGCCCATAAACAATCCTTGAACTCTTCACTTTCTTCTCCTTTTATTCTCCTTCTCTTAGCTAGGTATCAGGCTCCTTCTTTCTTCCTTGATTGAACTGCTTCTTGCTTGAATGTATGTCTCTCCAAATGAGATCAATGGTCCTCTTATATATAGGTTGAACAACCCTTTCATGAGGCTGAGTTGTCATTTATGTAGGCCAACTTGTCCCTGCTTGTAGGTCGACTTCTTTTGTTGAAGGTTGACTTATATTGGAGGGTGTCTTTTGACATTTTGTCTTTACAATACATTTCTTTGACTTGATACATGATGCCCAATAGGGTCGTTACATATTAAAATGACTAAATTGACTTCTTAACTCATTGACAAAAACATAGAAGCACTCAATGGGTGCTTGACCTACAAATAAAAATGACCTTGAGCATGAAACCCATGCTTCAAAGTAATAATAATAGTTTGTTTGTTTTTTACATCAAATACATAAAATCATGATTATGTTACACATTATGCAGACCAAACCTAGTTACACATTTCAATGAAAGGGACCCCATATAGCTGATCTCCTTTTTGTCGATTCATCTCCACTACAAGCCCTTATTTGAGATTAATTACAAATAATATACAAGCTAACAACATATTTCCACAGTTTGGAAAGTACATCCACTTCTATGAAATTTCTTAGGGTGTTGCCTATTTTTTTAAAAACTTCTAGAGTCTACAAAGCTAAAAGAATATCTAGATATTTTAACCATATAGAAGTTCCACTTGTTCTCTTGACCGAGAATAAAAAATTAGACCACCATTTTAGGACAAGAGGGGTGATTTTCATCTTCTAGAATATGCTAAAATCTTATGTGAGTCCACTTGATATTTAAGAAAGAATCCCAACTAGACTTTAAAGAAAATATTAAATTTCAGAATTATACTATTTGAGGTTTCTAAAATTCTTGAACCTATATCCTCAATGTCCATTCACCCACCTTCCTTTGATGAAATTACCCAACTAGGGCATGTGATACCAAACCAACCACTTTGTGCATTTTTATGTCACCCTCCACAACCAACACGACCAAGGAAGTTTGTTGTTTTTCCTCTTTCTATTACATGCAACCCTTTCCCTACTTGTTCTATCCATAGCCACACTCTGAAGCACCTCACCCTTTTCCTTTTCTCTCTTAGAAGAACCACTCTCAATAAACTTATCCACAAAAAGAAACCCCCCCTTCTCTAGATCCCTTATAACGCTTTGACCTTGGTTGATAAGGTGTTATCATGAGCATCATTTTTTATAAATTTCGAAACATTTGAAGATTGAATACTTTGGCCAAGATTGTTAACAATAGGGGTAGAGACCAAGATTGTTCCACCAAATTCAACTCATTTTGACTCACTTCTAATGTAAATTCCCTTTTGCCAATTGGAAAATTGTATATTATATATTTGGCCAAATGACGACTCCAAACCTTGCAAATCAAGAGGATAATTGAATTTAGACTTACCTTTGAGAACACTGATAGATGCAACCCCCCTCTTTGGAATTAACCATCACCAATATGCTCGAGGCCTTGCAATCTATCATAAGGAGACTCCTCCCTGACCAAATATTAAATGGAGAAACCTTTTGAAGGAGAAAGACAACCATAAACAAATGGAAACAAACACCCATTTGCTGTGGAATTCTTTTGGATGGAATTTCTTATACCATTAATAATTACATGCAGTCTTCTCTCCACATATAGGACATCAAGCCTTACACTTTGTTGGTATAAATCATTAGATACTTTTCCATCAAATAACACCATCAATCCATGGCTTCCAAAACCCACATTCCCTAAGTCACTATAATGATGTGGGTTAGTAATAACCCCACCAAAGGAAAGAAAAGTGGGAACACCAATTACCTTATGGAAACCCTTCTCAACCAAGGGATTTCAACCAAAATATTCACCTTTAACATCTAATAATACACCTCCCTCACAGTGGAATGGTGATTTTATATTGTTGAAACCAAGATTTTGCTTTTGAACCAAATATATCTAGAATCGTAAAAAATATTTTCACATCATCCATAGCAAGGGATAAAAAGACCTACAAAGGAAGCCCTATACCCAAACTAAAGAAACCCTAACTTCCATTATCCCCCTAATTGTACTTGTACATATTGATATCTACCTAAGTTCTTAATTATGAGTTTTAGTGAGTGTGGTTAGGTCTGCGACAACGCCCCATTCTGGTTTAAAAATCTTAAAAAAAGGGTTTTTTTAAATCGCCCAAAACAATTAAATAATAAAAACAAATATTTTCTTTCGTCGAAATAAACTTTTAAGTCGGATAGGTCGGAGGTCAGTCTACACACCAAAACTTTGTTATTTGGTCACCTCGACTTTCCATCCTCTCGACCTCCCGACTCTTGACCTCCAATCATCCCAACTCATGATTGTCATGAGCTTTCAAGTATTCAAATGAATTTTCATTTCTTTTATGTTTAACGTTTCTTTTTATAGGTTTTTTCAATAAAACTTGGTATACGACTACTCAACTATTATGCCACTCGGTACTTATTTTGAAATTCAATTTAATAAACACCCCAACCTACCAATCTTGTAACCACATACTCTACCACAGATAGGACAAACCATTGGAAATTTATTGCGACATTTATTGATCTTTAATGGTTTTCATTTCACGTGTTTGCAGGGTAATAACTATTTAACAGTTTTGAAAGATTACTTATTTACTCTTCCAAGAAACCATTACTCTATGAGTTTTTCAAAAAATTACTTATTTATTGTTCCAGAAACCATCCTAGTCTAGTAAATAGAGTTTTTATAGTTTAAATCCTCCTCTTTCTCTTCTCTCAGTTTCTTAGTTTAAATACTACTAGATAGTATTTAATTGTTTTCCTTTTTCAATACAAGTTTCTAGTTTTTGAAATTAGTATATCATTGATTATTTACAGGTCAATAATACAAGTTTCTAGTTTTTGAAATTAGTATATCATTAGTTTTTGAAATTAGTATATCATTGATTATTTACAAGTCAATAATGGGAAAGAAAGGAAAAACACAATCTTTAAGGCCCGCGGTGCAAAACATTAAAATGAAGATGAAAGTAGCAGAGGTTCCAATGCCTAAAGAAAGAAATCTCAATTCATCATTTATACCAGACACCACATACAATATCAAGGATGCAGGGTCTATTTCACGGGAAAGGATCTATGATTTCATTGAACACATCGAATGGAATGACCTTGAGGAGTCAGATGATAAATTTTTAGATAAAGTTGCGAAATATGAAGCAATTAAACAAACCTAATTGCAAAAATCGCTACCACGCCAACCATGTTCCCATGTTATGAAATGGTAAGTTGGATTATATCTCAAGCTCATATTCAAACTTGCTCAATTGTTGACCATAATACAAATGTGATTGTTTCTTGGAAGTGAAAAATTCTTAAGTCTATCAATAAGCTTAATTATCTTGAAATTCTTTTGGATAAGGAATTTCTGAATGATTTCCATAACAATGTACTTAGTAAGAAGAATAGGGATTACATGCTAATTATCAAGAAGTGGTTGCATGACCTTGAAGGTGCTAAAATCAAAATTTGAAAAGACTATCCAATATCTCTTTTCAAAATCCCTCCCGTATTTGTGATTAAAATGCTTACAAGTTTATATGGTGAACCTAACCCTAAACATTGCAAAGTAGAATGGGTTCCACTCATCTATTCAATCTTTAGACAATAAAAAAGGTTTAAGTAGGGTGATATTTGTCTCAAAATGTTTTATAAGCAATTATGCTTTCATTAGTCGCACCTCCAGGTTTCGATCAAGGTTCCTTTAGGTCAAGATATCTTATGGATATTGTTATTGCAACATTCCCTTTCACATAAAAGGAATGAAGTTACTCTCTAAACCATTCACAAACCATTCTATTTTTGTTATATTCTCTAGGAAAGCAGATAGAAGAACCATTTTTATGATATCTATGATAATGTTTTTTTGTAAATCGAGTTTCTATTCATTCTTCCAAAAAAGAGAACATCAAAATTGAAACGCAGGTAGTCTCACCCCGACTAGGTTTGTTGACTACCATTGACAACAAATGACAGTGCAACAGAAAAGCATCAAGTGACAGAGTCCACAACTTGAAGGGCAAGAAGCACCAGTGAACAAACAAGATACATAAAACACCTGTAATCATGTTAGTTGTCGGAAGTGATGGAAGTTGGGTTGTCTGGGGTTGTTCCTGGAGGCGGAGGAGGGCAGAAAGAGCATTGAACGTTCTCTTCAAAATGGGCCATCCAGGCCTCCATCTTTTTGACTTTTTCATATAACGTGTTCTAGCCTCGCCAAATGAACACCACACGTTCCTGAGTATGGCATTGAAAGTAGTGCATCTTGTTCAAGGTTGCAATTAGCTCCGCGTGCTCCTCCTACCTCACTCGCTCCGCAGTTGGCATTCAATCCATAATTGATTGAATGAGGTCTCCACAATGCTCCATGTAACACACCTGCTCCTACCCATGTCCCACACGACGCGCCACCCCTTGACTCCTCACTCCTCTACAACGAGCCGACCAGTCATGATGCTGACTTCATTGGGAGCGACCCCCTCGACCCCTGATCGAACCTCCCTGGGCACTGCCACCCCTTGCCTCTGAGCGCCCCTGACGTTTGCTTCTCGTTCTGCCACCTCCATGACATGCTGAGGCTGCCGAGCTTGAGGGACCCCCTCTGGAGCCACCATGACCTGAATGATTGGGGATGGGAGCCAACTCCATCTAGGAGAGACTTGCACCTCCCTTTGGACTGCCCGAATTGGGCTTCATGTGTGGTGAAGAACGAGACACGCGAGGAGCAGGGCGCATGCTAATCCCCCTGAAACCACATAATAATTGCACTAAGGGAAAATTCACCCCTCCTACCTCAGACTCACCACAACCACAAACAAATCTCCGATGCCCACCCCGAGAAGGTCACCCACAAGCTAAACAACCACCCAAAGAATAATGCACCCGCCCCACAGACGCCACCAAGCCCGAATGGCCTCGACAAAAGCACTAGTGGGGGCAACTAAGATGTTATCCCTCCAATTCAATAAGAAAACCACCAGAGTCCAGTTCCGTAGCAGGAGAATCCCAAGACCCCTATTGAACCATCATTGCTCCAGTAAAACCAATTTTCCTTGTCAACTCCTTTGTTCCATAGATTTAATTCGCAGACTAAACCAACAATTGTCAAAGGTAGACCCTTGTGAAGGCAGGAAGGAACTTCGGCAGCTCAGATGCCACCTCTCCCAAACTAGGTGTCCACGGAAACAACCGTTTACCCGCTCTAAACTCACATACCAAGTTTCTTGGCATAACCAGACTCCACAACTCTCAATGCTAATTGCACACCATAGCCAGGCATCACCTGGGTGATAACAGGCCGCGCCACTATCCATTAACTCACCACTGATGCCACCACCTGTAGAATACCATGCAAATGGATGTTTCACACAAGGTTCTTTAAAATCCCTCATACTCAAGGTGCTTGGAGAGGATTGAGAGGCAGGTCCTCGCACTTGCAGCCACGTGCCCTGCATCATACACGTTCCTTCAGGGACCGCGTTCACTCGGTTCAACACCCCCATTGGGGATTGGAGTTAATAAATTTTTAAATATATATATATATATATATATATATATATATATATATCTTTTGCTATCAATAATTTTGGTTGTCAATTTTTTTATATATATTTAATTTGTTAATATAAATATTATTTATGAAAATACTCATTCTAAATTGAGAATTCAACCTCTCATATTAAAAAATTGAATATATTCTTACCAACAAGAAATAATTATTAACATTTCACATATAAAAATTAGTGGAATTATAATTGAATTAAGTAGAGAATAAATCTACATTTCTCCCAATCATCCTACTCTCTTTACTTCATGCATTGTATCTTTTACAGTGTACAGTTGCTTCCTACTTTATGATCATTAGTTGGAAATAAATATAATTATCTTATTCTAATTAACTTAAAATATAGTAAATCAATTACCCCGTCTTGAATCATCCTCTTATGCTATTTGCCGCCATCAACATTTACATCTCACCGCCCGCCCAAAAAGAGGTTTATGGCATCTGGCCCTGTGGGATGCACAATGTTTCAGTGCAGGTACCATCTGTTGTTGCCCTGCTTTAGTTCTTCCTTCCATTCGGAGTCAAACACGGGAATTCAATAAAAGAACAAATTCTGATATAAGCTTTGCAAGAGGGCATTGGGTTTTTCATGTTGCATTGCTGGTTTTGGGCTTTATCGGATTTTTTTTTGGGAATTTCCTCGTGATTATGCTTTCCAAACCCACAAGTCAGAGGTTGCAGTCAAAATGCTTGAGAGGTATTGTGTTTCACCCCACGTCGGCCGATGCCATTGCAGAAAACTCATTGCTAGTAGGGACCCTGTTGAATACATAGTAATGGTAATGGGTTAAGGCTCTATATCTATGTGTACGAGGTTTCCAGCTTGAGTTCGTAAAACACATGAGGTCTCATGGGGTTTTATAGTCGCAGGGTATGTAGATTTGGTGTGTATAAGATTAATCCATGGAATGCAATAATTGCCATTGCTGCATAATACACTTCAATGCTGTACGAGGAGAATGCGTGACAGAATATGCTGCATATTTTGATTTGCTATCAAACACCTATGCTGAAGCTGGCAGGTGAGATGATCTTTAAAATTCAAGATCAGACAGAGGATTGAAAACAATCACCAAGATGCAGCTGGTTGAGGTAAACAACAGTGTATTCATTCCATGTTGGTCACAGGTTAGGTTGCATCCTTAGGCCTAGGAATTTTATGAAATGTTTGGGAGCCATGCTGGGAAAATGCAAGGAGCTGGTGTAGTGCTTTATCAATACAAACTTTAGTTTCATGGTGTGGGAGAACAGGTTAAGAAGGCATGCTTTCGAACAGTGGTGAGATCAACAAAAATTATAGGGTTCTTGCCTGGATTATTAGGAATGTGTGTGTGTGACTGTCACATTGCCACTGAATTCATGTGCAAGTCTGCCAATATAGAACTTATTTTGTTCTTTTTCCTCTTTTTTTTTGAAGTTGCTTTCCACAACACACCCAATGAGAAAGTGCCGCACTGTATAACATAGACTTTCTTCAGCTTTGGTGCCAGGTTCAAGGAATAACCACTAAAAGTGCCTGATACTTGCACTGGCCTCATTCCTTTTTGAGACATGACAATAGGGTGAGACAGACCAGAGTGAGAATGGGCCCTGTTGGATGGCTTAATACACCGTCAAACTCAGTGAATCAAAACCCCATTGGCAAATCAATAATTATGCCACTAGGGTGAAGCACACCAGAGTGAGAATGGGCCCTGGTGGGCGGCTTAATGCACCATCGAACTCAGTGAATCAAAACCCATTGGCAAATCAATAAATTACTTCATTGGCAAATCAAAAAAATATTACGAGGGATGCAAAATGTTGCCATCATTTCCAAAATGGATCATGTTCCTCTGGTGATCATGTTTGAAATCAGCTACAGATTGGTGCACATGGCTCAAGATCCTTAAGGTATGTAAGTACATTTTTTTGAGTTGATGTCCAGTGTTTAATATTTTAGTAACTCCAGAGCCATATGTTTTATTTATTTATTTGTTTTTCATGGAATTTGTCTCAAGAAATGCATCATGATGTTAGGGAGGCACGCATATTATGGACTTATTTCTATTTTGAATGGCTTAATACTGTCGATCTCACCAGTGAACCAAGGTCCTGTTGGCAAGATAATCACAATGAAAATGAAAGTCTGTTGGGTGGCTTAATAGTTCATCAACTTCACCAGTGAAGCGGAGTCTCAATTTAAAATAAAATAAAATATGTATACACTTCTCAATTTACAATAAAATAAAATATGTATACACTAAATAGCATGAGATATTTTGACCAGTATAAACTATTGTGGATTCTTTAGCTAATAGTCCTACCTTGTTGGTTGAAGTTGATTGCATATGATCATTTGAAGAGACTAGAAGAAGCTAGCTACATGTGTCAGTATCATTTGCTAATCAGTATGCGAGAGGAATGATAAATATATGTTACACAAATACTTTTCATATAAGTTTCAGAAGAGGGTTCGGGGCATTATAGTGCATCCATAAATTTTTGACAACTGAGTAGTGTTGTTATTATTGTTTTTAAAATTTTATGATGTTTTCCACCGCATGCAAGCTTGAATGATTAAATAAAATCTACAGCTACCCAACCCTGCCCATGCAAGAAATGCAATCAAAAGATAAATTGTGGAAATTCTAACTATCCTCACAATTAGCTATTCATTGCTATTTTGTCCCCATTTTCTATATTTTCTAAATTGATGTATACTTACAGTTGCTGACATGGGTTCTGTACGCTATAGCCAACCGGGAAAGTAGTTACATGTTAAAACTTTTTTTCTCCTTTCATGGAGACATAATGGCGTTGCTTCTTACATCAATTTCAGTTGAAAAATAATGACATTGCTTCTTAATTCAATTTCAGTTGAAAAATAATGGCATTGCTTCTTAATTCAATTTCAGTTGAGCAGCTGCACATCTTTTCATTTCTATCCAGGGGACTGTTGAATTTTGTAGCTATGGTCGATCTTCATAATTTATATTTTTTCCCTTGAAATGTATTATGTATTTGTAAGACATGCTCTTCATGTCGATTTCATTGATTAGCTCTTGAAAGAATTATTAATAGACGTGTTTCATGTCAGATTTAAAAGAAACAAATTCTAAATTTGAATTTTGAATTTTTGGCTCCAAACTTGTCAAGTTGGCCATCCCTCAAGTCAAGTCGTTCTCAAGGAGAGTCACATCCATTTAGACAGACATATCACTATATATAGAGCATTCGACCTATTCCACAAGGCACCATTCGACCTCACACAAGACAAGATAGTTTATGGGCATCCAAGCGAAGGAGAAGAAGGGCGAAGAAGGGAAGGGCAAATTCGTCTTTAACATTTATCTTTCTCTCTCGACTTCGCACCTGTGACTTTCTAGGCAACATATTCTAAGAGGCCAAAATTTTGCGCTGATTGTTCTGGGTAACAGGGCTGAATTTCTGAGCATATTTTGGGAGGCCTAAATTTGATATAGGAAAATCAGATAGGGCTGAAGTTTGACTTGACAAGAGGGCTGCTTGACCAGGTTTGACCATAGCATTGTTGGTCAGTTTGTCCTCATAGTTGGCTAGTTGCATTAGATGCATCTCTTGTTGATTTGAAGAATTTCTCTGAGGAAAATGTTGCTGGGTTTTCATCTCAAGTGGGTTTTCCTAGGGTAAATCTTGTGTTCTCTTTGTGCATTGTGATTTCTACTGTCCTTATGGTTTTATGGTTGAATTTCTGAAGTGTAATTGCGTAATGATAAATTGGAATTGTTAAAAGAAAATCTACATCATTTGCAGTAATTATCAGTGTTTCGGAAATTTGTGCTTATATCTATTGCAAATTGGTGACGGAAAGGACATTGAGATCACTTTTGAAGAAACTTTTGATAAAAGATCACTCTGAAAGAAGACCTATATCTTCAGTCTATTTACTTATCTGTGATCATGGGTTCCTCTATGAAATCTGAGAATAAATTGGAAGGAGCTACAAATTTCAGGGCTTGGAAGACAAAGATTGACCTTATTCTTGCAAAGAATGATCTCTTGGGCATTGTGAAAGGCAAGGTCACTAAACCTTTAGATATTGAAGGAAAAAATATGAGAAGGATGACATCACAACTATGAACATCTTTGTAGAATCTATCAAAGATAATTTGATTCCTTATGTTTCAAGTCTTGAATCTTCGAAGTAGATGTATGATGCCCTAATTGGATTATACACTATCAACAACATTGGTCAAGCAATGAGATTGGAAAATGAGCTTTGTTGTGTTAGAATGACAAGAAATGACACCATAGCCTCATATTTCATGAGGATTTCTCAATTAAGAGATCAAATTCAAGCAATTGATGAAGTCATTTTTGAAAGAGAACTAGTAACTACCACATTTAATGGTTTACCTTACTCTTGGGACTCATTTGCATCAGGTATATGTGCCAGAAAAGAAACTCCAAAGTTTGAAGAACTATGGACTACATGTACTCAAGAACAATATAGGCTCATGTCAAAAGGAAAGATTCAGAGATCTGAAGAAGGTGACTCGAGCATATGCAACACGTTTCAAGAAGGTTGGAGGAAGAAAGAAGTTTGGTTTCCAAAGAAGAAATGAAGAAAGGAGACCTGAAGGAAGAAGATTTGCTCCTCAGGTAAAGAGAGATATGTCAAAAGTTCAATGCTATCATTGTCACAAATTTGGTCACTATAGACACAATTGTCTTGAGAGATCGAATGATGGAAAGAGAAAGGGAAAGCAACATGCCACCGTCGCAGAATTTGAAAAACTTCCAAATAGACCCAAGAATGAAGATTCAAGAGACAAAAATTTCTTTTATTTTTCTGCTCTTACAGATTTTATTGTAGATAGCGATGATTTGTGGCTAGTAGACAATGGTGCCTCAAGACACATGATGCGAGATCATGACAAACTCACAAGTCTAATGGAAAGAAGATTATCCCAAAAGGTAGAACTTGGAAACAACAATAGTTACGTAGTAAAAGTTGTTGGGAAGACATCCATTGTGCGGGAATCAAGTGGAAGCGTTCATCTTAGCAACATACTATATGTACTAGGTTTGAAAAAGAATTTGGTTTCCATTTCATGCTTGGAAGATAAGGGAGATAAAGTAACATTTGTTCATGGAAAAGTTATTGTATGGCCCAAAGGTTCTAATATAGATTCTTCAAGAGTAATTGGAGTTTGTGAAGGAAGGTTGTATAAACTTTTGAAACAACCTGCTCAAGGATTAGTACATAATGACATTAATCTATGTGAGATTTGGCATAGAAGATATGCACATCTGCACACTTGCTTTAAATCAAATGTTTCAGGTGTTCTAGATTTGTAGGTAGAACATGAAGAAGTTTGTAAAGGATGTGCACTAGCGAAGAATGTCAAGAGGCCCTTTCCAAGTAGCAAAAGTAGGTCCAAGGAAATTTTGCATCTAGTTCATTCTGATGTGTGTGTTCCAATGTTAGTGAAATCCCTTGGAGGATCGTTATACTATGTAACCTTTATTGATGACTTCTCTCGCAAAACACAAATTTATTTCATGAAGACAAAGGATGAAGTCTTCGACAAGTTTCGAGAATTTAATGCTGAAATAGAAAATTTGAAGGGAAAGAAAATCAAGATTATGAGATTTGATAATGGAGGAGAATATACTTCCAAAGAGCTCGTTGCCTTTTGTAAAGAAGCTGGGATTAAGAGGGAGTTGATAGTCCCTTACAATCCACAACAAAAGCGAGTTGTTGAAAGAAAGAACCGAACCATTGAAGAATTTGTTAAGGCGATTATGCATAATCAAGATGTACCTATGTTCCTATGGAGTGAAGCATCGTTGACAACCGTTTATATTCAAAATTAAATTCCTCATCGAATTTTGGAAAATAAGACAACAAAAGAAGTGTCAAAATTAAATTCCTCATCGAATTTTGGAAAATAAGACAACAAAAGAAGTGTTCCCCTGACAGAAACCTCAAGTTGGACATTTGAGAATATTTGGTTTTCCAGTTTATATCCATATACCCAAAGATAAGAGAAATAAGCTAGATCCTTAAGGAAAGAAAGGAATATTCATTGGATACAGTGAGTCATCAAAGGCTTATGGAATTTATGTTCCAGGACGAAGACAGGCTGAAGTTAGCAGGGATGTGGCCTTTGATGAGAATGTTGCCTATTGGAAATCTAAAGAAGTTTAATGGATTTTAATGAAGACGAAGAACATGAAGCTCCCAAGGAAGAAGGATCTGGTTCATCCAATTCTTTAGAACATCCCATAGATCATAAAAAAGAGCCAGGAGGGCTTAATAAACCAATGGATTTGAGTGTTGTTCTTGAGATTAGGAAGAGGCCAACTTGGCTTAGATCTACCTTGCAGGAAGCAAAAGCTCATGCAACACCACGTGGCACCTTCAGGGAAAGCAAGAGACCAAAGAGGTATTTTGGATATGCAACATTCATGACAAATCTCATTGATTCTAAACCTTCCACCTTTGAGGAAGCAACTGGCCAACAAATTTGGAAGGATGTAATGCTAGAAGAATACCAGTCAATCATGAAGAATGATGTATGGGAGAATGTGCCAAGACTTGAAGGGAAGCCTGTGGTCACCCTTCTAATGGGTATAAAAGATCAATCATGTAGTGGATGGTAGTATTAAGGGAGAAGACTATGATGAGATTTTTGTTCCGTTTGCTAGGTCCGTTTGCTAGGTACAATACCATTAGATCTATTATTTCTATTGCTTCTTCTATGGGTTGGAATTTCATTAGATAGATGTAAAGACTACTTTCTTTAATGGTGTGATTGAGGAGAAGTGTACATAGATGATAGAACAACCTCAAGGTTTTGAGATTCCGAAGAGAGTCTCATGTCTGCAGATTGAAGAAAACCTTGTATGGATTTAAGCAAGCACCTAGAGCCTAATTATCTTGAATTGATAGCTACCTGACAAGACTCGGTTTCTCCAAAAGTGATGTTGATCCAAACTTGTATTTCAAGGTCAAGAAGAATGAACCTGTGATTCTATTATTGTATGTTGATGACTTATTTCTGATAGGTGTGGAGCATCTCATTATTCGAAGTAAGAATGAGTTGGCTTCTAAATTCGATATGAAGGATTTTGGGTTGATGCACTATTATTTTGGGCTAAAAGTATGGTAAAAGCTTGGTGAAATCTTCCTTGGTCAAGGAATATATATTATCAAGATCCTGATAGATTGTGAATTGATGGCAACTTCCATGGTGATAAATCTGAGAAAGTTGAGGGACACTGAGTCAGATTTGATAGATCCATCAATGTATTGGACACTGATTGGCTCACTGATATATTTAGTTAATACCAAGCCGGACATTTGCTTTGCAGTAAATATTTTAAGTCCGTTTTAGGTGGAACCGAAACATGATCATTGGATTACATCAAAGCATGTATTGAGATATTTGCGTGACACTATTATTTATGGACCATGGTTTGAGATATGTCTTAAATGGTGATATACAACTATAGTATTATACAAATGCAAATTGGGCAGGGAGTGCTGAAGACAATATGAGTACATCCAAAGGCTGCTTTAGTTTGGGCTTTAGTACGATTTCGTGGATGAGCAACAAATAGACATCTGTTGCACTCAATACTATTGAAGTAGAATATATCAGTGAGTTTAGCAAGTTGTAAAGTAGTGTGGCTTTAGAAGTTACGTGCGAGACTAGTTGAGCATGTGCTCGAGCCAACCATGATATATTGTGATTATCAACACTGTGTGACGCTGATAGGTAATTTAGTTCTCCATGATAGGTAAAAGCACATTGAGATCAAGTACAACTTCATCTGTGACATGGTGCAGAAGGGAGCAGTGAAGCTCCAATATGTCTCTACTGATGAGCAGATTATTGCTATTCTTACAAATCCTCTGTTTAAGGTGAAGTTTGTATACTTTAGGGGCAAGATTGGACTTGTTGAGAAGGCCTCTCTCATTGAGAGGGAGTGGTGATGAAATAACATCGTGGATTGACATTTTCCCTGTGTCAAGTATATTGATGCGAATTAGGGAGAATGGTCCAACAGAGGTCAATCATTCTTCCTGTGTCTAGTATGTTGACCTAAATGAGGAAGAATGGTTCTGGAGCGTTAGGTTTGTTTAGCTTCAGGGCCTGAATTACTCAGTGAGAGTGTGGCCTTTGGAGATTCACCATGTGTCAAAGATATTGACTCAAATGATGGTGGACCAAGACTATTTTGGATGCCATGTGTTAAGTACTGACCCAAATTATGGTTGACTAGTTGAAGCTAAATGATGTACCATGTGTCTAAAATATTGACTCAAAATATGGTGAGGAGATAACATAGTTCCGAACTACTGAACTGAATTATGGTGAGGATATATCATGTATCTGAAGTACCGGCCCGAATTATGCTAAGAATATACCATTGGTCTGAGGTATTGACCCACATTATGGTGACTTCTTGATGCCGATGATTTACCATGTGTCAAAGATGTTTGACCCAATTATAGTAATTGGTTGATGCAATTGGTTTACCATGTGTCACAATAGTGACCCAATTATGGTGATGATTTGTTATAACCTTTTCTTAGATAAATTTGTCAACTAAATAACATCTTTCTAGTCATTATGAATACCTCCCTAGCTATGAGGGAGTGTTGAACTTTGTAGTTTTGTTCGATCTTCATAATTCATATTTTTTCCCTTGAAATGTATAATGTATTTATAAGAAATGTTCTTCATGTCAATTTCATTAATTAGTAATTTCGGGGCCGCAGTGCAAATTTCTAGGCAGCATATTGTGGGTAGCAGCGTGAATTTTTGGGCAACATATTCTAGGCAAGCAGAAATTTTGCGCACATTGTTCTGGGCAGTAGGGCCATTTCATATCTGGGAGGCTGAAATTTAGCCTAGGCAAATTAGAGAGGGCCAAAGTTGAGGGCAAAAGTTTGACTTGACAAGAGGGTTGCTTGCCCAGGTTTGACCACAACATTGTTGGTCAGTTTGATCTCATAGTTGACTAGCTGCATTAGATGTATCTCTTGTTAAAGTGAAGAATTTCTCCAAGGAAATGGTTTTTGGGTTTACCTCCAAGTGGGTTTTCTTGTGTTCTCTTTGTGCATTTCGATCTCTACTGCCCTCATGGTTTTATGGTTGAATTTCTGAAGTGTAATTGCTTAATGATAAAATGGAATTGTTAAAAGAAGATCTACATCATTTGAAGCAATTATCAGTATTTCAGAAATTTGTGCTTCTATCTATGGCACTTGAAAATTCAACAGGGACTACAGACTTGTTAGGATATTTAGTCATTTGAGAGTTTGTTATGATGAACTTGATCTAATGCATTTTGAGGAAAAGTGTGTTTTGCCACTAACTTATCCAATGGTCATGATGATGTTTTAGACATAAAGTGATTTGACAGTTCATCTTGTCCTTGGTATTAACAGTTTTTTATCTATGGTTTAACACTTGATTGGTCCATGATCTCTATTTAAATACCATGGAGAGCATTTGTAGAACTTGATTATGAAAGATGTTAATATAATTTATTTCTTTTTTATTTTAATATATTCTCTTAAGTTGCCACGTTCGCTGGTACGGTGGACTGTTTCTCTCTTTGAGGATTTTAACCACGTAAACATTGGTGTACTAATGTTTGATGTGTGTGTGTATGAGCATTTGTCTCAAGGTATTTTCCCTTTGTGGATATACTCAGTTTTCTCTCTCTTCATTGCCATTGAAGTTGTACTGCAAAAATTTATCTACCGTGGTTTTAAAATCTGTCATTGTTTATGGATACATTTAGAAATCATTTTTATTTGTCAGGAATCCGTTCATGTCCTGGCACATTCATGGAAAGTGTTTTATTTGGCCAGCACATTGTTGATTAGGCCTCATTAAAGGTTTGTAGCTTGTGTAACCACCGTTTTTGTTTTACTTATCTGTTGTCAACACCACAATCCAAGCCTAGAGGTCCCCATCCGTTTCCACTTCATGGTTTTCCAAGTTGTATTTCTGTCATGTTATTACACTTCACCTTGACTTCCTCTTTTTTCAGTAATTGCAGAGCTTTGTATACTTGTTTGACCTTATATGTTGATTAGGCCTCATTAAAGGTTTGTAGCTTGTATAACCACCGTTTTTGTTTCACTTATCTGTTGTCAACACCACAATCCAAGCCTAGAGGTCCCCATCCGTTTTCACTTCATGGTTTTCCAAGTTGTATTTCTGTCATGTTAGTACACTTCACCTTGACTTCCTCCTTTTTCAGTAATTGCAGAGTTTTGTATACTTGTTTGACCTTATATTTTCAGCAGGGACTGACGAAGCAATGGTGGAAAAGAGAAGTTTACCAGATAATGGGGTCAGATATCCCACAAATAATCCAAGATAAAAACCTAATCATTGAGGAGGGGGTCTTCATTTTCCATTTTAGCTTCATCTCTACCCCAAAGTGCACAGAATTAGTTGGGCTCCGAGGACTGACTTATTTTAATCCTAAAATTCTAAAATCCCCGAGAGTGGCAAGTCACTTCCAGAAGAATAAAAATGTGTAAATTTGTCCACCTTGGGCAAGGGTCTCTGAGGTCTTCTTTACACATTGGTATTTGTTCTAGTCTGTCTTTATGGGATGGCCTTACACTCTCAGTATTGAACTGTTGAATCACAGCCCTTCCCTTGCCCTTAATTCAACAGCCCCTCCCTTGCCCTCTTTTTGAGGAATAGAATTTCTGGTGCATGAAAAAAGAGCTTATGGAATACTTCAACCTACCCTTCCTCCTCTTTTATAAGGAGTTAATTCATTTTAAGTTCTTAAATTATCATCTTGTTGCATTTCTTTTGGTCTTCATTTCATCATTCTAATCCAAGTCACCTCTAATCCCTTACTAGTGTTATTTCTGCCCATGTTTTTGATCGGTTTTGCCTTAACTGATATGAATCAAAATTCATTTTGAATGTCCACAAAGCAGGGAGCTAGAAGACCAATAAAGATAATTCATGCCATCTAAACAAAAGCAGGTGTGAATGTGTCATGTTCATGTACAGAGCTCACATAAATTCCAACTCCTTGTAACATAGGATTGAGGCTATTGTTATCATAATTTTGAAAAAATCTTCTCTCGTCTCTTTCAAGACTTGTGTATTCCATGTTTAAATGTTTAAGACGAACAAAGTCAAGAAAAGGATTGATCTTGTAGATTAAAGACAATTGCTTGTATTACCATTTAAATAACCAAGACTTCCTTGTTGTCGTAAGTTTTAAACTTTTGTAATAAAGCAATGCACACACAGATTCTTTATGATATAGAAAAGTAAAGGATAGCATTCACAGACGGTACTTACGAAATTATACCCTGAAAACCTTTAACAGTGAAAACTAACAAATGTTTAGAGTCACATATCTAACTCCTATTATATTAACTTCACCATTTACAATACAATAATGTAGGACTATGTGGCATCCAAAAACCTAATCCGTAAACCCTGATTAGATTTCTTGACCAGAATTACATTTCAATGGAACAAAAAACTGTTGCCCAAAAACACCAAAAATAAGCTAGAAGCAGACCAAAAACAGCCCAAACGTTAGCCCCTGAACCCTTGGGCAAGGGGGGTCTAATTGGCCTCCACATGACACAACACAATGCCTGAAACTGACCATGCAAAGAATATAACACGTACCCAACAGCTCTTTGGATTCAAAAGTATTCGCTATTTTCGTTGCCAAGCACTGTGCATGTGTGGAAATATGAAATCAAAAATGGTTCATTTTTTTGGTATAGAAACACTACTCCCAGGAAGTCATCATAATTAGGGGAGTCAACCCATGTCCTAAATCTGTTTGAGCCAACAAGATGAACATTCAACTTGCCAGTCAAAATCAAAATAACTCTTGACTGACTAGGTGAGTCGAGGAAGTAAGACTCAGGAAACTCATGTCATGTACAGATTCCCTTTACAGGCATGTATCTCTTTCTTTGCATGATACAGCTGAAGAAATGGTATAATGGATTAGCAAGTTATAAATCATGCAGTATTAATAATTTTTTTGTAAAAATATAGGATAACAACTCTTAACTGACTAGGTGAGTCAAGGAAGTAAGACTCAGGAAACTCATGTCATGTACAGATTTCCTTTACAGGCATGTATCTCTTTCTTTGTATGATACAGGTGAAGAAATGGTATAATGGAGTAGCAAGTTATAAATCATGCAGTATTAATAATTTTTTAGTAAAAATATAAGATCATATATACATACAGAATGATGTTGTCACCTTGTAATTAAAATATCGAGATCTGATAATAGTTCTAGGCTTGAAAAAAGTAATCTGCCTGTGTACTGGCTGTCCTTTGATCTACTATGCCATACTATTACTAAAATTACTTATTAGCAATGTATTACATATATACACAAATTATTAGTGTCTTGTTTCCAAAACTCATATGGTTATAATAAACCACAACTGTTTCATATAAACGAATGAAAATTTCAAGAGAATTGGTAACTTTGATACGATCGGCTGCCACTATTACATCAGATACAACTATTTCATAAATTCTACTAATGGGCCAGTTGCAACATGTCTCTAGAGACTTGAACCCATGCAGCTGGGAAAACAAACTGTCCACCAAACCACTTGAGCTAAGATCCTTTGACACAACTGTTTCCCATTTGATGTGACTGTTTATAGCTATTTTGAAACAGTATTTTTTCATAAAGTCCTAAAATGGTTAAAAAAGACTGTATGGTCATTTTTCAAACATGTCTCCAGAGACTTGAACCCACGCAGCTGGGCAAACAAACTGTCCACCAAACTAATTGAGTTAAGATCCTTTGACACAACTGTTTCCCATTTGATGTGACTGTTTATAGCAATTTTGAAACAGTATTTTTTCATAAAGTCCTAAACTGGTTAACAAAGATTGTATGGTCATTTTTCAAGTGCCTTGATCGGTGCTGAGTGTAAGTTTTGGAACATACCAATGAGTGGGGAAGCAAATTGTACAAGTATCACCTTGCAAAAAACATCTATCATAATGTTACCTGACATCCAAAAGCATCCTCAGGTCTTGCACATTACATTTCAAGCAGCCTGGAGTGGATTGTGGGTGGTAAAGAGCCAAATATTGGGGGATGAAACAGGGCAAGATTCCTGTTTTACTTTTGAAAACATCCCTGGCTCACATTCATGTTCCACTCTATTCCCTTTCACAGTAGTAGTAGTATTGACAATTTTCTACTCTGTCACCTAACTCGATTGTCAACCCTTGTTGAGGGTTCGTTGCCTGACCGGCTGAAGAAATGAAGATGATACAAAACAATCCAGCATTTCTATTAGAAGACTCTATAGTGCTAAAATTTCAAAAAGTGCCAAATTTCAAGTCAGAAGATTACAGGACGCTTTGGAGAATGAGAGTCTCTATTATTGGGAAATCGTTTTCATTATTGAATATCTGACTCGAAATCAATAGGCTTTAACCATTCAGCCATGGATGCCGGATAAAGATCAACATATTCATTCTATAATATGAGTATAGACTATATGACGAAGATAACGATATAACGATTGGTTCTACTCAAACTTATCCTTCAATGTTTTCAGATGCCCATACTAGCAAAGCATAGTTGATGCTATTATTGTGTAAGACATTTGTATATACAAAAAGGATAAATGCACGTACATACAATGGATAGATACATGCCTTTGTGGTAAATCATTGGTGTTGATGAATTCAACTTCAAAGACCTTAGCATACATTTGGATACCATCGTACCCAAATATCTTTTATGGGAAGGTTTCAGTTGTTGGCAGAGGTTTCTAGGTTGGCAATCAGAAAAAAGGTCCCTGATGCATATGATGCTGTGGTTGATTGAAGAAGTCTCTGATGAATATGATGCTGTGGTTGATTGAAGAAGTCTCTGATGAATATGATGCTGTGGTTGGGACGGAGGAGATCATTCAAGCAGCATTGTGTATATGAAGCACAAATGCATGCCTTTGTGGGAAATCATTGATGGTGATGACTTCAACTTCAAAGACCTTAGCATGCATTTGGATACCATTTTACCATGAAAAAGTTGTGAGAGGGTCTCAATGCTAATTTTGAAGTGATGGAAGGTTTATTCTAATGCATTAGAAGGACATCTCAAATTCGATCATTTAATAGGCAATTTAATATTTCGTCAATTTTTAAGGTGGGCCTGCCAAGTGTAAGTCTTGGGGCACTTTGGCAGAATAGACAGTCTCACTTTTGGCTTATTATGAAAAGTATTCTGGTGGTAAGTGTTGTTCAGCTGGCTGTAGTAATTGTACTGCTTCGAAAACTGGAGAAGGGCACAATTGCTGCAGAAGCTAGCAAAAAGATTGTCGATAAGGAAGTTGAAGGCATTTTTGCATGTGATATTAGCAATCCAAGCAAGGAAAATGATATTATGTGCTGACTATCTTTGCTTTTCCTTAAATTTAAAGACTAATTCAAATTATGTAACTGTGTGGTCTTCCTAATATTTGACTCATGAATCTTTCAATTCATTTATTAATTTTGTCATAGGGCATATGCTAGATGTAAAATGCAAGAAATTTGGCCTTCTATGTTGGGAGAATTATGGAAATCATGCTCGTAAGCTCCAAAAAATTGTCGATCCAAATCTGTAGTGCTTCTAGATTTCGAGTGTAATTAGATTACGTTTAAGAATATACACCCCAAGGAGCAAAAGTCACTGGAATAAAAGATGGGTACACAAACAATTTTGTATGTGCATTGCAATATTTGACTCAATAAATCTTTGGAAGAAAACAAGACATGAGTGTAAAGGTTTAATTCAAATATTGGATTCGATTGTTTTCTTGGCTCAGGACTTGCTTTTATTTGATGTTGTTTCATGCCCATTTTCATAGTTGATCATCCAAGGAGTTTATAAACTATTGCTATTTGTTATTTAATCTTTTTTAAAGCTTGTAAAGCTTTTTAATCTTGACATGAAGTCTCTTTTTATTCATGGAAACTTTCCTATCACACCTTTGTTAGCTTAGCTTTGTTTTAGCACTATTGAAGACTTCCAAGAAATCAAAGTTTGTTCTAAGAAACAAATATTTCAGGATGGATTTGAGCCTGCAGAGCTACCTTTTTTAGTTTGACGCCTCCATAACTTGTTTAGTTTGGTGTCCAAAACAGGCTTTTCACTCAACTGGCAGGTAAACATGTATATGAGTAGTAAACAATTAAATATCACATAGGAAACCTAGTAGTAGTTGACCAGCAACAATTGGTGCATTTTTAAAATTTAGAAAATCAAGGTCATGGGTTTGGTGATCCATTTAAATCAATGTTTTGAATAACCACCCAAAATTGTTTCGAGAGACTTTGAAAGCAAAAGAAATATCCTAAAATTTGAAAACCTGGCCAAGTTGTAGACCAGAACCTTATCTCTTAGCCAGGCCAAGATTTCCCTCTCGCTTGCTTATAGCATTAAGTCTCGGCTAATTGATTTTGGAACCTGAGTCTGCACAAAAGACTTAAAGGTAGACCATGGTCTTTTCCATCAAAGCAGATGGGATACAAGAGCAGCCAGAGGATAACAGAGAACTTTTCAAGGTTTCTCTCTTTTTCTAGAGGCTATTAAAAGGTTTCTCCCTTTTTCTCGAGGCTATTACATTGAGGCGTGCCGCGTAATGAATCATAGTTCTAAAATCTGACTGGTCTGAACCAGTCAAATCGGCCGGTTAACAATTCTAGGTGGTCAAACCAGCCCATCGAGCTGGTTCAGGGACCGGTTGGTACTGGTTAGGTACCAAACGGCCCATGGTCTTTTCCATCGAAGCAGATAGAGTACAAGAACAGGAGGATAACAAAAAACTTTTTAAGGTTTCACCCTTTTTCTCGAGGCTATTACATTGAGGCATAATGAATCATATAGCTTTAAAACCTGGCTGGTCTGAACCAGATATGATCAAACTGGTGGGTCAGCAAATTCTAGGTGGTCAAACTGACACATTGAAAGGTTTGGGGACTAACTGGTACCGATTAGGTAACATGACCAGTACCAATTGATTCGAACTGGTTAGTTCTGTCATAGACCGGCCTGGCTTAGCTAAAGCGCACATAGCAAGGGTGTGGACCCATGGATTGGGGTTTTGGGTGGTTTCTAAGTAAACCATGGATAGTTTCCCTCCAATTTTTGGCCTCCTAAACTTATAAAAGCAGGATTGAGCTTCTATTGCCTCACACTTCTTATTTGAAGTTTTTGTGAGCATAAGAGAGCTTGGAGAGTTCTGCAACAACAAATTTGGAGGGTCTTTGTCATCTCGAAGCTGGTTTGGAGCTGTTTAGTGGAGTTGGTATCTTTGGGAGGAGACTTTGGTAGCTATTTTTTATTCCCAGGTATGGTTTCTCTCTTTAAAAATTTCTAGATTTGATTTCTGTCCTTTTTATTTTTATTTTTTTCCCATCTTTTTTAAAAGTGAAAAAACCCCTCCTTATACGCTAAATATACCTTCTTTTTTGTCTTCAAATTTATGAGAGGTTTTGCATTTTTTTTTGGCTGAATTAAGCGTCGCACCTTCTATTCAAATTGATAATACAACCATATTACAAAATGTACAAAAGAGATGTGGGCCACCAATAGCCTAGGAAACCGAGCCTAAGGCCCACTTTCTGGGCCCAGGGCCCGCAAAAACATGACAACGCAACCACAAAAGATAATTGGAAGCCCAGACCGTTCGATCTATCATCAGAGATCTAACGGTCATTAACAATATCAGGCTGTTAACAAGCACTCCCTTTAACTCTTGAACCGGACCCGATAGGTTTTTCATTTTACTTAGTTGCATTTTTTTATTTTATTTGCATATCTCTTTCCCTTTAAATTTGAAATTTTATCATCAACCATGGCCTCAAAAGCCAAAGATGATGCATGGGTTCATTATGATATTGTTGAAGGAGACTGTTATGCAAATATCGCAAACACTCAATCAATGGGGGGGTATTTTTAGGTTGAAACAACACTTAGCTGGTATAAGAGGTCAAGTATCTCCATGTGAAGCACCAAATGAAATGATAGAGCTATTAGGGCATAATACATTGCAAAGTTTTAGAAGTTTGAAGAGGCAAAGGCTAGGGAAAATGCTATATAAGCAAGAATTGCAAGGAAGAAGGAACTTGCAGAGGCTATGGCTAGGAGAGGTGCAAGTGGGTTTGATGATTTTGAGCTTCAAGACTCCTCTATCCCTTCCACCAATGTCCATGTCCCCTTCCGTTATGTCCCTCCCCCTCTTGGAGTTGGGTCTGAGAGTCAAGACAAAGGTAAGTGTAGAAAGAGGATGAATATTAAGAGCTATTTCACACCTTCCCCCATCTCTGCCTCTGCTAGTGCCATTGCCTCCCAACCAAGTGTAGCTCAACCCTCCTTAGATAACCATTGGAAAATGCAATGCAAAGACGTTGCTTTTCAATACATTCCCAGATGGTGGTGTGATGCAGATGTCCCTTTATTGATGTTTGTTCACCTTATTATGAAGCTATGTGGGACTCTATTATATCTGTAGGAAAAGGCTTCAAAGGCACTAATATGCATGACTTGAGGGGAACACTTTTGCAAAGAGAGGTTTTGTCCATTGGAAAATATTTGACTAAGTTTAAAGAGTCATAGACCAAAACAGGATGTTCCATCATGTCAGATGAATAGACTGACGGAAAGTTAAACAACTACACTATTATAAATTTCCTTGTCTCTTGTCCTCAAGGAAATGTTTTTGAAATCAGTTCATGCATCTGATAAAGGGTGAAAGATGCCAACCTCCTAATTGAGCTTTTGGATGAGATGGTTAAAATAGTGGGGGAGTAGAATGTTGTGGGGGTCATCAAAGATAATGCCTCAAACTATGTTTTTGTTGGAAAGATGCTAAAGTCCAAATATAGGACCATATTTTGGACCCCATGTATTGCACATTGCATATATATTATGCTTGAGGACATAAGCAAAGTGGAGTGGGTACACAATACTGTAGAGAATGCCAAATGCTACAATCACGCATACGTGTTAAGCCTAATGAAGAAAAACATTGGCGGCAAGGAGCTTGTTAGGCCTGCCATCACGAGATTTGCAACTCACTTCCTCACATTGCAATCTCTCACTTTCTAACAAAAATTGCAAAAAATGTTTTTAGTGAAGATTGGATTGCATCTTGGTGGGCTCACAGAGCAAATAGAAAAAACACCAAAAATAAAGTTTATGACAATAACTTTTGGAAAAAAACAGCAGAGCTTGTAAAAATTGGCGAGCGCCTTGTTAAGGTGTTGTGGTTGGTGGATGGGGAAAAGTTGGCCATGGTCTACATCTATGAGGCTATGTACCCGGGAAAGACGCATGAGCAGATATGGAGAAGCTACAAGGATAAAGTAGGTAAATATGGACCTATTTGGGAGATCATTGATAACAAATGGAACAATCAACTCCATTGTCCTATACATGCAGCTAGGTATTTCCGAAACCGAAAGTATCATTATAAAACTTGGTTAAGAGAAGATCATCTTAGGCAGGTTAAAGATGGGTTGTTCAAGTGCTTGGAGTGTGCATGGTCCTTGATAAGCAAATATGAGCAATTGGAAATACATTGACAGATTAGTACCTTCATCAGGGCCACATGTACATTTGACAAAAACTTAGCAATATTGTATTGCAAGGTATATGGATCAACAAGATAAATAATTCGATTTTTTATTTTTAAGCTCAATTGTTTAAAATCCCCATTGTAAATACTTGTTTTTAAAGCCAAACTTACCATCTAAATTGTTGAACAATGAACTTTAGTCTTTATCTTTGCAGCACCTTGGTGGGAATTGTTTGACAACCATTGTTCTCAATTGCAAAAGTTTGCAGTTAGAGTTCTTAGGCAAACTTGCAGTGCTTCTGGGTGTGAGTGCAATTGGTTTGTCTTTGAGCAGATTCACATGAAGAAGAAAAATCATTTGGAACAAAAATGGTTAAACGATCTTGCCTTCGTGCAATACAACTTTCGGTTAAGGCACAACCAACTGTTGAACAAAAGAGTTGATACAGATCCCATTGCGTCAGAGATGATATTCTTCAAAATGGGTGGAGAAGACTCAACCGGTTGAGTTTGATGTTTTGATTTTGATATTGATGCCATGGAGTTAGGGGGGCTTGACCCCAATGCAAATTTGTTACTTGAAGCAAGAGCTGAAGGAAGAGAAACCCCAAGCATGGCACATGGTGAGGGAGGCAATAGTCATGCAGCACGTCCAACTCATGCTTCTCGGTTTGCTAGGCCCAATGTTGTTGCTAGTATTGTTACTGAGGTTGGAGAGGAGTTTGAAGAGTCCTTAGACTCTGAGCTAGATGATGTTTATGTAACCCTTGGTGATGATCCCATGTTTAGTAGTGGTGACGAGTTTGATGAGTGATCAAGTTGATCAATGATTTATAGACTTGTAGTAGGGTAGTGGAGTAATAGCTTGAGTTGTAGCATGGTTTTTGGACTCTAGAGCAATGTTGCATTAATCGTTATCAGGATTAAATCAACACGGGGCAAAAATCGGAAAAAATCGGTAAAAATCGGGAAAAAATCATAACATACAAAAATATTCATTTTTTTTTTCAATTTTTTAATATCTAAAACATGTACAACATAAAATAAATACGTTGACACATAAATATGATAAAAGAACTAATATATAAGATGTTTAATATCATTTCTAGTGCCACATCACACATAACAATGAATCGTGTCCTGAATAGTAAGTCCTGACTCATGACTCCCAACTCAGCCTCAAAATATCAACAAAAAATATAATAATGTATTTCATATCATGAGTCATAATGTCATATACAATGAAATGAACCAAATAACTAAAGTCTAATACTACTGATTTCCTTTTCCCCTTTAGATGTAGATGTCAGTGGAGTTGGTAGTGGACTCTGCTGTGCTCTAGAAGCTGAAGAACTAGGAGCTACGGGAGGTAGACCACATCCTCTACTGGTGAGGGGGTAGCTTGGGTAGGTTGTGTCACCTCCTCCTCATAAAAAAATAAAAATAAAAATAAATTATATATATATTTTTATTTTTTCTTCGCGATTTTTTCAAAAAAAAATACATGTATTTATCGACCGATAATATTGCCGATTTCAAAAACTCGCGATTTTACGATATAATCGCGATTAGTGCAACACTGCTCTAGAGGCCATTTAGAGCCTTATTGATGATGTGTATTGCACGTGGTGCCATTTTGATATATGCACCCTTACATGGTATATAGATGAGCAAACCTTGCATATTTTGTTTCTAATGGTTTGGGATTTTTTATTTTCTTTTTACCATTAAAAATTAATTATTTTATATATCATTTTCAATTCAGGTTCATTGAATTTGATTGGATCCCGGTTTGATCCAGTTCCAATTTGAACCCTGGTTTGATAGGTGGCCCAATTCAAAACCTGGTTCCAATTTTTAAAATTATGAACCCTGGTCTGATAGGTGATCTAATTCAAAACCTGGTTCCGATTTTTAAAATTATGGTTTTGAATAACCTCCCAAAATTGTTTCAAGAGACTTGGAAAGCAAAAGAAATCCCCTAAAATCTGAAAACCTGGCCAGGCAGTAGCCCAGAACCTTGATCTCTTAGCCAGGCCAAGATTTCCCTCTTGCTTCCCTACAGTATTAATTCTTGGCCAAATTGATTTTGGAACCTGAGGCTGCACAAAAGATTTGAAGGTAGCCCATGGTCTTGAAGATATGAAGTACAAGAACAGCCAGATGATAGCTTTTTAAGGTTTCATCCTTTTTTTTGAGGCCACCACATTGAGCCATAATGAACTAGCAGTACAGTAATCATCCTTTCTATATCTCACAACACAGATGGGGCAATTTCAAGGCATCCATCTTTTGAGATTGTGCATAATAAACAAGCACAACGTATGATGGGTTGTAACTGCAACCAATATTAAAGAACATTTTGGAACATAGGTTATGCAAGGTGCGACACTGGATCATTTGAAGCAAAATGTACCATGCATTAAGTTACTGCAACCAATATTAAACAACATTTTGGAGCGTAACCTATTGTAACAACCCATCTCAAATCCCGAACAACATGGCAATATTAGCATGCATGTGAGGCATGCATATGATAGCTACATATGCATGCATCATATACGTTGCACTAGTATAAATATAAATATATATATACATCGACGATATATCGACTATTCATAGAGAATGTCTAAAATATAAGATAAATGAATTAATTATCAAAGGTGTAACTAAATACCTAATTCTCGTAAACAGAAGAAATATATCCACTCACTAAGAATTATAGTTGAGTTTATTCATATGGTTACATATATATAACCCAAACGGTGTACTAATAAAACTAAAACCCATAAAACCTTATGATTAGACTTGATATTTTATAAGACATAAAATAATATGTAATATTTAATCATCATGGTTTTATACTATTTAAATTAAAGTACCATCTGCCTTAAATTAAAGTGACACCATCCGATGTATGAAGATCTGATTCTAATTGAAGGCAAATATCTTGACAAAGCGGTCACCGCCTAACAAAATCTTATCCTTTCATAAAGGCGGTGAGCTGGTGCGTAGAGAGGGAGGAACCTCTGCTATAAAAGGGGGGGGGTGCTTAATGTTTGAGGGGAGGTGGTATGGACTGTGAAGGGAAAAACTGAACCGGGGGCTGTTGAATGGAGAAGGAGAGTGCTGTTGAAGGAAGAAGGAGAGAAATGTATCCATACTGTTTATAATTCGGAACTAGAGCCTTACTTGTTTTGAAGTCTCTGGGCACGGGGGAACGGTATGCTTCGGTTGAGAGGCATACTGGATTGAGTATCCAGGTATACTCGGTTCGGCTGGGTGGTTTGGTCATTCGGTAACGAGAGGAGTTCTGCAGCAGATCATCGCAACAGCCGTAGCAGATCAGAGGAGTTCTGCAGCAGATCATCGCAACAACCGTAGCAGATCAGGTTAGTACTCCATTAAATCAATTGATACAGTTTCACAGCTTCAGTAATCCTTACAGTTTCGGTAAGGACCTTTTAATTTAGGACAGTCACTACACCTATGCAAGGTGTGATACTGGGTCATTTAAAGAACAAGTTGATGCTGCAAGGATGGAACAAATTGATGTTACGAGGATGTCTTAGAAATACTTTGCTATTCGAAATCTAGAGCTATCAGAGGTGCAATTGTCGCAGAAATGCTAAAGCATCCATATGATTGAAAAGCCGGTTTCCTTGAATTTATTAAAACAATGAATCAAAAAAAGCACAAGTACACATTGTTTTGAACGGATAAGGTCACAAGTTGCTTTTGACAACCCTTAAATCCAGAATCTGAAAGTTAGCATCGAGTAGAAGTCAAGGCATCTAAATTAAATTTGGTTGTAATTTTTTCCATCAGTAAAATTTTAACTTTGCAATAAGTTTCATCCCTTTGGCTTTGGCACATTGTGCAGCTGAGATACCCAATGAGCAATTGACATCATAAAGGCCTTTATAGATGGTAGTCAGTAGGGTTAACAGAGTGCAAAAGTAGACTTGTAAATTAATATGGGAGAGCACAGCATATATTTCATAAGAAGCTGAGAAAGTGATATAGTACACAGCTCTTTTCAAAATTTACTGCCCTTTTTGAATTCTAAGATGGCCCATAGGATCTCAACTCACATGGAATGCTAAAAATATTACTCACAGACTTGCAAGTCGGAGAGAGTGCTTACAAGCTCATGGAATTTCAAGTCAGAGAGAGAATGCTAAGAATGCGTACCTTTAAACTTTTTAAAACGAGTGCTAATGCTAAGAACATGTACATCAAAACTTTTTAAAACGAGGAGTGCTAATATTCTCTGGAGCTCAAAGAATTTCAATAATCAGATAGATCGTTATATTTCAAAAATGAGAGAGCATTAGATAGTGTAAGCTCATAGAATTTCAAAACTGGGAAGTTGTAATGTACTCTATAGCTAAGAGAATTTAAAAAATCAGAGCGTGCTACTAGTCGGCGTAGCTCATATAAATTCAACCAGGAGAGCACTAAAATTTTCTCCTGATATAGTCAGGAAATCCAAAAAAAGATGGAGAAAGGGTAGTAGATAGACTTCAGTACAAAAACCTTTTTTCCCAGTGAGGAAGAAAATATTGTTAATTCTGAAAAATGATGTTAATGCAACCGTAACATGAGAAATGGCGATTGAAAATTAGACACTGAATTTACCAATACTGTAATGCAGCACATTGAACTTTAGACAGACTTATTTCCACATTGCAGAAGTAAAATCAGAACCGTTCAATCTTTCTAAAGAATCCAGCACCTATGAAAAACTATCAGTGTCCAATGAAATCTACAAACTACAACACAGCAAATTTTCAACAGGACGGATATAATGACAAGCAACCGTAGGTAATTACAAGCGAATATTCATGTACTAAACGACATAGAATTAAAGCATCCAGAAACAATAAAAAGTCTAGCGCCTAGTAAAATCTTATGAAATTTAATTTCACAAGCGTAAATGCCTGTTGCTCGTACATTCACAGGCATACAAACGGACATCAAATACAATATACAAAATTCTAAAAAATTACAATTTTTCTTAACACAACGGAATTCTGAACACCTTCGCATTCAAATTCTGAAATTAGAGAGGCAAACTTTTAAATAATAAGCTGCATAAAATTGAAATCATCGAGAAATTGTAACTGCCTTTTGCCTGTACTATTCGATAGGCCAGATCTATTCACAAGCATACAAACGGACATCAAATATAATTTACAAAAATCTTAAAAATTACAGTTTTTTTAAAGCAACCGAATTCTGAACTCCTTCCCATACAAAGCCTGTAATTAAAGACGCAAACTTTCAAATAATAAGCTGCAAATGAAATCATCGAAAAATTGTAGAAAGCATACAGAAACAAAAGTCCAGTGTCTAATCAGATCTGGGAATTTTATTTTTGATAAACCTAGGCGCCTGCAGTCGGCAATATTCCGCAAGCCGGATTTATTTACAGCCAAACGTAGGATACAAACGGCCAGCGAGGGATAAATGTACAAAAAAATCTCCGAAAGGGAATACAATTTTTTTACAGCAACCATACTCTAAACACCTTTGTACACAAAGCCGTTCTTCACCGCGGCAAATTTTCATTCTTTCATTTGCAATCAAAGATTAAAATGATAAAATTGTATAAAACCACTAATTTCGCGAGGGTTGGAACTGAGACCGTAACCTTTGGCCGTCGTCTCAGCCGCCAGAAGCCGCAAATTCGAGCCTCCTTTAGAAATCCGCGTCGAGCCGGAACTCCGGCTGTTGCTCGCCGCCACACCGCAACCCCAGCCGCGGCGGCGCTCTGAGCACAGATAAAACCTCCCCGCCTCCGCTGAATTTATCGAGAATCGCCTCGCCGAGGCATTTTTTGACCTCCTCCTTCAAAATTTCGATATTTCTCCTCCACGTCGCCTCTTGCGCTTCCTCGATCCGCTGAATTTCCTCCTCGCAGAGAGCGCTGAGGCCGGCGAGGCAGAAGAACTCGGCCTCCTCCTGAAGTTCTCGCAGCAGGCCGACGTCCTTTAGCCAGACAGTGCCGCTGCGGAGATAATTCAAGACGTGCGCAAACCTCTGGCCGTCCCTGTCGATTCTGATGACGGAATTCTTGTTATTCTTATCATCCTTTCCCCAGTGGCGGAGCACCAGGGCAGCGAGCATGGATTTCCGGTCCGCACACAACGTCTGCCGCGAGGTTTCGAACACTTGACCTCCCACCCGCAGCACCACCCAGTCGTTCTCCTCCCTGCCATTTCTTGGCTCTTCGTGCCAGTCGGGAAAAGTAGCCTGCGTCATCGAGCGCATTGATTTCCCCGATCAAATCGAATTCGTCTGTTCCTGTGTTATAGACAGAGTTAATGTGATACGAACCAGGGACTGAACGTGGAGATAGACACGTAAACGTCCTGAGAGTGACTTAAAAGCCAAGAATCACAGGTTTCTCGAACCCCAAGGAAAGCATCGGGAATACTCTTTTCATCTTTTGCGGAAATTTATATCCCTACATTTCTTTTAATGATGCAGAGCAGAAGAGATTCTGGTTCGTTGGGTTCGTTGCTGCCTACCTTTGAATCTGGTCAACGAAATGTCTGAGTGGACAACGGTTTTCTTTGGTTTTAAATGAAATATCATTTTTTTTTTTTTTTACTTTCGAATTTTGAATGTTGCGGTTTATATCAGACTGTGATAGTCCATTCAACTGTTCTCATGTGCTTAGATTTTCCTCAAATTATCAGATCTCTCCTCGTTTATTTTTTATTATTTTTAAATCATTTATTTCCTGTATAAATATTATTTAGATTTGTTTCCCAAATTTGTTACTATCTTTATGGTATTTGTTGGTCTGCAAAGATATATTTAATATTTATTTTAAATATGTTATAGTTGAATTGTGTACATACTTGTACTTTTGGTATTTGTTTGTTTTAAAGATATAGTTGAATTGAGGCTTCTATAATAGTTGAAAGAATAACTTTGGCATAAATCACATGTAGACAAACATTTGTCCACACGTTTCGAACCAACAAGTTGAAAAAACAGATCCAGATTAGCATACAGAGACTCTAACGGTTATATCGACCAATAGTTAATTTTGACCTTAAGACCCAGGTCAAATTATTATTCATTAATTTAATATTATTATTATTTTTAATATAAAATATTTTTAATTGTTAGTTTTAAAAATTAATATATATATATATATATATATATATATATATATTAAAGTTATAATATTAGGTTATTAAGATAAAAGTTATTAAAGTTATAATATTAGGTTATTAAGATAAAAGTTAGGATTAAAAAATAAATAAAATATTTTTAGTGGTTAGTTTAAGAAGATAATTTACTTATTTATTTAAATTATTTAATAATTATTGTTAATATAATACATATATATAATAATAGATTGTTAAAGACCAGAATAATTTCAATGGTTAGCTTAAAAAATAATTTATTAATTTATTTATTAATAATTACATATATATATATATTTTAATTAAAATCATAAAGTTAAGGTTAAAAATAAAATAATTTAAATGATTAATTAGAAAAGGTAATTTATTTAATTAAATTAAATTATTTATTATTATATATTAATAATATAGTTTTAATATAGGTAATTTTTTAATTAATTAAATTATTTATTAAATATAATTTATATTATATTAATAATATAGTCTTGATATTAATATATTAATAATATTAGTAGTCAAATTATTATTTATTAATTTAATATTATTATTATTTTTATTATTTATGGAAATAAGTTAAATTAGGTAAAATATATAGATAAATAAAATACTTTTAATGGTTAGTTTTAAAAACTTTAATTTAATTAATTTATTTAAATTTTATATATATATATATATATATATATATATATATATATTAAAGTTATAATATTAGGTTATTAAGATAAAAGTTAGGATTAAAAAATAATAAATAAAATGCTTTTAGTGGTTAGTTTAAAAAAATAATTTACTTATTTATTGAAATTGTTTAATAATTATTGTTAATATTATATATATATATATATTTTAATTAAAATTATAATAATAGGTTGTTAGGGACCAGGATAAAAGTAATTTATTAATTTATTTATTAATAATCTCATATATATATATATATATATTATAATCATAAAGTTAAGGTTAAAAATATATAAATATATATATTATAATCATAAAGTTAAGGTTAAAAATATATAAATAAATAAATAAAATAATTTAAATGGTTAGTTAAAAAAGGTAATTTATTTAATTAATTAAATTATTTATTATTATATATTAATAATATAGTCTTAATATAGGTAATTTATTTATTTAATTATTTATCAAATATAATATATATTAATAATATAGTTTTGATATTAATATATTAATAATATTAGTAATATATTATATATATTAATATTTAATATTTATTTTAAGTATGTTATTGTTGAATTGTGTATATACTTGTATGTCTGTTAAGGTAGCTTTTATTTTGTTTGGTTTTTTTGTTTGTTTCGTTGGCAAAGATAATGCAATTTTTAAATGAATTTAGATATTAAATTATGATTATATATATATATATCTATATATATATATATATATTTGTTTTTTGTTTGTTGGTTTGTTTTTAGTGTGGTTTATGGATGGTGTGATTGTTATGTTTATAAAATATTTATATTAGGCAGATTTATTTGAAGGTATCACTTCTTGCCAGCTTAATTATTGAGCTTGATGTTAAGAGTGTAGAGAGAATTGAACTTGTGACTTTTTAATAGCAAAGGTGTTTTAACGACGTGGACTCAATAAATTGATGTAACCCTCTCGGCTATTGAATTATGTATGTTCTTTTATTTTTTTTTTTTTTTGTGGAGGAAAAAACTTGTAATTTTTATTAAAGAAATAAAAATTACATTATGTAGATATACCATGTGTATATGCAATCTCGAGCCAAAACATGTCCGATACAATATACAAGATACAGGGTTTGCAGGCTCACTAAATTGTTGAAAAATCTAGAGGCAACAATATAGGTGATTTCTCTAGCTTATGATAATTGCTTGTGAATACTTTTTACTTTTCTTGATTAGATTCTTCTTTAGCTTGATTATTATTGTGTTCTCTTCATCAAATAACTACCAACACATAACGAACAATGAGACAAAGGACACAAGATATAGGCAATCAACTAGGGCCAAAACCTCTCCAATCTTGAGAGAAAAACCCACATAATTCTTCTTATTATAGATTCTTTAATTGACGAATTCAAGACCTAGACCTTTGACCAACAACCCCTCCAAGACCAAGTCAATTCTTGCTTCAAGACAAAGTCAACTTCTTCTCTTTTGTCCTTAACTCTGAGTCTTGCAACCCTAGTTTGAAATCTTCAACCTTCCTTCTTGAAATTCTCGGCCTCCTGCAATTGATTGTATTCTTTCCACGTGTGACAAAATTTAGGGTAATTTTAGCCCTCCTCCTTCGCTTGGCTAGAGTTAGCTTCCTTGTGACTTCGACCTTCAAGATAGATTCCTTCCTTGTCTTATTTTGGCTCCCTTGTGATGTTTGTATTTCAAATTTGTTGCAGAGAGATAACCTCTAGTCTCCTCGCACGTGTGAACATAAAATGACCCAAAGCAAATCCAAAACTTATCGGTCTTCTCTCTCCTCTTCTTTGCTTATCCAAGAGGTTTTGAACTCGTACTTCTGTCTTTCAATTGCATGCTTGTATGATTGAATGATTTGGGTGAGGTTGAGTCCTCTATATATTGGCTCCACTCCCATGCTTTGAGGTCGACTTGTCTTTATCTTTAGGCCGACACGATCTTTTGCTAGGCCGACTTGATTGTAGCATCTTGACAAAGTCTTGGAGGGTTCCTTGACTTGACATTGATTCAAATAATTTTTATGCAATATGTAACTTGCCCAAAAGGGTCTCTTATACATGACAATGACTTAAGGATTCAATGACAAATCCTAAGAGCTCACAATGGGAGCTAGGCCTAAAAATAAATTTACTTGAGCATGAAATCCATGCCTCAAGATCTGTTGAAGAAAACGTAACTAGGTTTGGTTTTCATTATGACATGTAAAATATAATATTATGACAAGAGACATTTATTTTTCCTTGCATCATGGGTTTCATGAGCAAGATGTATTTACCATTAGACAAAGGCATCTTCTTGACGTCTTTAAGATTTTGTGTCTTAAACATAAGTATTATTACAATCATGTCAAAGGATGTATGCTTCAATAAAACTAGTGTCACTATCCCTTGCAAGTCTGCTAAATGAAAAAAACAGTGATCTCCTTGATAAGTTGACCTAACTTATGGCTCACATGTTGGCCTAATGGATGTCAATGATGACCTATATGTATAACGCATGGAGTGACATTTCAAGGACAACACTTCGGATGATTTCGGAAGAGGAAAAGCGAAGGTGAAGTACACAAAACCACAATATCTTGCTGAAGTACACAAAACCACAATATCTTGGTGAAGAAGCATTCACTGTCTCTCGATGAAGTCTACACAGAACTACAGTCCCTCGGTTAGGCATCCACAGTTTCTCGGTGAGATGTATATATTCTCTCGGTGAAGTCTACACAGAACTACAATCTCTCAGTTAGGCATCCACAATCTCTCGGTGAGGCATACATATTCTCTCGGTGAAGTCTACACAGAACCGTAGTGACTTGGTGAAATTCAGATACAAGTCTGTCTCATGATAAAGTCTGCCTTTCAGTGAAGTTCGAATGATCTAGCTATGAATCAGTGGATGGTGATAAAATGGCGAATGTATAAGGAGGCCGAAGTTAGAAAGAGTACAGTGTCATAAAGACAAAAAGACTGTGAAACAAAGACCGTATAGTGCAAGGGATAGTGACAAGCGTATTGAAGGTAATCCTTAGTCAAAAGTTTTGTCAAGGGTCTTGGTATTCATCTACTAAACATCTATAAGAAGAGATTCAAGGGTTTTACTCTCAAGAGGAGAGGTTTTGCCTTGGCTTGGAGCCAACATACTGTGCACTTGTTCTACTATTGATCTTCTGTTTCGATAATCGTTTGATGAAAGCACTAACATAACGAAGATAAGCATATTAAAGAAGAAAGACAACACAAACATTATCAATAAGTTAAAGAAGAATCTCTAAGTCATAATTTGCCCTAGATTCTTCAACAAGATCAACATTTTTTTTATTATTATTACATAAAATACATAAAATTATGATTGCATATGTCATTATGAAGACCGACCCTAGTTACATATTTCAACATGAATAACCCCAAGAATTGCACCATAAAAAGCCCAACAATAGGCGTCCAATACAATCATAAAACTTGTCAACAAAACTCAGAAAGGATGGTGCAAAGCCTGTAGGTATGGGCCGTTAATAGACCATGTTGAAACCTTGAAAGGAGCAGCAAGGCTCTGAAGAAAAATGTGACAAATCTAGAGAAATGGTTGTGAGCCCCATCGCCAACACTAGAGAGAAGTGGTTGGACAAATAACAAAAATAAAAAAGGGCTGCTACGCCCAAATGAAGCTCGTAGTAGCCAATATTCCAGAGACAAATCTCCAGGCACAAAGAAATTATTGCCGAGAAGAAAGAAAGACAAACCCGCTTCAAGAACCTTGATCATTAGCAGGCAAACTCATGGTGACAAAAGAATGGGTCACAGGGCCCAAGACAAGGAGTTGACATCAAGCTCAGACGATTAGGTGAGTGAATGCTTCAATGGCAAGAATGTGGACGACAATGAGCAAGACCCCATGTCAACCTGAAAGCCAACCACATTGCTAAAGAAAACCTGGAAATACATAGATGCCCACTAGAGAAGACGAAGAAAACATCGACTCGTTAAAAACAATGAAAGCATGGAGTAGGGAGCGAGGGCGGCTAAGGTTCCAGCTGCCCCGCCCCCCACTCCATGCACAAAAAACCACTTAAAAATGAGATAAAAAAGGATATAGAAGACTATTAGTAGTAAAAGAGAAGGGATTCTACAAAAAAATAAGCAAAGAAGGCTCACTTATTTGCAGCACCTGCCGTTAGGGTTTTCCCTTTGCCTCCTAATACTTCTCCTTCCTTCCAAAAGAACTATTTTAAGTTAAGAGAAAGCTAAGAGGCCTATTCTATTCAACCAAGCATCTTCCACCAATTATGATATGTTAATATATCAAAATATTTATAAGATATTTATTCTTATACATAAATGATATGTTAATATATCAAAATATTTATAAGATATTTATTAAGCAAGTCTTTTGGTAAAAATCACATAAGAGAAATTTTTGGCCAACGTGTTTCGAACCAACAAATGTGGTTTATTATCAGGACCAGATGAAAAGGCAGATCATGGCAAAGGCTTAAATAGAGAGCTACGTAAAGACATAATTTCAAGTAACGACTAGATTTGAACAATAATATTTAAATTATTATATTAATCTATTAATATATTAAAGCAAATATTATTAAGTAACGACTATATTAAACGACTAGTTTTTGAAAAATAATATTTAAATAATGATAAAATAATATTTAAATAATGATATTAGTTTATTAAAAAATATTAATAGGAAACGGTTATATTAAATGGCTAGTTTTTGAAAAATAATATTTAAATTAATTTATTAAAACCATATATATATATATATAATTTTATTTTATTTTGGTAGGTAAGCACCCACGGGGGATTTGAACCAGTGACCTATTGCAAGGAGTGCCTTAACAGTACACCTATTCACCGTTAATCCAAAACCCCGTGGGCTATTAAAACCAAATATTATTAGTTTTTGAAAAATAATATTTAAATAATGATATTAGTTTATTAATTTATTAAAAATATTAAGAAGTAACGGTATATTAAACAACGATATATGTAAGATATTTAATATATCAAAATATTTATAAGATATTTGTGCTTATACCTAAATTTATATTTTAGAAATAGAAAATACTAAATTTAAATAAAATCATGTTTAAAAAAAATTGATATTGGATAATAAAAATGAGATAAATTACAATTATTAGTATTAATTGGGGATTCACTTTCTTCATCATGAGATATAGTTGAAGACATGGATATTAGGCTTTCTTCCTCAAGAGATAGTTGTACTTGAAAACTCTCCAGGTAAGTGGAATAAAGAGATTTAATGGAATGACTACCTTTAACTGTAACAAGATCCGCAAGTGGCTGTAGTCCCTGTGGGGCTTGAAATCAGATAATAAACTAATTACAGCTTTGGAATTGATGAAAAGAGACGTGGTAGCACTAGTACTTTGCGGTGCAGGATCAACCGTTTTTACTCGAGCAAATACCAAGATTTCTCACAAACAGATGTCTCTTTTTGTATCAACTTAATAGCCACTCGCCTATATTGTGGGACAGCCCTGCACATAATTAATCAACTTTACTAAAATATTTTTCTTATCCAAGACTATTAAACAGTCTCACCTTTTAAAAATGGATAAAATTACAAGGTTACTACCCAAAGTTTGAACATATCTAATGCATCAATATTGTTTGAAAAACGACGACAGTGGTCGCTATTAACATATATGTCAAATATTTATGACAAAGGACTGCACTAGAAATTGCAAAAAATCCATGGTTGCCTTTGCGTCATTTTCATAGGTCTATTTTGGTGTACCAACTGTCCAGAAAAGTGATAAAAGGCTCTGCATTTGAGTGATAGTCACTTGTCGGCAACGTTAATGATGCTTAGATCCGTTACCATCGTGCTATTGCTGTATTGTTGTTTGATTTGCCAAAGTCCTCGCGTATCAACTTAAAAAACACCAATTGTTATGTAAAATCACTGAACAAAAATGTTGCCTCCATAGTTAGGCGCTGGGCACTTCACTTCCACCATTGTCATCACAATGTCAATTTCTTGCACTGAGCCCCATCACCAAATATAAAAGTGGATTGTTGTATTAAAATTAATATGTAAATTAATTACATATTATAATCATAAATTAGCAATCATCCCATAATTGCAAATTAACAAGTATGAATCGCTAACAACAATAATGATGGCGAGTAATATATTTTGATACTATTATGCATATTATATTCTAATAGGAATATGATATAGGAATGGGTGCAACGAAGTATTGAATTTTTAGAATTGATCGATTGATTATAGGAACGGTTTTCAAAGAGTTATTGGTATATAAAATATAATAAAATTTAAGAGAATAAAATACAGCTGGTTTCTTTGAATGCCATGCCATTCATCTTTCTATTTCGACGACAGTTGGAAAGTTGCATGCAACTCATTTTACCAGGTTGCTCGTACAAGCATGGTAGGGGGCAAGGATAACGGTCATATTCTGAAAACTGACTTGAGGCGTATGGAGAGGCTTCTACAGGATATTACCACCCTGTTTCAAGATGAACTGGATATTACCACACTTTTCCCAAATCAAAAGAGAGAGCCCTTGAAGATTGTGAAGAACTGGTTACAATTGCTGCAAAATTCTCTTACAGAGGCAGAAGCCCTGCTCGATCGCTCCGCACGATGCCAAAGCTTTGCTGAGCATGTCGTGAGCGAACCCAGGAGACTCTCCAAAGAAATAAGAGAATGGAGAGCATCTTTTGACAAGATCTATCACGACCTTCAAATAGACAGGTCAGTAATGCTTTTAATTCCGTCTTTGAATTCCCTATCGGTCTTTAGTCCACTAAACAAATTGATAAAACAAAACAGAATACATAAATGCATGATGATTACTGTACAATTATTTTTAAAAAAATTGCATACCTACAGGAACTCGCTGCAAGATGGATCATAACTAGGATGGTTCAAAATAAAACATGAAGAAAAGAATACACGAAGTCATCCTGGAGTCGCTTTAGAGAAGTGCATCTGCCATTGCACAATGAAAAGAAACAGAGTAGGGCTCTGTTCAAAACCCCATAAAATGTCATCGTAAAGATCCTAGCCTATACATAAACGGCGGAGCTCGGGCGCAACTCACCGACGGTTCTCCAGTGTCCAGCTTGTAGAATCCAGCAGAGACACAGAGGGCCTGGATGCTCATATGCCCATCAATGAATGTTCTAAACAGACAGAGTGCTGTGGTTGATGCGAATCCTATTGCGTAAAGCAAATTTCTTTGCCATAAACTATAAGAGAGGCTCAGGGAGTTTCAATTTCTTGCTGATTCTGAGGCCGTTGCGTGCTTCTGAAACAAGGGCTTCATACTCAATCGGTATGCCAGGTAAAGGTATTATAAGCATCACGCAGTTCCCCATTGCGTAGAGAAGAGATAGATACAATATTGTTCTATATTTTCCCTGCAAGATGAAAAACAGAGCATACAGTCATTCATGTCAATGTATTTATCAATTTCAATAGGAGGGTTCTACAAGATTGGTTTTAATAGTTTACCAAGAGGGTGTCGCTGATTACGGCTCCTAGCATTGGAGTTGCATAGCACGACATTGTGAAGAGATGAAACATCTCTGTTGCTCGGACCTGTGACAGACCGAGGTGCTCTGAAAGGAATAAGGGGAGGATTGCCTTGAGGCCATGGAAGGAAAATCTCTCGCAGAACTCGTTCCAGAATATGAATTTGATGGAGGGTGGGAAGAGCCTTAAACCTTCGAAAGCCGAAGAAGAATGAGGAGGTTCTTCTGGGATGTCCAATAAAGCTTTGCGGTGGGTTCCTAGGTAAAGGTATTATAAGCATAATTCCCTTTCAAATAGCATTCATAATTTCCTTTCAAATAGAATTCTTATGCTACAAGAACAACATAATGGCTTGCCTGCACAACATACCTGCCCTGACTGTGCGTGTGTTTGCCAGTGTGTGGTTCACAATTTCTAGCATCTTGTTTTGCATGTGCATCAGGGAGTTTCAATTTCTTGCCGATTCTCAGGCCGTTGCGCTGGGGCTGTCGAGAAAGAGTAAGCAATGGACTGCAAGGTTCCCAGAAAGCAGATTAAGGTGGTAAGTGAAAGTTGAGCTGGATATTTCTTTGCAACAAAAGCCTGCAAGTTTGCAACTAAGCCGAGTTAGAGCGCTCAACCAAGAGGTAAGTACAGAACTTCCAACCCTGCTCTGCTAATCTATTTGGAAGACAATAATAATCTATTGGAAGAAAATAATAATCTATTTAGGTTGCTCACGCTCAGACCTGGCAGGCTGCTTGCACATCCTCACAATATCGATGTGCTTCCCTAAGGCACCATGAGTTACCAGAAGAATATGGGTGAACCCAAATAACGGTGGAAATGTAGTCCAAATAACGGTGGCAATGTACATGCACTACAGTGGCGGCAATGTACATGCACTGCAAGTGGCGGGCTTCAGGCTTCTTGGTCGACAACCGTGGCAATCTACATGCATAGTTGTTGTAGGTGGAAAAAAACTTGGGATAAAATCATTTGTCCCAATATTTGGTCACAGAAAACAAACTTTGGATAAAAGCAGTGTCCCAACATTTTTCCAACTGGAGTTTGGATAAAATAACCATGTCCTGCCTCGAAACAAGTGAGGTTTCCAATAAGAGGCGCAACTGAAAAGTTTGGTTAAAATGTCATTGCGCGAAATTGAAATGCCCAAACCTTAGCTTAAATTTCGGAGCAGCGTGGTCAACAACAACTAATAGCTGATCAATGCTCGATCGAACGCTATAGTCCCTGCTATACCGGAGGCAGGGACTAATAAGATATTTGTTTCCTTTATAAAACTCAACAACCCGCCTTCTAATTTAGTGTATCTTTCATGAGGTGGGAAAGCTAAATAAAAAATTTTATCGAGAGAAATTACATATATATTAATTACACAATTTTGGACTTATAATATAGTATATATTTAATGACATAATTTTGAAATTATAATATAGTATATATCTAAGGACATAATTTTGAACTTATAATATAGTATACACTTAATATATGTCATATGTATTTTTGATTTTATTATTATTATTTATTTATTTTTTTAAAATATCATTATATAAAAGTAAAGATTTTATAAAAAAATAAAATTGTCGATAATTCTCCCAGAAAAATTAGAAATATTAATATACAAATGTTAGTTAGTGTTAACTATATCACTGCGAAAAGAAACCAATCTACTTAAAGTTAAAAATATAAGCCAATAGGCTAAATAAAACCTCAAATATTTGATAAAGCGACTAGAACAAACTTTAGGAGCTTGTGCGTGTTAGAGGTATAGGCTTACAACCTTATTGTACATTATCATTTCTATGAAACAAATTAAAATATAATTTTTATTTTATAATAAAATAAAATAAATAATTAATTGGTTTATTTTTTAATAAAAAATTGATTTTTTGAGAATATTTTTAAGCGTAAATTATATTTGAATGTATTTTTCGACATGTTTTGAAAAACATTCTCATTTATAATATGTATCGCGAAAGTCTAAAATCTAATATTATATTTTGATTTGTTGAATTTAAGCTTCTGTGATCTATATCAAGTTTTTTGAGAATATTTTTCGGCATAAATCATATTCAAATGCATTTTTCGACGCGTTTCGAACCAACTAGTGTGGTTCATTGTCAGGACTCTCCTGACAATGAACCACACTAGTTGGTTCGAAACGCGTCGACAAATGCATTCGAATATGATTTACGCCGAAAAATATTCTCAAAAAACTTGATATAGATCACAGAAGCTTAAATTCAACAAATCAAAATATAATATTAGATTTTAGACTTTCGCGATACATATTATAAATGAGAATGTTTTTTTCAAATTAATCACATTATTAGGATTTGGTCGATGTTTCAAACCAACTAATGTGGTTCATTTAGGACAAAGGTGAAAACCTCCATCAATCCTAAATAATAGATAACAAGAATGCATCATGATCTAGATTTTAGAGTTAATCGTTAAGAATTGGTTATTAAATTAATTAGAATAATATTTAGTGAGAAACTCGCTGTTGTAAATTAGTCGATATATATATATATATATTAATTAAATTAAAATTCTTTTATAATATTATTGGACTTAATTAAATAAAGTCAATAATATCATAAGGGGTCAAATCGTATAAAGTGTTCATTAGAATAAGTTTAATATATATATATATATATATATATATATATAAAATTTGTATTAAGAAATTAAGAATTTAGAATAAGAAAATTCAATAAAATAAGCACGATATTAAAATTGAATTAAAATAAAATTAAATAAAGAAAGGATTTATGTAATTTTTAATCAATAAAAAAGAGAGAGGAGGAAATAATAGGGGGAAAATCAAGAAGAGAAGGTTAGAATCTAGCTCCTACTTAATTTCCAACCATCATCCTTGTTAAGATTGATTGCATGCTTCTTAATCTCAATAGCCTTGCAGACATGGTGCTTATATTTCTTCGCATGTTTAGCTAGAGCTGATAAGCGCGAACGGTCGTGCCTAATGTCTATTGCATGCTCTTGGATTCTCTGGTTAATAGAGCGACCAATTTCTCCAATGTAGGGAATCCCATAGGAACTGGGGATCGAGTAGACCCCTTTCATGTCTTTAGGGTCTATAGAGTCTTTAATAGATCTAAGAGAATTTCTAATGATATTAAGGGGCTTGAATGAATCAAGAACTTTATTCTTTTTAAGAAGATTGGCAATCTTGTCAGTGGTCCCTTGGATAAACGGGAGCTACACCTTAGAGATAGGATCATCATGATAAGACTTAACCTTTGATTCTTTACGACCTCTTTGAAAAGCCTTGAGGCCTTGAGTTCTGTTATAGCCATTATTTTCAAAAACTTTTAAAAGATGAGATTTATCCTGTAGGTGTTTCTCATCAGAAATTCTTAAAGCATGAGTGGCAAGAGTGTTAAGAAACCCGAATTTTTGTGCCGGAAAATGGTGAGAATTGGAATGAAGATATTGTTCCATCTGATTGCTTTTGTGAAAGACTTGGTGAGAAATGAAACCATCATTCATTCTAGAGAGAAGGATGTCAAGGAAAAGAAGTGCCTTCCACCAATTTCCATGAGGGTGTCTTCCTTTCCTTGACGTCCTTCTCTCTAGAATGAATGATGGTTCCGTTTCTCACCAAATATTTCGCAAAAAAACTCACACGAAACAATATCTTCATTCCAGTTCTCATCATTTTCCGGCGCAAAAATTCGGGGTTCTTAACACTCTTGCCACTTGTGCTTTAATAATTTCTGATGAGAAGCACCTAGAGGAGGAAAAATCTCATCTTCTAAAAGTTTTTGAAAATAATGGCTATAGCAGAACTCAAGGCCTCAAGGTTTTTCAAAGAGCCCGTAAAGAATCAAGGGTTAAGCCTTCTCGTGATGATCCTATCTCTAAGGTGCATCTCCCGTTTATCCAAGGGACCACTGACAGGATTGCTCATATTCTTAAAAAGAATAAAGTTTTTGCTTCATTCAAACCCCTTAATACCATTAGAAATTCTCTTAGATCTGTTAAGGACCCTATAGACCCTAAAGACATGAAAGGGGTCTACTTGATCCCTTGTTCCTATGAGATTCCCTACATTGGAGAAACTAATCGCTCCATTAACCAGAGAATCCAAGAGCATGCAACATACATTAGGCACAACCGTTCCCACTCATTAGCTCTAGTTGAACATGCAAAGAAATATAAGCACCATGTCTGCATTGAGGATGCGAGGGTCATTGCAAGGGTTGATCACTTCCACCAAAAGAAGCTAAGAGAGGCTATTGAGATTGAGAAACATGCAACCAATCTTAACAGGGATGGTGGTTGGAAATTCAGTAGGAGATAAATTCCGACCCTCTCTTCATGATTCCCCCCTTGTTATTTCCTCCCCTTATTTTATTGATTAAAAATTACATAAATCCTTTAATTATTTTATTTTATTTTAATTCAATTTTATTGTCATGCTTATTTTATTGATTTTTTTATTCTAAAATTTTAATTTTTTAATATAAATTAAAAAAATTAATTAATTAATAAGAATATTAAATTATTTTAATGAATACTCTATACAATTGACCCCTTATGATATTATTGACTTTATTTAATTAAGCCCTTTAATATTATAAATGAATATTAATTTAATTAATTTATATATAAAAATAAATAATGACTAATTTACAACAACTAGTTTATAACTAAATATTATTTTAATTAATTCAATAAGTAATTCTTAACGACTAACTCTGAACTCTGGACTCTGATGCATCCTTGTTTTTATTCTTTACGATTGATGATTTTTTTCACCTTTGTCCGGAGGGTGAACCACATTAGTTGGATTGAAACATTAACCAAGTCCTAGTAATGTGATTAATCCGAAAAACATTCTCATTTAAAAAAGATAATAATTTAGAAAATTTTACCACCTTTTGATATGGTGCGAACATTTTAAGCATTTAAAACATTTATGTTGGAATGGAAGAAACCAACTAAACTAATATATTACTATTTATTTGAACCACGACTTTTATTTTTAATTAAAACTTATTACTAATAAAGATTTTAGCTTTTTAAAATAATATTTATAATAATTTAAAATAAAAAATAATATTATAAAAGTTATTAAAAAATCTAAAATGGTCTTATATAATATTACCACATTATTATCTTCTGAATGTCCAATAACTTATAAAAATTGTTCCCTAAATAGTTAAGAATGATCTCACTTCATATATTTATTTATTTGTAAATAAGTATGTATTGGATTAGGGAAATAAATAAGGATTTATTGGATTATGGAAAATTTACATAATATATGGTCAGAGAAAGTTTTTGTTGGCTAATGTTCAGTTTGAGCTTGTGCAAAAAGCAAAAATAACTAACCTGGTACTGTTAAGAATGATCTCCTTTCATATATATATATATATGGATTTATCGAATTATGGAAATTTTACATAATATACAACTATAGAAAGTTTTTGTTGGATAATGTTCGACTTGAGCTTGTGCAAAAAAAATGACTAACTAGCCTAGTAAGCCTCCTTGAATGCTCTGAGAACAATTTGTATCATACAAAAACCAAGTTGATATGCAAATGAACAAAAAAAGCAGAGAAATCTTTTCCTGTTTCTTGATTGTGATCAAGACTGTGCCTAGAGGTACTTGAAGGGATCCTCTTACTTGTCCTTCAGCGAGGGTGGTTGTTCCTATTCCACTAGAGTCATACCGTAGCTTGTGTCTGCGTCCTACTATGGGTGCACCTCTAACGGTTTATTTGTTGTTGCTGCTTGGCTATGGATCACTAGTTTAATATTCTACTACTCAAAGGTCTTTGTTCCTCAAGGATTTTCTCCATAATGTTGCTAAGAGGTCGAGGTTTCCCATAGGATTGCCCCCCCATAACACTGCCATCATCTAGCCTTAATTACTAGTGCATTGGTTGACACAAAGGCTTTCAATGCCTGTAGCTGCCGTTTGATCACCCAGATTAGGGTACTTATTTTAAAATACTCTTTATAATTATTTTAAGCAAAAATATAATATTATAAAGATTATTAAAAATATACAAAAAATGAAATTATCTTGTATAATATTGCCACATATTATTATCTTGTGAATGTTCAAAAACCTCTAAAAATTGTTCATTGATTCATTAAAGATGATCTCCATTCATGAAATCATACATTGAAAGAATCCAATAACATTGATGAAATGATTCTTGAAGGAATCAATACCTGTAGAATTGCCATGGGCTCCCCTCTCTCCCTTATTGTGGCAAATATTTTCATTAAATATTTTGAAACTAAAGCTTTAGCATGTTCCCCTTTCCATCCTAAACTTTGGAAAAAGTACGCCAATGACACCTTTATCATCTGGCCCCACATCCTTGACAAATTAGAAATTTTCAAACATCTTAATAGTAACTTTGAGTTCATCAAATTCACAATGGAAGTTGAATTTGATGGAAGCATTCCTTTTCTTGATGCCCTCATTTCCAAAAATGAGGATTGCTCCATTTGCCATCAAGTTTTTTGTGAAATAGCACCCCAAACAATATCTCCAGGCTGATTTCTATCATCATCAAGCCTAGTAATTTGACGTGTTAAACATGTTAGCCACTAGAGCTTGAAGTGTTTCTGATATAAATCACCATGACAAAAAAAGGGTAATCTTTTGAATGTGTTTGAGAACAATGGCTACAAGAAGCTCTTAGGCCTCAATGCCTTCTAGTTGCAAAAGGCCCCAAAGCCAGGTTTGACTCCAACAATCTTATCACTAATGTTCAACTTCCTTTCATTCTTGGAAATACTGATAAACTAGCTTGCATTTTAAGAAAGAATAACATTTCTACTTCCTTCAAACCTCTGAACACCATATGTTCCTCCCTTAGGTTTTTTAAGGACCCAATTGGGCCTTCAAGCATGAAAGGTGTCTATATGATCCCATGCTTTTGTGAGAAACCCTATGTGGGTGAAACCGGTCACTCCATTAAGCTTAGGATTCAAAAAAGCTTTGTTGACATCAGATGTAACCACTCTCGTTCTTTAGCCTTGGTGAAGCATTTCGAGAAAACTAGACACCATATTTGTATTAGGGATACTAGTGTCCTTCCTAAGATCAATTAGTATCATTATAAAGAAGCAATTGAAATTGAGAAGCAAGCTAATAATCTCAATAGGGATGATGATTGGAGAATTAACAAAAAATGCATTCTTGCTCTTACCTCTAAATTTGTCACTTCTTGACCCCCCTCTTCCTATCTTCTTTTTCGTTTCATGGTTTCTCATGTCCTCTTCTTCACTTTGTTTCCCTTAATTACTGTTTAATTTTCTAATTCTCTTTTGAGCTTTAAACTTTTGTCCTTAAAAAATGCCTTAATCATTCATTTATCTTTTTATTTCATTACTTTGATTTAATCTCTTATAATAAGAATTTCATTCCTTTATTAATAACTTTTCTTTACTACCATTATAAGTTGTAAGAATATTAACAATAATAGTTTTCATGATTATTCCTCCTGAGCATTAAATAATTATGCTTGTATTTACATTAATAAAAATATTGTCATTAACAACTATTGATTATCTCTGTTATTAATTTATATTAATATTGACTACCTCTCACCAATTAATATTAATTGTTATACCACTACCCCTATTTTTACAATATTAATTAAATATAATTATTAATAACTATTATCATTATACCTTTTTAATAACCATACTAAATATAATTACTATTATTATCACTAACACTAATATTGACAATATTATTATTAATAAATTATTAATATTTATTTATGTTATTAATTAATTTTTAATAGTAATTATCATCATTATCACAATTAAACAATTATACTTATATATTAAGTTTCCTTACCATTAACATAGGTACTATTTCTTTCATTAATAATAATATTAACATTAATAGCAATTGATATTATATATATTATTAATTAATATTAATAATAACTACCTCTTCCTCTGAATGGAGTGACATGCATGCCAAGAGGGGTTGGGGGGAAGGTTATCACTGCTCCACCAAGTGATCACATGGGAGGCAATGTCAACACGACCCCCCACAAATGTTAATATCGCCCTGTGTGGCCATTAAGTTCGCCTCCTTGGAGTAGATGATGAGACAACATTCTAATTCGAGTGGGCGGATTGAGAATTTCACACATGTATCTTCTACAAGGATGGCATAAAGTTATCTTAGACATGAAGTTGAGGTTGCTAGGATAATCTTCCGGGCAGGACAAAGTGGGAAGCTTACAATATGCCACATTTGGTTTATCAATCTCCAAATCATCAATGTAACCATATTTGGGTTGCAATAATGGTTGTTTTCTTATCTATCTTGAATTTTGGTTTGTTATAATTCCACATCCATAGATTGTTAGTCGTTGCTCCTTTTGGGCCCTAAGTAATTGTTGCAATGATGTTTCTATTTGGATTCTTCTATTGCTGGTGCTTCCTTTCCTTGGCTAGTTAACCACGGTGGCATGGACTCTTTAGACAATTTGTGATTGACTTTGAGACAAGGTTTTTGATAGCAAGGTGGATGAAAAATCCCCTATATCCACTTAGTGTGTATTGTCTTCTAAGGGTTTTCTTGGACTTTTCCATCACTGCAACCTTGTTCCAGACTCTCTCTGGTGGAAGGATAATTTGCCGAATTCTCGATGGTGGGGGGTCATTTCTAGTTCTATTATTGATGCATGTTCTACCTTGCTAAGCCCTTGGAGATATTTTTCTATGCAACCTAAGCATGAGTCTCAGGTTGGGTATTGGGTGTCTCGGTGGTGCACTGAAGTTTGGTGGCTAATTAGGCCTGGCTCTAATTCATGTACCTCTCTTCGGTATTTTCTTGGAAGCTAGGGCTCTTTGTTATACTACAAATGAGATTTTTCTCTTCGTAATTCTCATACTGGCTCACGCTTATATTGGTTGAGTTCTTGGAGTGTTTCCTCCTTGCTATGTGGCCTCTAGTGGTAAAATATTATATCATCTTGTTTGATTTCATTGAACGAATTGCTGTATGGTTGTTTGATTATAATACTTTACCCATTTACTTGAGGTTTTAGTAATTAATTTTTATTATTCCTTATTATTATCACTAATAAAGAAAATTTTTAACCACTAATATTATTATTTTATTAATTTAATCTTAGTTCCACTAACATTACTAATTTCTTATATATATATATAATCTTCAATTTTGTTGTTGTTATTTTATTCTTAACTTATGTTTTCGACTTTTTGACTTTGTCCATTATGTTTTAGGGGTCCTTCTCTATTTATCTGTCAAGCTTGATTAGAATTTCTTCATCTTTCTATCTTGATGATGAACCACACTGGATGGCTCGAAACGTTAGCAAAAATTTCAATGTGATGGATCTAAAAGACGAATTTCAAATCAATACCTTCTATTTTATGACTTGGATGTACATTTGGAGATTTGGATAATATATATTTTTTAATTTATTTTTTTATTAGGTGCGTTGTTAAGACACTCCTAGATGTTAAATCGCAAGTTCAATTCCCTGCCCTATTCAGGGGTTATTCATGGTGAGACTACATCATGGTCATGTCCAAGAATAACACCCGAATAGGGTAGGGAATTGAACTGATGACTTAACATCTAGGAGTGCTTTAACAATGCCCCTGATCACCGTCTATCTAAGACCCTGTGGACTATTGTGAATAATAATAATTATTATTTAGAAGTTTTAAAAAAATAAAAAAATAAATAAGAATTGTATTTTTAAGTGGTTTGTAAACTATTGTAAATATTTTATTGAACAATTTAACTTAATAAATCTATTAAAATATATTTAAAAATTTGAAATCTATATTATAAGGGTTAGTTTTTCCTTAAATTTATGGAATTGTTAATTATTATTTATTGCGTGTGCATGTAAAACTATAAATATGTAAAAAATATGGAACAAACAGAACAATCACTCACAAACCACAATAACACAAAGTATTACTTGGGAAACCTTTTCGAGAGAAAACTTAGTCGGAAGGTAAGGCTGCTTTGTTCCCTTTCTTTGAATGGAAATGAATGCAAGTACGAAAGAGTGAAACCTGTGGCTCATGGGCTACTACAAAACACAAATCCTCTTTGTTTTCTCTCTCTACATTCACTCTCAGCTACTCTACTCAACCATGGAACAAAATGCACTTGAATAAAATGCAACCCCTTTTCCTTCTAGTGGTCTAGTTATAACACAACACGATAGTCAATTAGGGGTTAAATTTGACCCATTCAACCCTCAATATGAGTTACAACTCAACCCTTTTAGAGCAATCTTCATAACATCCATGTGACTAGCCCCTTTTCTATGAGTAACACGACTAATATGACATCCTCTTAAATTATGGTGGTCAATTTCGATAGGTCAACTTTCTAGAGGCATAACCTTTTCGTATAAGATTCAATTGAGATGATTTTTGCGTTGTTGGAAAGGTATCAATGCGTAAATAATGGATTCTACGTCCATACTTAATCCGAGACCATAAAAAGTGGTCATTTAAGGCCTTAAAATGGCTCTTGATGTTGTTCAACTAAAAGTTTCCAAACTGGTACTATTGATAAAAGTGATCTTGCAAGTTGATTCCTCCAAATTTTCCACTCTAAAAACATCAAGATGGATGAAAAATAATATATTGATCCAATTTGGATCATGCCTCCCCATTTTGGGAGGCTTTTGGACCCCAAAAGCTTTGACTAAATGGGGTGAGGAAATTTTCCTCTTCCTTCTCCATGGAGTGCCATTTAGTGTTTCTTAGATGTTGTCCTTTCAACCTAATCTACCAAAGATCATGTTGCCCATATCTTGTAGTTCTGGACCTCTTTTGTAAAATTGTACCCTTTGTCAACTCTACTTGAGCATCTAGTGCTAAGTCCTCTACAGAAGGGAGGACTTGTTCCCGTTCTTGATCCCTCACGAAAGGTGATAGGTTCTCAATCTGGCATCTTTTTAACACCCATCTAATACCTTTTTGCATACCCGTTTCCCATTTCCATCTCATCCTAATAGCTTTTTCATTTATAATGATGCATATTTAGTCAAAGTATAACTATCCCTTACTATGCCATTTCAATACTTATTCTTATGCATTTTCGGAAGATTACTAATTTCCCATGCCAACAATGGTATACAAGAACAAGGCTACACAAGTACCTTCCAAGCGTAGGTGTTGCAACTCTTTCAACGATTGTTGCAATTCTCTGTGAGGACATGTGTTGCAACTCTCGAGTGCGAGTTGCTGCCACTCTCTACTTGAATGTGGCTGCTGCAACTCTAAGTTATTGTCACTCACGCTACAACTCTAGGTTGCCGTGACTATTGCTGCAACTCCCTATTGTTGCAACACTCACTTTTTTGTTGTTTCGAGTTTTGTTGCGGCTCTCACAGATACTGTGACTCACACCACGTTCCTGCAACTCACTCAAGATCTTTGCTGCAACTTTGAAGAAGGGTGTTGTAACTCTGCGCTAGTTGCACAACACATCAGTTAACTAAACACTTATTATTTGTGGATCGGCTAGACAGTCAAACAAATAATCTCCTCATGCAGGAAAACGACAAGGACGAATAGGCCCTTAGAATGGAAAAAATGATTCCAAGAAACCTGTCATACAATTGATTAAGTCGACGCGTGTCTGATTTTTGCTATCTTTTGGAAAGTCAATGTAATAGGATGGAATAATCTACTTCTCATATCTGTCCATTAACTTCTTTGATTAATTTAGATAAACATTATGTATAAAAACCCATGCTCTTCTTGGGTGTGAGAGATAACTCGGAGAAACCATCAATGGCGGCTAGGGTTTGAAGAATACCTGATCAAGTTGTAGTCATAGTACCAATTCTGGAGGAAGACAGTGCCGGAGCGGCAGAGCTTTGTCGAAGAGGATAGGTTTTGACCCAACAGATGAAAAATGCGGGGTCCAACGGGACCCCATCTTATAAACAAGTAATGATGCACAAGGATAACACTACATTGGACGGAGTGCAAATCTCAGGCTCTGAGAAGACAGGAAGGGAGGATCCAACCAATAAAGGAAAGCTAAATAGCGAGGGCGAAGATACCCAGAAATGAAAAGAAATAATTATCGGCAATAACATAGCTGACAAAGTTAGGAAAAACCATACCCCAGAACAGATATCACAAGAAAAGGAGCTTGAGGATGAACGATCAAGGAAAAAGGAGGATTCAAACCTAGATAAGGTAGGACAAGAAGGAGCAGCAACAAGAGCCAAAAAGAAAGAGACCAGGGACCGTGAAAGCCTAAAGCAACTGAAACCCTAAGGGTAATAATCTCTGACCTAGAACTATAGGCGTACCGAGAGCACATGGCAGAACATGCAATGATCTGCAAGTTTATGGGTTTCTGGCCAATAGAACGAGCCCTGTGCTTGTGGATCAAGTAGCAATGGAAACCCAAAGGGGATGTAAGACTCCACCTAGGAGCCAAAGGATTCTTCACGGTGGTTCACCAATCTGGATGATAAGGATCGAATCTTTGATGGAGGCCCATATTTCTTTGCCTCAACAGGGCTATACATGAGACCTTGGAAACCCAACTTCACACCAGAACAGGAAACCTTCAAATAGTTACTGGTCTGGATTCGCTTGTTTTCTCTATCGATTGACTACTGGGGACATGCAGCACTTGAACAGATAGTCAATAAGTTAGGCACCTTCATCAAAGCCTAAAAGGCAACGTTATAGAAGAGATACACCTCCCGTGCTAGGATCTGTGTCGAGATGGATGTTTTGGGAGCTCTGCACGAGGGTCTATGGTTGGAATACATAAATGAAGTGTATTTTCAAGCTATAAACTATGAGCAAATCCCATTTCGCTGCAGGAAATGTCATGAACATGGACATCTGATCAGAGAATGCCCAATGAATAGAACGACGGAGAAACCAAAGGAAAACACAGGGGGTAAGAATAAGGAAGCTTTTATTCGACCTCATGCTAGACAATGAGCAAACAAAAGACAACAAAATAAAACAGGTACCTCCTTCAGAAGCACATGCAATGCTTTTGATGTGTTGGAATTAGAGACAGAACTAGAGGACACCACTCAAGAGCATGAGCCATTGCCAGAAAGCCAGACTACAACCACACCAGTGACACAAGAACCCATTTCCAATCCATCAAACAACATCCCACTGGCTCCGAGACCAACAGAAGGATTGGAAGAGGATTCAAAAATGATGACTAGTGAAATGGGACTCGAGGATATGGAACTAAGCGACATTTTTGAACAAGAAGGTATGGACTTACCAAACATGGTAGAACAATGGAAAAAGAAAGGCATTGAACACATATCGGAAGAGGAGGTGAACAGAATCAACATGTTATTCATAGCAAGACAACAAGCAGAGATGGACATGCAGAGAAGAAGCTTGGGAACAACAAAAGGTCTAGGGGTGAGAGCTGAGGGGTTGCATCAAACTACAACCAACCCAAAACACCGAAAAAAATGAGGACGAAGAACAAACAATGAAGCATTACAAGAGCTTGGTCAAATGCTCCTAAACTCAGGTAAGATGAAAGCCCTTGAGGCGTTTACACTAACCTCCTAAAAATTTGTTAATTATGAAAGTACTTTCATGGAATGCTAGAGGGATAAATAGCCTAAAGAAGCAGCGGTTATTAAAGAAAAAAGTCAAAAAGGAACAACCAGATATGATTTTTTTGCAAGAAACTAAATGCTCCAGCAAAACAATGGAAAACATCAGTAAAAAATTGGGCAAAAGAATGGAATGCCTAGAAACAGCAAGCAATGGATGGGAAGGGGGCTTGGCCATTCTTTGGGATCCTCAGGTTATCCAGCTTATATCTTTTGAAGCTGCCAGATCTCACATCTCAATAGAAATCCAAATGGCAGGCAATCCCGACACCTATCTATGCACAAATGTCTATGGTCCTAAAAAACTAGAGGAAAAATTGCTATTGCTTAGAGGTATATCTAACTTGCAGCAGAGATATCCCCAAGCAAAAGCTATTTTTGGAGGAGATTTTAATATGATCACTTCGCTTATGGAAAAAAAGGAGGCATAAGAACGCTCAACCGAGATACTGAAGCTTTCCAAGACTTTATAAAATTTTCCAAGCTGGTAGACATCTTCCCCAAGAGTAGAGCTTTCACATGGAACAATAAAAGAGGGTGTGATAGGAAAATCGCCTCTAGATTGGACAGGTTCCTAGTAACTGAAACTGTACTTCTGGAAGGGATTACTATGGATTCAGACATACTACCTAGTGGAGGGTCGGACCACTGACCCATAATAATGAATGTAGCCATCCTGGGCACACCAAGGAATAAACCCTTTAGATTTGAAAAGTTTTGGCTCAGTCATCCAGAGTTCACATCGAAAATAAAACAATGGTGGAATGAACTGATAGGTATAAGAGGCACTAAAATGTACATTTTCCAAGCTAAACTTAAACACATCAAAACCAGGTTAAAATCCTGGAATCAAGAAGTCTTCGGCAACATATTTAAAGAAAAGAAGGTGCTGGAGGAGCAATTGGAACAGATTCACAAGGAATGGATCCAGGGGAATATCAATCAAGAAACAAGGAACACGGAACAAAAACTCATGCAGGATTGGCAGACCAGATGTCAACATGAGGAAACTCTATGGAGGCAAAAAACTAGAATTCAATGGCTTAAGGGAGGTGAAAAGAACACAAAATTCTTTCACAAATCTGCCATTGATCACAGAAGTGCTAATAAGATATTAAGAATAAAGGATGATCAGGGGACCTCTGTGCAAACTCATCATGAAATATCAGCCCTTCTCATAAACCATTTTAGCCAAATTGTTGTGGAACCCAACATTGATAGAGAGGAAGCTATAAGGGAACTAATGACTTCTATTCCCAAGCTTATCTCAAAGGATCAAAACAAGGCTTTAAATCGAGCAATCACCTTGGAAGAAGTGGAAGAAGCAGTAAAAGATATGCCCAATGGTAAGGCGCCAGGGCCGGATGGTTTCACCATCGACTTTTACAAAGCCTGTTGGGAAATAATCAAAACAGAAGTTTGGGAAGTAGTGGAGGATTCCCGACGCTCCTCTTCCATCCTAAAATCCCTCAACTCTACGTTCATAACCCTTATACCAAAGGAGGAGGAAGCAAACACTCCGTCGAAATTTCGACCAATTGCTTTGTGTAATGTTCTGTACAAGATTATATCTAAAGTCATAACTAACAGATTAAAGATAATTCTTCTAGGGATCATCTCGGAAGAACAATCTGGTTATGTAGAAGCGAGACAGATTATGGATAACATATTGCTAGCTCAAGAGATGATTCATACTCTCCAAACTCAGAAAAAAGCTGGCATGCTAATGCAGCTGGATCTTTCGAAGGCTTATGATAAAGTCAGCTGGAACTACTTGGAGGCTATTCTGACTGCCTTTGGCTTTGTGAAGAAGTGGATAATTTGGATCCTAGCCCTGATTAATTCTACCAGATTTTCAATTCTGGTTAACGGAGCTCCCACAGCCCAGTTTACACCTTCGCGAGGTATAAGGCAAGGAGATCCCCTGTCCCCCTTCCTGTTTGTAATTCTAATGGAAGGTCTTAGCCGGCTTATCAGAAAGGCTAAAGAGGATGGCTTAATTCAGGGACTCCAACCCCTGCCCTCATGCCCTGCAACCACTTATCAACAGTTTGTCGATGATACAATGCTACATGGCACGCCTTCAGTCAAAGAAGCTCTTGGTTTTAAAAGCATTCTCAATCGTTTCAACCTTGCTTCAGGTATGGAACTCAATCTAGCTAAATCTTCCATATTCTTTTTTAACACGCACCTAACAGTCCAGAAAAACCTTTCTAATGTCCTCAGATTCAAAAGGTGTAACCTCCCTTCCAGATACCTAGGCATTCCACTGATTGACAAACCCTGGCAAAAAATGCATTGGGAAAAAATGATCGCTAATCTAGAGAAGCATTGTCAGCATTGGACTCATAGAACCCTTAACTTTGCAGGCCGCCTAGTCCTCACCAAATCTGTCCTCCAAGCTATTCCTCAATTCATGCTATCTATTCTCCTGACACCTAAAGGTGTTCTCCAGAAAATTCGACTCATCCAGAAAGCTTTTCTATGGTCGGGTAACTCAGTTAAACAGAAGTGGTCTTTAATGGCTTGGGACAAAATCTGCAAACCCAAACACCTGGGTGGGTTAAATCTTCAGGACCCTTACACTGTCAACCAAGCTTGTGGAGCTAATTTATGGTGGAGATGGGTTAAAGAACCGAACATACCCTGGGCCAAACATTGGAAAGCTAAGTATGCAGTTCAATACAGCCCTCAAAATCTGATTAGGATGCAGGAACTGCCAGATGGATCTCCAATCTGGAACCTTGCTAGAAATAATCGAGGCATAATTCAGGAATAGAGTTTTTGGGAAGTCCGTAATGGACAAAATGCTCTGTTCTGGGAGGACGCTTGGCAGCAATTACCTAGGCTTGAAAGCCCAGATTTCCTCACCATTCAAAGAAGATACTAGGAACTAGGGAAGATAACCGTGGATCATTACTGGAAGCCTAACAATTCTAATCAAGTTTGGAAATAGTGGATCTTCAACGATACATTACAACCAGAAGAGGAGGACAACAATATGAGGGCACTGCAATAGAGCTAGCTAAAAGGAAAATAAGAAATTCTCATGATGCAGATCAACAGATCAACTGCGTTGGGGCAAGCTCGAGGGGGGTAATTTCTCCCTCAAAGAAGCAAGAGGTTGTATCAAAGAAAGAGATCAAGGTGAAAAAGTCAATTGGTATAACAGAGTATGGGATGCTGAACTATGGCCGAAGATTAAAACCTTTCTGTGGATCTTGATGCATAGAAGAACTCTTACATGGGAGAACCTTCAGAAAAAAGGGTTCATAGGCCCCTCACACTGCCCCCTGTGTGGAAATGAGGAGGAATCCATGAATCACCTCCTCAATAATTGTAGCTGGACAAAAAACCTATGGAATTGGATGGAAACCATATTCAAAAGTACGGACAGGGACAGAAACTCAATACAGGAAAGCATAGTGAATTGGTGAAGTAATTTTTCCAAATCCCAAATAGTCAATACATTATGGAAACTAGTCCCTGGGTTCATAGTGTGGTCGGTCTGGAAAGAACGAAACAAAAGAGTGTTTCAAAATGAAGCTAAAACCATAGAGTTTATTAGAGCCACCATACTGCAAAACATGAGGGAAACGACTCTTATCAGATGGAAAGCAGAACAGAACAAGGATTTCTCAGTGACTGACTTACAAATTCTACAGGCATTTGGAATTGGAGCAGGCACCATTTCTAGTCCATCTGAACCATGTCAACAACAAAGCCCTTCCATGAATGTCTGGGTTCCACCACCAACCGACTTTCACAAACTCAACTTCGATGGGGCTTCTTGAGGTAATCCTGGACCGACAGGTATAGGAGGTGTCCTTCGAGATTACAAAGGGGAAATTCAACATATTTTCAGTCAATCTTTGGGAGAAGGAACCAACAATGAGATGGAATTCGCAACTTTAGAACAAGGGCTCCGAATACTAGTTCGCCTGGGAACATGAGCTACAGTGGTGGAAGGGGATTCTCTTTTGGCTATCAATGCCGCAAGGAAAATGCAGATGGGATCGAAATCGGGTAAGGTAACGAAGCATTGGAGGTTGGCCAAGGTCACAGAGCTCATAGCAGAGCACCTCTCAAGCCTTGATGGAATCATTCTGCAAGTGGTAAGAAGAATGACAAATGTGGGGGCTGATTGTCTGGCCAACTACGGGATTGATCACCACATTAACTACTCGGACACATGTTGGCATGATGTCACATGCACAACACTTCGGGATAGATGTTTACTTCTTTCGAGACAAGACATTCGTTATAGGGAGGAGGGGTGCAGTAGTACGACGAGACACGCCTTATAGCGAATGGAGATAGCCTTTAAGGCTCACCTCCTAGATCATAATACCCCGATATGGATGGGGGAGGGCAGGGACCATCACCCGTAGTGGAAGATGAAAGAAATCCTGCAGAAGAATGATTGTTAGAGAACTCTAGGCTCAGAGGATGACACGTGGCCCATGATAAGAAACCTCAAGCAAGACAAATCTGCTGCCTTGGATTGCAGGCAGGGGAAGGTTTGCCGGAAAAGAAAGAGAAGTAACTCGGCCAGAATCCGGAGATATATGCAAGCCTTACTCAACCTATGCGCTCTTTCATCCACTATAACTATAGGGTCTCGCCTAAAAGCTCCCACATATTTTGCTCCTCGCCCGACTCTTTGTCCTGAGCGCTCTGCTTGTTTCTTTGTCTGGTTCTCTGAAGAGTCTCCATCAACCTCCTTCACCCACAACAGCACGATGTCAACTGGGGGTTGTCGCAATGAATCAGCCACCAGAGAGCTGAAAAGAGCAAGGGAGGCTTATGAAACGCAAGTCTCAGCCAGAGGGAAGAAGTTAATCGATGAGTTGGAAGCCGAAGTTAATGAGGAGCAAGAAAAACTAGAAATGCAATCAATTGAGGAGGAAATTGAGTGGATTGCAGATCCTGGAACCCAGGCCACTAGAGCCACGCAGTTTGTCAGGACACAGAGTGAGGCGTGGCGCATGAAAACCATGCTAGCCAAAGCGCTGGTCAAGCAGGGGGAAGCCATGAAAGAAGCTTACTACACAACAATGCTGGCTTCGGCTAAAAACTCGGCCAGACTTGACGCTCTGGAAATATGCATGAAGTCGCTCACAGAGGAAATCAAATTACTGGCAGAGGATCTAAGGGCCTTCACCAGGCTTTTTAAACTCTCTGTCCAACGAGGTATGAACATCGCTATTGATATTCCAGCGGAAGTTATCAAAGCCCCGGTGGAGCATTACCAGAAGGCCCAGAAAGCCCCGAATTCTGAACAGGTTAAGGCAGCAGCTGGCCCTAGTGCCACCTTCAAAGACTACGTGGAACTTGAGCTGTAGGTTTGTTTGAGTACTCTGCTCTACACCAGCCAGCCTTTGAAGACTTCTTGTCTAAATTTTGATCCTATTTCTGGGTCTCAGGTCTTTATAGTCACTCTTTTGTTATGTCTTTGGATTCAGGCAGCCCTGCGTGGCTAGCCCCTTCTAGTCTATCACACTAAATGGAAAGTTTAGTTAGTCTGTTTTGTCTGTGTCTTGGTCAGGCCTGTCTTCCCAGTGTGCAAGCCAGGTTTCATTTAGTTTTCAGTTCAACTTTTGATCGACCAAGTGGAAAGCGGAATGGTCTGTTGGGTCATTTCGACCTATGTATTTTATGTAATTTTGTGAATTAATATACTTTTACTGACTTACAAAAAAAAAAACCCATGCTCTTGTTGACCTGGATAATAAATGAGAGTTAATCATAATCAAAATCAAAACTAGTCTTTAATTGTATTTCCAATTTCTTGTAATATAAAGTTCTTTTTCATTATGGTTCAATCAATGGTGTGTTGAGTATATAATGTTTTACTACTTTCATAAACTAGTGCCTCGTCTAAAGAGGTAGGCCCCCATCCTTATCCTTGTACCCTTTGTACTTTATAGAGTATTCCTAGTAACTTTTATATATTTCTTTTATTTCCAGTAATTCTTCTAATCAATACTTAGCTGTAACTCTAATATATCCTTTGTTGAAACTCTGAAGTTCAATTGTTGTAACTCTAATATTTCATATTGCTGCAACTTTGAACTTCAATCGTTGTAACATTGATATTCATATTGCTACAAATCTGAAGTTTAATTGTTGTAATGTTGATATTCATATTGCTGCAACTCTAGATTTCAATTGGTTTAACTTTGCTATTCCATATAACAACTTTGTACTGTAAGTTTATTGATGCAACTCTAATAATTCAAATTACTGCAACTCTTTATTGTAGGTTTATTGTTGCAACTTATTCGTTAATATTGATTACTGGCTAATCATTTTCAACAATTTGTGGCTTAGGTCATTGCTGCAACTCCACGCTAACACTAGAATACTTTGTTTTTTAGAATTTTGATTGCTCTATATTCAAGTGGGTTCAATTTGATTATTTTGTTTACAATGTTTGATTTATAGTCCTATTTTTTCAGAAACAAAGTGTGGTTTGATGATTTGTGATTTAGTGCATTATATTGCATGTGCAATTGCATTTTTGTTAGAACAACCAAGATCATTTTAACACTAGAACAAGTCATCTTAGATGCTTGTCTGGTTTATTTATTATAAATGTGACATTTACTTTCTTACAAATGTGCTCTTTACATTTTTCCAAAGCGTGGATTTGATTGCAAGTATATTTCTCTTGGTGACTCATGAAAGCATCTCAATATCTTGTCTTGTGACACTCACTTAGATTACTACAACAACAAATTGTACTAGCACAGATGGTGCACAATAATTTGTAAGTTCTAGATGAACGTCAGATTCACAATTAAATGTATAGTCTATTGGTGGCCTTTATGAACAGTTAGAAAGGTAATTGAAAGACCCACCACTTTTGGTGTTGTTGCTGGAGAACTGTCAACAATAAAATCAACTATGAATAGTACAATCAACTGTCAGTAGTCTTTATTTCATTTCCTAATTCTTGTTTTTGTTTATTTGCTTTGGAAAAGAGGATATTTTTTAGCAAGTTAATACAATCAATTTATTTTTACATTGTCTTATCTTAGATAGAATGTCTTTTTAAATTTTCATGCCCAAAGCTAGAGATCAATAGGATGGATTTACCAAAACCCCCTAAAACTAACAGTGCAAAACAATCTCAAGATGAGAAAGGATATGATCAACCAAATTATTTGACTCCCACAACAAGCTCTCTTGCCAAAAATAAGCCCAGAGTCTCTATCCAGAAGCCCAAGGTTGCACAAAGTTCATCCTTCGCACCAACCAAAGCTCTATTTTTTGAGGATCTAATAAATGATTAGTTCCACTTTGAGGAGCTTAATTTTTTGGACTCTCCTAAAGAAACTTTAGAGGAAAAAGAGAAGCCCCAAGTAGAGATGGCCCATGAAGTCAAGGTGGAAGCAAACACTTTCAATTTCCCTATCCTCGAATCAAATGAGGAAACACAGATGATAATTTTTTCTCACTCAACTCTGCCCAACTTCCATGGTTTTTCCAAGGAAGATCTTGATACCTTCATTTTTGAATTCGATGTACTCTGTCGAAGTTATGATTGCATGTCAAATGATAATAAATTAAATTTATTCATTGCCATACTCAAGAATGCAACACTACACTGGTTCATAAGCCTTGGTAATAGTAGCATTCACACATGGGATCAGATGAATTAGAAATTCCTCGAAAAGTACCAAGACTATTGTAAGGATAAAGAAAGAAGGAAAGAGGTATTTACAATGACCCAAAACAAAGAAGAGAGTCTAGAAGACTGTCAGAACGTACAACTACAATCTTCAGAGAGAAAGACAAGAAAACCTAGACCTTGAGACACTATGTATCTTCTTACTAAGAGGAATTCAAGATGATTCCATAGAGCGCCTCAATCTAATGGGGGGTGGAGATGTCTCTCAACAACCTTATAATGTCATCACTGAATTATGTCAAAGATATTCTCGAGGCTCTTTGAAGGCTGGTAGAGGATCTAGAGACATACGAACAATAATTGGAAAGGTTGCTAGTAGTGGGGTGACAAGAAAAATATTGGGAGCATGCTTGAAGATTTCAAAACCAGTGTACTCAGTTCCGTGAGATCTCAGTTGGACACACTATAGATGAAGAAGAAGAGAGAAGTAATTGAGTTAAACCCATCTATCTTCTGCCCAAAATGCAGAAGAAAACATCCACCGAAGGAATGTCTTTGGATCATATTTAAGTATGTGCCATATGCAACAAAGAACACGACACAAACAACTGACGATCTCTATTTGGTTTGAAGGTTGTTTATCAAGAAACAAAAGAACTAGAATAATTGTGTTTTGTGGCCCAAAAAAGACCATGACAATGGATACCCTAAGGTATGGTTCAAGATCAATCTCAATGTTATAATTCTTATTGGACTAACCCTTTTGTGCAATATGTTTCTTAGCCATGGTGTTTGCCAGCACAACCATGGATGGCAACTCCTCCCTAAACTAACTTTGATAATAGGAGTGGAGAAAAATTTCTTATGGAGGTGCTCAAAAGGTTGTTGTACAACCACCCATGCAACTTCTACTTCCTTCACGGATGTAGGCATCTACATCAGCCCCTCCTCATCCACAATTACATGCAAAAACTATTCCTAACCCTAATAATGGTAGGGCAACACAACTAGCATAGGTTGTTGGTCTTTCCATCTAGCTTGCCTATTCTATCTCTTCCCTAGACCACCAATGTATTCATATTCGATATGGGAAGACACTAATCCAAAACCATCCTCTCGTTCATATTGAATATTTGAATGAGGATGTCTAGAATGAAGAACCACAACAAGAACCATCTCTTGGACCTTTGAATGCTCATGCATGCCATGAATCCCAAAACCCACCTTATCGAGAGAGACTAAACCAACATAAATTTGTTAGTTAGCCTGAGTTTGATTTCTTGGGGGAACTCGAGAATGCATGTATTAAATATTCTTGTTCCAAGCCATCACAAATGTGCCTATCTATTCGAAAGTGGTACAGGAAATCTATTTAAGAAGCTCCAATTGAAGAAGGAAAGATCTCCAAATTGTCCATGTAATGGGAAAGCTATCACACTTAATGGGGGGAAGGGTTCTTGCAACCAAATATGTTGACCCTAACAATTTGGTAGTTAATGTACAAATCAATAATATAGTATTTCCTAACACATTAATCGATCTAGGTGTTGCCATTAATGTCATGACTCGAGAAATTATAGAATCCATAGGACACTTTGGTCTTAGGAAAACTCTTATTATACTTCAACTTATTAATAGATCTTCCATTAAACTAGAGGGAATTTTGAAAGACATAATGATCTCCATAGATTCGCGGGAATATCCCATCGATTCTGTGACACTAAAAGGAAAATTCTCTTTGGGTGGGTATCCTTTAACCGTGGGAAGGCCATGGATGGCCACTATCAATGCTTATATTGACTATCAGTTTGGTAACGTGATCATCTCCCACAGGACCTCTATAAAGCAATTAATCTTGCATCCTCCCCACAAAACCTAGCATAGATTTTGAAGGACCACTCTATGTCGACAAAGAGGATAGTGAGGAGGAAGGCGAATATCACCAAGTCCTCCCTATAGATCAATATGTATCCATGAGAGAGAAAAACAAGGACAATGAAATCAATGATTTCATAGCTTCTTTCTCTCCCTCGACCAACTCACATATTCTTGACCATGTTGTGCATCTAGAAATAAATGTTGCTCTTGCCTCCACAAGCACTTCACCTTTAGAACATGTCTCCTCAATTGGACAAGACCAAGGATCAATTAAAATGTGGTTTTCATTGATGTCAACCAAAGCAACAATAGAAGATGCCCCACCTTTTTTGACCAAAATGACATGGCAAATCATGGTTTTTGAGACAATACCATCTTTATTGGATTCTCCTCGCCTTGTCGATTTTGAGGGTATTTGACCTGTCACGACAACTATCACAATTTAAGATATGCTTGTCCAAATATGAATCCCTTGTTGAGAAATCTAGGGCATAACAATTAAGTGATTTCTCTTCTAGTAGTATCTGCTTGTGAGTGCTTTTACTTCTTTAGATTAGGATCTTCCATTACTTAGGTTATTAGTGTTCTTCTTCATCAAACAACTACTAATGCATAAACCATAAAGAGATAAGAGACAAAATATAGGCTATTAGCTAGGGCCAAAACATCTCCTACTTGAGAGGAAAACCCGAACAAATTCTTCTTCTTATAGAGATGCCAATTGACGAATACAATGACCAAGACCCTTGACCTATCTACCACTCCAAGACCAAGACACAAGATCCTTAGTTAATGATAGTCAACCCTCTGCTCCTTCCTTCTTCTCGGCTTCTTCTTCAACCTTGGCTTTCTTCTACTTTAGACCTTCGACCTTCTTAAATTAGGTCCGCAATTTTTGTCCTTAAGTCAAAACCTTCTTTACTAGCCTTTATTCCACTCTGGATCCCTAGGAGGACTACACTTCTCCTTGACTTCCACTGTTGTAACAGAATTCTCCTCGGCCTTCACTGCTACAACAAAATTTTCCTCATCCTTCACTACTGCAATAGACTTCTCCTCTTCCTTCACTGTTGCAACAGACTTCTCCTCGTCCTTCATTGTTGCAACAAATTTCTAGCACGTATAGAGGTTTTCTTCCCTTAAAACAATCCAAAGAAATACCCTAAGGACCTCACTCTTATTTTGTCTTTACTTCATGGGTTGGGAGGCTTCTCCTTTTACCCTTTTCACACTTCTATTTCATATCATTGTTCCACCAAAATTCTGTCTCAGAAGTGATGCCGAGCAACCCTATTTATAGTCGTTTCTTCCTTAAATAATCCGACTTGAAGAGGGTGAGCCAACATGTGTGTTGGAGGAGACAATTAATTCCATTTTGAAATCAACTTGAGGTTAATGCTTGTGCTTGGTCTTGGAGGGCTACTTGACATTTTCATTGACTCATATACAAATATAATATGCCCAAAAAGGTCCTTCATACATGACATAGACTCAAATTGACTTGTATGAATAGATGACAAACCCTGAAGGCTCACAATGCGAGCCATCACTAAAAATAAAATTTCTTGCTGATGAACCCATGAGACAAGTATTGATAATAATTTTATTTTTCTTCTTTTCATCAATTACATAAAATCATATTTCCACAGGTCATAATGAAGACTAAACCTAGTTACATTTTTCAACACTCCCTCTTAACTAGGGAGGTATTCATAATGGTACTTGGTCATTCCTCAATATGAAGAGTTTCTCATAAGAAGAGTCGAATTGGTAACCCATTTGTTTAGCATCATATCAACCAACATTGTCGCATAGCAAGGTCTTAAGTAACAACTCTATCTCTCCACGAGATCTAAGCATAATACTGGCGAGGCCAATGATGTATAGACACCCTCATCATTATCTCTATTGGAACATACCCCACCTTTAGTTATCAGGGTGTGTTCCACCACAACTACTCTTGTCTTGGATGCCCTAACACATCCTCAAAAAACATCAGATGCAAGATGCTTACCTAATCCTCCATCTTGTCTTCCCAAGTGAAGACAAGAATTATGTGTCTATCTCTCCCTCTTAATTAGGGAGGACATATTTATTCCAATAAAGGAATGTACTCATTCCTACAACAATGTAAACTTTGAAACGAGAATTGATACCATTACCCGTTTCGTAGAGATTGCAAAAAGTGACCCGATTTTGAAAGGGGTGATGCAGAACACACATGTTTTTTTAGAGCATAATTTTTGACACTTCAATTTTTTTTTATGTACATTGCATTTTAGAATGGTAGTGATTTTCATGCTGACTTAAAAAAGTAGTAATTCTGCATCAAACCCTTTTTTTAGAAGACCTATTTTTTGACTTGAAATTTTTAATGTATGAAATGTAAATAATTATTTTCCAAATTTAATAAGAAGTGGTATTCTTTTTCATATATATTTTTATTTTTTTCCCTGTAGTGAAGTTTTTATTGTTTTGCATATATAAAGAAGAAGGTCGATATTTTGAATTTTTGATATTCTACATATTTATACTTTGTTAATTAAATTTTCAATCCACATGAAATACTTGTTTCTAAAAAACAATAATTTTTAACAATTGACATAAAAATAATAATTTTTAACATAAATATAACTAAAAAACTACACGTTTTGATAGTTTTTTTGTAATTTTTTTGCTAGAAATGACATGTCAAAATCACATTTTTTATAGGAAAATTTTAACTAAAAATGGTTAATAATAGTTTTGTTTTGTTTTTTTTTTATGTTTTTATGAATTTCATGTCAAAATAATAATAATAATTACTGTTTAAAAAAAAAATAATGATTAACATAAAAATTAATGCGAAAATCACATAATACAAATATTGAACGCATAACAACCTTCATTGAGTGTAAATTCTTCTCATAAAATGTCAAAGTCAAAACATTACAAGTATAACTAATTAATAGTTACAAAAAATGAGCTTGATTTCCAAGCATTACTTAAATTTAATCAACAATGTCACATAATCCAAACTCTTTGTCCTCTAGAGTTTCATCATTGTCTTTTTCCACAATATTTTCTACTTCATTTTCGTCTTCTAATGGATCTTTGATGTCTGCAAATCTCCCAATGTATGCATTTCCAATCATTCCATGTAATGGTGGTTGGGGTTCCTTTGCCCTCTTTGCCACACGTGATTCACTGAAGTCCCCTTTCTTCAACCCAATTTCTTGAATTGCATCTGGAAGAAATTGAAGAGCATTAATTTTTTGCTGAATAAAATTGCACTGTATTGGATTTTTTTCAATGTCAATGGAATTTCTTCCTTTTTGAAGGCAACATGCTAGTGTTGTACTTAATTATCAAGCACAAAAGAAATAATGAAGTAAATTAGTACAATGACATATAAATTAAGAAATAACATATTGAAATTCAATTCCATATAATAAAACTTATCTAAGTCAGAAAATAAATCTAGAACCCAATCTCCTTTATTTGAACATATTTCTATAAGATAGTTAATCAATAATTGTGGTTTTTGATAAATGTTAACTATCTTTCCTTTTGCTTCTTTTTCTTTATATGTTAGTTTTCTCACAACAACATCATAAGTCAGTATTTGACTATGAATTTTTTCATCTACCCGATTAAAAATCATAGACATATAGCTATCATCTTTTGCCCAACTATTAATATGGATGAATTCACAATCATTTATAAATAGTTGATTTTTACGATTAAGAATATTTGACTTTTTCCTATAACATGAAATAGTAAAAGTTCAATTAACTTGTACATAAATGAATTTTTTTACATTAATCAAATATAAATTTTAAGCGTCTTACCATGTAAGCTGCATCCTTGAATTTGTTTTCTCCTTGAAGCTTGACAATAACATTGCCAATTGTGTGTCTGAATGAAATGTTACAAATCTCCATAATGGTGATGACGTGACTTCTAGAAATCCTGCAACCACTTTACTAAGAACTTGATAAGTATAAGGGTCACTATCATAGTCAATGTTTGGAATATTGAAACCATGGGGAATATCTGCAATAACTTGGGCATAATCCCTTTTAGGTATGAGTTTAGAAGTGTCTTCACAGTCGCTTTGTATTACTTGATATTGAATAGTGTCAAGCCCATTCCAAATGAAAAGTAAGATTTGGATCAAGTTCAACATTCTTAAGGCATTGCTTCTTCAGTCTTTTGATCTTAATTTTTTCAATAAAGGTTCTGAAACTATTTGGTGCTCCATTTGCATCTTTTTTCATCTTTTATAAAAAAACAAATATATGTGTAAGTTATAAATTAAAAATAGTATACAAATGAATAAAAATGAATGTATAAATCACCATACTTTTTTAAATGCAAGATATTTTTTTTAATGTTGATGTAGAATTTGAATCTGGATAGTTGCGTACAAAATTATCCCAACTATCTTCATTCAACAATTTAACCATTTGTTTTTGAATTTTCATGTAAACTTTGTGACTGCATAGATAAAATAAAAAAAGTTAATATAATGATATGTATAACAAATACTACCAAGAACAATATGTTATATTTAAAAGAAAACTATAATCTAGAAATAAATAAAAATAATTCAACAAACTTATTTTTGAAATTCCTCAGACATTTCCTCCAATGATAATTCCCCTGACCTCACACGAGCTAATATTGCTTTGATAAGTTTTTAATCCTTCACTCCTTGCAATGCTCTCCAATGTGTGATAGTCATATCTTTTGGAAGCTGCTTCATTTCAAGGTCTGATTTACTGTTGCTACATATCAATGGTTTAGACCTTTTGACCTTCTGGTTTTTAAAGCCAATGTTCTCCCACATGCTAAACATCTCATTAATCAACTCCCATATCTCTCTAGTTCTAAATGCCACCTAGAAAATGTTATCAACACCTCTGAATAAATCACTAAATTTGCCGCCTTTTGAATTGATTTTCTCTTTAATTTGATAGCCTATTTTTATACAACATTCATTTTAGAAATCTACATTAACATTTATCTTATCTCCACCACATTTTTTTTCAAATTCACTATGAATAAATCTAACCCTTTGGATGAAAGTCATAGACATCCTATATTCATTATTTGAATTATGATCCCATGCCACTAACTTTGCTTCTGTATCTGATAAACCAACATAAATGATATATTTCATTGTTTCAAAACGTGGGTTATTGAGATATTCCTCCATCAATTGTCTTTGAGCTTCTACAAAATGGTTCCCCCAAGCACATCATAATCGTATTCAAAACATTTTGACTTATCAAATACTTCTTTGTTGGGAACTTGAACTAGATCAACAAGAAGCACATAATTAACCACATGAGCATATGGATTGTACCTCATCAATGTCTTCAAGTTGTGAACATGCAGATGGTGTGACTTTCTAATTTGATATTTACATTGTCCTTCACTTGCCTTATAAATTTGTCTGACATTAAGCTGAAATGTACGACCACCTTCAATTACGTTTCTCTTTGTCAAGTTTTGTCGAATGGAATTTTGTTTTGTTTTGATAATGCTATCCTCTAAATCAACACCTAGTGTAATCATTTCTCTGCTTTCTTTTGAACTTTGACTAGGTTCATGACTGTTGGTAATGACTACTCAAAATGTTCAACTTTAATTTTTCTTGCTCATAACATTCTCATCTTTAACTGGAACAGATTTATTTTTGGGCATTGTTACTTTTGGTCTTTTACGGCTCTTCTCAGTTCCAATGTCATCCTCAGTAATGACAACATATTCTTCACTTCCAGTTTCAACTTCCTCGTCTTCAAAAGTAACTTGTCTACCTTTGCTAGATTTATCCACTAGAGGCTTTTTTTTTTTGATCCCTTGGATGTAGTTTTGTAGCATCATGAATTACTACATTTTTCTTGTTTGCCATATCTTCTTTTGACACTGACTAAAAATTGTTGACAACTTTCATAATATCATGCTCTATGAAATGAATGCCTCCCAACCTAATTGAACAACTTTCAACAAAATTCTGCCAAACAAAATATCATATGTCATAAAAACAAAGTTATAAAACTATAGTGAGACAGTTACAAAAACACAAAACACAAATATAAATAACAATACTTACGATATTTTGTGTCATTTGATTTACGACTTGTTTACACAACTTTGTATTTACCTCTCTTGTGTTATACAATGAATATGATAAATGGTATTTAATCCTTTTATGTGACGTGGGCGGTTTTATTAGTATGTAAACAACTTCATTGTCCGGTACCGAACACATGTCTATGACTTTTCCCATCACCTCATAAATTTCATTATCATTAGGTATATCAACATATAGATTTATCTGCACATTTCGGATTTCTCTTTCTTTCACATACCAGACATTTGATGTAAGCTTCACTTTTGATTTATTCCAGTATGAAATCATCCTCTTATCGTTTGAGGCACTCGAAAGATTTGTAGCCATCAGCTCAGGTGGGGTTCGTTTATCAATGTTTTTTGAAGATTCACCTTTAAGAGTCTTTGGTCCAGAAAAATTCACAAAAATCTTTTTTGATGCCATTTTCCTAGAAAAAGGACACATATAAATCAGTAAATCACAAAAAAAAAAACTTAAATTAACAACGAAAACGATAAATGATAATTAATTTTATAAACCTGAAAATCGGCGGGTCAATTGAGTAGGCCGTTGGGTCTGGCCCCCTAATGGCCCAACAACTTCCCCCCTACCAAACCCCAGCCCCACCCCAATGGCCTAACGGCCCGCGGGGGTGGCGGGGCAATTCCCGGGATTGTCCGCAGTAGTTCGCCCCACCTCGGCGGCCCAACGACATGTGGGTTGGTGGGGTGATCCCCAAAATCGCCTTGCCACCCCCATGGGTCGTTGGGCCGCCGGGGTGGGGCAGTGGTTGTCCGCAATTCTCCACCCCACCCTGGTGACCCAACGGCCCGCGGGGGTGGCAGGGTGATTCCCGAAATCACCCCACCATCCCCGAGGGACCGTTGGGCCGCTTGGTTGGGGTGAGGTGTGGGGTAGCTAGTCCCACCACCTCTAACCTACGAACCCGTTTGACTGTTGTGAGCATTACCGGGCCCACCATGCCCATTACGAACGTAGTGGGTAAATTTGGCCCACAAAAATTTTTAATTTAAAAAAAAATTAAACTTCATTAAACTTATTTAATTTTAAAATTTGCAAAACAGAAAAATTAGTTAACCTTTCAAATGCGAGGATCCTCCGTTGGATATGTTGTTGATAACAATGTAGCTGCGCCACAAATTCGCTCCAAATCTTTTAACGAACCTCAGAAAACCTTGATGTGATGTGAGTAATAGTGATAATGAAATTTATTATATAGGTGAAATTACAGAAATGTTTTACCGTATGGTTAATGTGGGATTAATTTGTTTATAAAAAAATTTCACATGTTAATTTCGTTATGGCGATATAGGAAACTATGATAAAGCGAATATTAGGGAATTGTTTTACAACACGGTGAATGTGGGATTAATTTGTTTTAGATGATATTTTAAAAACTTAAAAAAACATTCAATTGTCAAAGTTTAACTATTAAATTAATTTAGGTAAAAGATTTAGTTTATAGTTTTAAATTTAAAAATTTATTTCATAAAAAAAATTATTTAAAATTTTTCAATAAATTGTAGAATAAAATAATGGAGGGAAATACATGAAACAAAATTTTTTGAGGGAAAAAATTTAGTGAAAATTTTTGGAGGGAAAATTTCATTCTTTAAGCTATATAATATCATTAGGAGAGTATGCATTTGTATCATTCAACCCCTTCTATTTGAAAGGGATGGATTCTTCTGATAGTGAAGTTTTGCTTTGTGAAGCATCAACATTTTCGTCGCATAACAAGTCTATTCATATTGATGAATATAACGGAAATTCTTCCACTATGAATAGAAAGTCAATTTTTTTACTTAGTCCTAATCCTAAGGACTATGAGAGCAACACCGATGAAAGAGGGGATGAATAATTTTAAATAAATAAAGAGTCACAGTTTCTACTTAGTCCTAATCCTAAGAATTATGAGAGCAACAGTGATGAAGAGCATGATGACGAATTTCAAAAGAATGGAGTGTCACGATGTCCACTTAGTCCTAATCCTATGGACTATGAGAGCAACAGTGATGAAGAGCATGCTGTCGAATTTCAAAAGAATGGAGTGTCACAGTGTCCACTTAGTCCTAATCCTATGGACTATGAGAGCAGTAGTGATGAAGAGCACGATGACGAATTTCAAAAGAATGCAGTGTCACGATTTCCTCTTAATCCTAATCCTAAGGACTATGAGAGCAATAGTGATGAAGAGCATGATGAAAAATTTCAAAAGAATGGAGTGTCACAGTGTCCTCTTAGTCTTAATCCTATGGATTATGAGAGCAGTAGTGATGAAGAGCATGATGATGAATTTCAAAAAAATGGAGTGTCACGGTGTCCACTTAGTTCTAATCCTATGGACTATGAGAGCAACAGTGATGAAGAGCATCATGAAACATTTCAAAATAATGGAGTTTCATGTTGTCCTCTTAGTCCTAATCCTATGGACTATGAGAGCAACAGTGATGAAGAATTTTAATTGAATAGAGTGTCACAATGTCCACTTAGTCCTAATCCAATGGACTATGAAAGTAGCAGTGATGAAGAACATGATGAAGAATTTCAAAAGAATGAAGTGTCATGGTGTCCACTTAATCCAAATCCTATGGACTATGGGAGCAGCAATGATGAAGAGCATGATGAAAAGTCTCAAAAGAATGGAGTGTCACAGTGTCCTCTTAATCCTAATCCAATGGACTATGAGAGCAACAGTGATGAAGAGTATGATGACGGATTTCAAAAGAATGGAGTGTCACAGTGTCCACTTAGTCCTAATCCTATGAACTATGAGAGCAGCAGTGATGAAAAGCATGATGAGAAATTTCAAAAGAATGGAGTGTCACAGTGTCCTCTTAGTCATAATCCTATGGACTATGAGAGCAGTAGTGATGAAGGACAGGATGAAGCACTTAGTACTAATCCTAAGGAGTATGAGAGTAGCAGTGACAAAGGACAAGATGTAGAATTTTCAATAAGTAAACAGTCACATTTTCGATGTAGTCCTAATTCTATGGACTATGAGAGCAACATTGACAATGTACATGAGGAAGAATATTCAATAAACATTGAGTCAAATTTTCCATTTAGTCCCAATTCTAAGGACTATGACAGTGACATTGAAGAAAAGGAAGATGAAGAATATCCTCCAAGTCAATGTTTGAAAAGCACAACTACTCATAGTGTGGATAACATTCCTCTGAATGATGATGAAAATGCTTATACAAATGATAATCCAATGATGGAGATGTTGTCAAGAAATATTGTATTGAGGAGTAGGAGCAGACCTTTTCGTATCAATGCAAGATGTTCTAGTTATACAAGGGGTAGAGTAGAATATCTTATGAGAAGAAGTTCTATTAACACTCTCATTTCAAGTGAATGTTGTCAAAAAGATTGCTTGAAACATATGGATTTCAAATTTCCATTAGAGAAAAGGAAGAGATATTTGTCAATGAATAAAAGCAGGTAAAATTCATATTTAGTTGGGTGCATGCAATATACATTGTCAGGTTATGATTATCATATTGGGTCTTTATTTATCTGTAGAAAGAATTTCAAAATGTTTCATTCGATGGGTAATTTTCGTCTCTTAAGAATCCAAGAAAATTTGGAAAAGGATTCCACATTTTATTCAGAAGTACGTCATAAACGACAGTTTGGGCCATTATCAAATATTGCAATGTCATGGATGAAAGATTTATTTTCTGTTAAGTTATGGTATGTTCTATGCTTATAACAATTTACTTATTTTTCTTATGATATTCCACAGATTAGTAATCACATGTACATAAAGTAAAGTGCAGATAGAACATTAAACAATCGATAGAAAACCAGCCAAGACAAGAGACACAAGATGTGGTGGCTAGCCAGGGTCAAACCCCACAATGTGTGGGGAAACCCTTTGATCAAATCTTCTTTTATCTTCAATAATTCAGTAGAGATAAATAATACAATAAATCTGATTTATATCAATAGTAGCAAACCCTAGATTAACAACATCAACATTAGTGGCTTCATCATCAAAACTAGGGTAGACGATATCTCACAAACCGACTGTCAGATCGGCTTGATTCCACCACCAAAAGTTGCGGCTTTTAGAGGAGGTTCAGATGAACCTACAACGCAGTTCATATGAGGAGATATTTTAGTCCACGCAGGTCAAACTTTACTTCTGTAGTTGCAGCTACAGTTTCAGCAGCTTCCTTCAAACTAGGGCAATCGATATCTTGCAAACAGTTCGTCGGATTGACTTGATTCCACCACCAAAAGTTGCGGATTTCAGAGGAGGTTTAGATGAACCTACAACGCAATTCAGATGAGGAGATATTTTAGTCCACACAGGTCAAACTTTACTTTTGTAGTTGCAGCTTCAGCAGCTTTCGGCTTCACATGTGTGAGAGAGAGACCCTTTTCTGCGCAGTAGAAAAGAGATTCTTTTTTGCGTAGTAGAGAGAGAGATTTGATGAGATGAGTGAGTCCAAATGAGGAAAAGTCCTGCTATATTTATACACAACGTTGGTGTTTGAATAGATGCGAGTGTTGAGCTTTTGAGCCTACATGAGTTGTAGGTCGGCTTGATAATAATTCCATAATCAAAATAAATTCACATCTCCATGAATACTTATCGGAATCAGATGATCTTTATATCAATCCCACTCCTCTCGATGAGAGGAATCTAAAAAAAATACTATTAGCCATGAATAAGATGACCCACATGAAGTTTTGCCCTAGTTTCCAATTTTAACACTCCCTCTCAACTAGGGAGAACTTCATCTGCAATCTGTCTATCGGTTGTTACTATTCATCCATCAAATGCACTGCCCTTGTACAGCCTGACCCTTGCCCTGCTCTGCTCTATTCTGCCTGTTCTACTTTGTCTTGTTCTGCCCTGTACTGATCTGTATTGTTCTGCTCTGTTCTGCTCTACTCTTTCCAAATTATGAAGAAGAAGAATTGATCGAGGATGTATCATACTGACTCAAAAGTTAGTCTCAGAGTATGTACCACTGGTCCCAGACCAGTCTCAACCAACCCAAAGTCGGCGTCATAGTGATTACAACTCCATTGGTCCCAGACCAGTATCATCCTCCATTGACTCAAAGTCAGTCTTAGAGTGCGTACCACTGGTCCCAAACCAGTCTCAACCGACCCGAAGTCAGCTTCATAGCAAGTACCACTCCTACCACTGGTCCCAGACCAGTATCGCAGTCTCAGAGAGTGTACCACTGGTCCCGGACCAATCTCAACCGACCCGAAGTCAGCGTCATAGTATGTACCACTCTCACTGGTCCCAGACTAGTGCTGCATTGACATGAAGTCAGTCTTGGAGTATGTACCACTGGTCCCAAACCAGTATCAATCGACTCGAAGTCACTGTCATAGTAAGGTACAACTCCTACCACTGGTCCTAGACTAGTATCATTGATCCCAGATCGATGGAGGTCATCCTAGTGTAGGGAGTACAGTAGATACAACGATGCGTCCATCAGTGCTACTATGGTCCCTAACTTCATTTCCCTGCTTATTGATCAGATGAGAGGTACTTCCCATGACTCCCAGACTGCATGGGTAGGATGCCTTGACAAGAGAACTAATCAATCCTGTCCTCATAGGAGAACACATCAATCCTTCTACAATCCCCATGGAGAACACATCAATCCAGGCCGCCATGGAGAGCACATCAATCCAGGCCTCACAGGAGAACACATCAATCCTGCTACAGTCGCCATGGAGAACACATCAATCCAGGCCTCACAAGAGAACTAATCATCCTGCTACACAGGAGAGCGAATCATCTTGTTCCATAAGAGAGCGAATCATCTTGTCCCACAAGAGAGTGAATCATCTTGTTCCAGTGCGAACACTAGGGGAGGGTGAGTCACCCTGTGGCCGTATGTTGCTCCAGTAAGAACTGCAAGCCCTCAGAGGTCCCAAAGCCCAATGTATGCAATATGCAGGACCCTTGTACAAGGGTTTCTTGACGACTCCAAGTCGTTTGGGAAAATCACAGATTAGATCTTTCCTCGGGGCTTTGACAAGGTGTATCGACCTATACATCAGCTTAATGCGATGGAGCCTCCTTGCTCATCATCTTACCATATCCCAAATGATGTCTATCTGCTGGAGCAATCGACAAATACAGGATTCCTCAATAGTCGAATCCCACCTTTGGTTGTTACAACGAATCACAGTGGTCTGTGCTCAAACAACTCACTGAAGAGCTTCCCCAACTAGGCAGCTTCATACGAGATCATACTCGTAGATATGTATTTGGTCTCGGTGGTGCTTATGGCAACTGACTTTTGCTTCTTGCTCATCCATTATATCAAAGTAGAATCCAAAGAGAAACAACACTAAAAAGTGCTCTAGTGATCCTCCACACTACCTGCTCAATCAACATTCAAATAATCATGCAATTTCATAATTCCGGTAGTGTATCTCAATCCATGAGAGATTGTGTCCTGAAGACATCTCAGAAGATTCTTGACACCAATCTAGTGAGGCTCAACCAAATATGAGCTCACATTGTTAACTTCAAAACATATGTTCAGACGGAGGTTCACCAAGAACATCAATGCGAATGAGTTTTTGAGACTCAGAGGCATTTCCCAAATCTGGTCCGACATCACTACCATATAACTTCTGAAAGTTAAGATCTTCGAGGTAGTCATAGGCTTGCAGTCCACCATACCAAATCTTTCCAGAATCTTCACCACATATTTTCCTTGAGATAGGAAAATTTCCCTTGGCTTCTGCCACACTTCAAGTCCTTGGTCCTTCATTTCAAATTCAGAAGCCAACTCCCTCTTACATTTTTGAATGAGAGGGTGTGCACCTGTTAGAAAGAGGTCATCCACATATAGCACCAGTATGAGAGGCTTGTCATCTTCAACCTTAAAGTAAAGGTTAGGATCGGCTTCACTCCTAGTGAATCCTAGCTTCATCAAATAATTATCGATCCTCTCATACCATGCTTGGGGCGCTTGCTTTAGCCCATAGAGAGCCTTCTTCAACCTACATACATGATATTTTCGATCATAAATCTCAAATCCTTCGGGTTTCTCCATGTAGACCTCTTCTTTGATCGAACCATGCAAGAACGCGGTCTTGACATTCATATGATGTAGGTTCCATTCTTGTGAAACCGCAAGGGCTATGATTGAGTGAATGGTCGTATATCTGGCAACAGGTGCAAATATCACATCATAGTCTATAACTTCCTTTTGGGAGAAACCACGAGCAACAAAAAGAGCCTTATACTTTTCCATACTTCCATTTGCTGCATGCTTTATCTTGTAAAGCCATTTAGAAGTGACAACTTTCTCGTCTGGGGGTCTAGGAACTACTTCCCAGACATCATTCTTCATAATAAACAAATGTTCTTAGGTTATAGCATCCTTCCATATTTGATGCTTGACGACATCTGAGAATGATGAAGGCTCATTTTGTATGATCGTGCTCATGATGGTTAGGTATCCCTGATACCTGTTAGGTTTTTTGCTTTCACGGAAGGTTCCTCAGGGTGCAACATGTCCTTAAGCAGCATCGAGCATCCCCCTAAGCCATGAAGGCCTCTTCATAGAAGAGGGAGGCTCAGGTGGATAAATAGGATCCATGGCTTCCTCCACATCAGACATTGTTACATCATCTACCCATAGAGACAACTTCCACAATCATATGGTTCTTCCTTTCTGCCACACCATTCTGCTCAGGAATATGTGGTGTAGTAGTCTCCCTCTTAATGCCAACCTCAGATATGCCTGAGTGAACCAACTGTAATATATCGGAGATCTTGCTTTGGCTTGAGGGGAATGGTCCCTTTTTGAGCTTTCCTTCGGCACATCTTGGACATACACCTTCTTTCTCTACTCGGAATTCGGGCATCCCTGTCACAATTTGTCTTACAATGAGTAGAGCTTTATAATGAAGGTGGGAAAACCTCCGATGCCAAGGTTCGGACTAAAGAGATGTGTCATAAGACATGACACCTATCGGACTTCCATCGATCTGATATAATGAATCAACATGAAACCCAAGAGTAAAGGCATCTTTAGCATTATTTTTTCATATACGTACCTTGCCATTGCTAAAGGTTACCTTGTAGCCTTTGTCTTCCATTGCCGAGATGGACACCAGGTTCTTTTTGAGGTCAGGTGCATTTAATACATCCTAGAATTTCTAGCCTTCTTGAATGCTTGTCATTTTCCTTGATTCCTGACTCTCCTCTTACCTTTGCTATTGAATTTGTCATTCCTTTGATTGCCATCAGAGGGATTTTGATCACCGCCCCAATGTGAGTCCTTTTTATCAGGGCACTCCCTTACATAGTGACCTGCTTTATCGCAGATGTAACATCGTCCTTTTCTTCCACCCTTAGGTCCAACCTTTCCTTTTGATTTAGTCCCAGAATTATTTCGTTTCTTAGCATGAGAAGAAAAGGCAACAGGAGGACCTTTAGGCAAGGGAATTTTTTGCTCTTCTACCCTTGTTTATTCTTGAATGCATCTAGCCATTAATTTTTCGAAACTAGGAATTACATTATTATTCAGAAGAGTAGTCCTGAACACGTACTATTCGGATGGTAATCCTCCAAGAGTCGTGAGTGCCATTTCTCTGTCAGTAATAGTCTCCCCAATAGATAGGAGATCGTTCTTGATCTTGGTGATTCTTAAGAAGTATGCTTGCATACTCTCATCTTTACCCTTCTTGATTTCCCTCAGCTTATTTCTAAGAAACAAAACTTGATTTGCATCATTAACTTTAAATAAACTCACTAGTGTATCATAGACTTCCTTGGAGGTGTCCAGATCAGAGATGTAGGCCACCAAGTGCTTGTCGATAGAGTCCCAGATGATCTTTTGTTTTGACTTCTCCAGTTTTCCATTTGTTCCATGCAGCAGCGGATGCATTTGATGGAGGCTCAACAATATTGCCTCTTACATGGTCCAACACTCCTTGATCTTCTAGGGTTAGATCGATAGACATATTCCATCCGTTATAGTCAGCTTTCTCACGGAGCTTGTCTTCGGCAGGAAAGAGTGTTGAGGACCCCATAGTTCTTTTAGGATAGCCTTGCCAATCTTCTCTTTGGTGATTGCTCTTGCTCTTGCTTGGGCTTTGTCTTCACCTCAGCTCTGATACCATGTTAAGTTATGGTATGTTCTATGCTTATAATAGTTTACTTCTTTTTCTTATTATGTTCCATAGATTAGCAATCACATGTACATAAAGTAAAGTGCAGATAGAACATTAAACGATCGACAAAAAACAAGCTAAGACAAGAGACGCAAGATGTGGCGGCTAGCCAGCGACAAAACCCACAATGTGTGGGGAAACCCTTTGATCAAATCTTCTTTTATATTCAATAATTCAGCAGAGAGAAATAGTACAATAAATCTGATTTATATCAGCAGTAGCAAACCCTAGATTAGCAGCATCAACATTAGCAGCTTCATCATCAAAACTAGGGCAGACGATATCTCACAAATCGACCGTCAGATTGGCTTGATTCCACCACCAAAAGTTGCGGCTTTCAGAGGAGGTTCAGATGAACCTACAATGCAGTTAAGATGAGGAGATCTTCTAGTCCACGCAGGTCAAACTTTACTTCTGCAGTTGCAGCTACAGTTTCAGCAGCTTCCTTCAAACTAGGGCAGTCGATATCTTGCAAACCGTTTGTCAGATTGACTTGATTCCACCACCAAAAGTTGCGGCTTTTAGAGGCGGTTCAGATAAACCTACAACGCAGTTCAGATGAGGAGATATTCTAGTCCACGTAGGTCAAACTTTACTTTTTCAGTTGCAGCTTCAGTTTCAGCAGCTTCCAGCTTCACATGTGTGAGAGAGAGACCCTTTTCTGCGCAGTAGAGAAGAGACTCTTTTCTGCACAGTAGAGAGAGAGAGATGTGATGAGATGAGTGAGTCCTAATGAGGAAACTTCCTCCTATATTTGTACACAACGTTGATATTTGAATAGATGCGATTGTTGGGCTTCTGAGCCTACATGAGTTGAAGGTCGGCTTGATAATAATTCCATAATCAAAATAAATTCATATTTCCATGAATACTTATTGGAATCGGATGATCTTTATACCAATCCTACTCCTCTCGACGAGAGGAATCTAATAAAAATATTATCAACCATGAATAAGATGACACACATGAAGTTTTTCCCTAGTTTCCAATTTTAACATTTTCAAAGCATGGAGAGTGTACGCCAAATAGAGAGGCAATACATATTCCAGATAATTTTTGAAGACGAGAAATCTACAACTTATACAAAGAATATGCAGAAGGTGCTGAGGGACATGGTCGGTTTATTACATATCAATATTTTGTGAAGGTATGGAAGAAAGAATTCAACAATGTCCGTATTGCTAAGAAGACAAGGATGAGGATTTGTAGTACATGTGCTTCTCTTAAATAAAAAAGGGACAAATGTGAAGGGTCAGAAAGAGGTAAGCATTCATAACTTTAACTTTTAAAATTGTATAGTCATCAACTATGAAAACGTATTTCTTAATGGCTTTCTTTTATGTTGTGTAGGTTCAATTGTCAAAAAACTTCAGGAGCATCGTGAACAACAAACAAGTGAAAGGAAAAAGTTGTAGAAGCGTTGAAAGAAGTGTTATGATAATCCGAATAAATATTTGGGTTTGATAATTGATGGTATAGACCAGAAGAAAATACTTTTACCACATTTTGTTCGCACACCCAAAAATTTACAGGAGGAAAATTTTATTCAGTATCACTTGGTCAGTTGTATGGTCTTCAATGGCAAAATGTTTCCAAGGGTGTACTTCACAGCTCCAAATATTCATAATGATGCAAATCTGACAATAACCATAATTCATGATGTGCTTTCTCTTTGGTCTGGTAATATTCCTGAAGTTTTGTATCTACAATTGGACAACAATTGGTGTGAAAACAAAAATCAGGTTGTTTTGGATATCTAAACATGCTTGTTGAATTGAGAATTTTTCAGAAGGTAGAGGTTGGTTTCCTTCTTGTTGGGCACACTCATGACCATATTGGTCAGATGTTTAGTTGTTTTTCGGCCACATTGAGGAGGAAGGAAGTTGGGAGCTTGCTATCATTAATTGAATGTATTAAGAAATCATACATGTCAGAGCCTACTTTTGATGTGTTGGAAGAAACTATTGACACGTGAAGGTTTATTCTGGGATCGCATGGTGAGGAGAAATGCATTGAACAACTTAATGACATTAGCTTCCAACATCAATTTCGTGTCAAAAAAATTGATGGGAAAACACTAATATGGGGCAAGAAGTAGTTAACTACTGCAGAATGGGCACCGTCATCAGGTTTGGAATTTTTGAAGTTCATTCCAGATCATCCAATATTTGCATCAAAAATATTGTTATTACAACTAGTTGGTGAAGTTCATAATGCATGCAGACAAAATAGAGATATAAATTATTCTGATTGCCTAGAAGAAATTAAAAAATGTATTAGATATACATATGAGTACTTTGACATTGCTGATTCAATTTGGTGGGAGTCATTTTTCAATAATCAAAGTGATATGATTTCAACAACAACAAATGAAGATATACCTTTGAAAAATCCATTTATTTGGCCACAAAATGTGTCAAATGAACATGAGAAAATAAAATTTGTTGAACAACAATAATCTCAAGGTATTATTAATTATTCACAGGCAGAGGAAAGGGAGATGAATATTGGTTTCAGAAGATCTCGTGCACAACCTGAAACCATAGAAGACCTTTACAGGGGTTCAGTACAAGATATTAAGGAGGGTTGCATGATCGTAGTGCTAGCAGATGGAGATCCTAATGGCTATCCATTATGGGTTGCTAAGGTTATAAAGGTCTTTACAGAAAATGAGGATGTTACAGGTGTTGAAGTACATTGGTATGCCACAAATACACACCCATTCAATGGTGTGTATAAGCTAGAGATGGTAGTTGACAAAAAAAATGGCGGAAAGAGAAAAAGAAAGGGTACAAATATAAATCGCCACCACACAGACCTCTTAAAATTGGAGGATGTTGACATACTTGTTTATGATTTCAATTTAACAAAGAGAGGAACTCTTCGCTTCAAGACAATAGAGATTCTGAAAAGGTTGGTACCAGAAGGAACAATGTTGAGATGAGAGTCTACTGAAACCAGTCGTAGATCCAGAAGAATTTTGAAACCTGAAATGGTGGGCATGCATGTGGACTCAGATGGGGCACTAGTTGATGAAAGAGAAGGATATGGAACATTTTTGTCTGCATCTAGTCAGACATCTGAATATGTGAATTCTGATGGTGTGCAAGAAAATATGAGTGATTTTGAATAATTGTCAAAGACAATTTATATAACTGATGTTTGCATCGTATCTTGAAATAAAAATTTTGATTTTCATATGGTGTTAAATCAGAAGTTATGAGTCATTTTTATGTTGTTGGATTATATGTCTTAATTATGATGATTTTTATTGTTTAGAATATTTACAATGCAACATTAAATTAGACATATAATGTATGTTTCATTCAATATAAAAATAATGACATTTTGATTAATTTAGTCATATAATTTGTTCACAATGTCATGGTTTTTTAATTAAATGGTTGAAAAAGTTTCAAATTTTTTTGTATCTTTAATGTTTGGTTGAAAACAATTAGAATTTCAGGAATCTTTAGTGTGATGCTATTACATGTTTAACAAGATGGATGAAAACTAATATAATTTTAATGTATTTTAGATTGAATTATTTTATATTTATGGTCATTACTAAAACATGTTGAATTTATACTTAGAAAGAAAAATGTTATTCTACCAAAAACATTAGTGTGTTTTTTTTCCTCATACACAACTATTTTTTTGCATATAAAAATTCGGTTTTACTAGCATTTTTTAAAAATATTCAAAATTGACTCTAGAAAAAAAAAACATTGTTCTAGTATCAACACTTTTCGTTTTCAGCCTTTTTTTTGCACGAAATTTTTGTTTTCACTGCCATTTTTAAAACATGTTCAACATTGACCCTAAAAAAAAAATCATCGTTCCAGTATACACACTTTTCGTTTTTAGCACCGTTTTTGATGTTTTTTTTTGGGTTTTTTGGCTAGAGTTCCCATTTTGAGTTTATAGTTCCCGTTTCAAAGTTTACATTGTTCTACAAAATAAATGTAACTAAGCTTCCTTTTCGCTTAGGAATTTCCAAGTTTCTTCCAAGTAAGAAACTTGTTTCTAGACCCCCTCTTAATTAGGGACCTATTGACAGTGTTAGACCCGCCAACATGTCAGGGGATCTCCCCGGTAAGAAGTCTCAGTTAGACCTCAGACCGTTTGTTGTAGGAGTCGCAGCAGTGGTTCGTATGGTAATGCTTTGACTGCGATTTCACACAGAGGCAAGTAAGATAACTCTGTTGGTAGCAAGGGTGTGACAACTTTAGTGAGACAATGAAAGTGTATGAGAGGTTCCAACACACGGGGGTTGAGATGAGTGCGCCCCTTGGAAACCTGTGAGAGGATGCAGTTAAGAAGGGAACACATGAGTAAAGATGCATCACAACATGGAAGGCAAGTTAGCAAGCAATCCAAAGTGATGGTTAAACCAACAACACATTTTAGAAAGATTCATACATCCATACACAAATAGCTATACATGCATGCATAAGCAAACCAATACATATCTCATTTAGAGTAAACTAGATAACATAGAATACAATACAACATATGCATGCAACTGTTGAAATATGTGCAACAAGAAATGTTAAATTTAGAATGTGCTAAAAATAGACCTGTTAAAAATAGCATGTATAAAAAATATTATGTCTAAAAATAATGGTTTGGCCAGTGAGGTCATTGGCCACATTGGATGATAGGTGAAATTGCTAAGAATAGAAAGTTCTAAAAATAACATTTCTGAGTCCTTTCCTATTTATAGCAGTCCCTAGTCTATCTAGAGGAAGTAAAATTAATTTTGGTCTTAACAGCAGTTGGAAATATTAATTAATTAATTAAGTTGAGTTAATTAGTTAAGGAAATTCGAATTTGAAGTCTTTGTGAGCATGCACATGAGTTGTCCCACTGATTGAGGAATTTATCCTTAATTTCCTCCACTGATTGAGGGAATAAGTATGAGTTCTATAATGAGAGAATCAGTTGACTTGGTTCTAACTAGTCAAGTCCAGTTAGATTATTTTAACAAGTTGTTAAAATAATAAAATATAGTTTATTAATGCTTGCATGCATGTGACAACTATTATTTAGATAACTGAGGATTCACTCATGGATAATGTTGCATGTTAGTTCTGTCAGAGACCTAGTTGAGATCAGATGAGGGACAATGTACTATCAAATGCTTGGATCTCTCCATGGAATATTCCTTGCATGCATGAGGAACTAGTGTCCTCAAGGATTGCATAGTTGGACCTATGGTTGACAGCAGGTATGATTTGGGGCCAATGCTCATATGTTATGAATTGGAACCCAATCAAAATTGCGCAAGGAAATAGGGGATTGATGGATGGTTGCCTACATATTGAGGCATAGTGAGTCTATCATCATCATCTTTTGATTGCAGGAAGTACTTGATAGCTCTTGAGCTGATATTTTTTGTAAACAGAAGAGGATTTACACTTGATTGATAATACAGTGTTGGGGGTTTTATGTGGTGCTTTCCCCAGTGATATATCTGTGTTATGTGTGATTATTTCTCTTGATCAGTTATATGTGTTTATGGTTGATGTTGCTCATGAAATCGATTTTTCTCCTGCTTAATATTTTGTAGAAGTTGATCATGTGTTTTGCTTTAGTACATTGCATTACCAGTTTGATCTACAGGTGAAATTTCTACATGGTATCAGAGCTAGCTAATTTGTAGGAAAAATTCTACAAAATTCTACATGGTATCGGAGCACAGTTAATCAAGCAAGGAACAATATACAAGCAAGAGATAAAACTTTGAAGTTTATTATTCGGGATATAGATCTCAAGTTATTATCACATCTATTTCATCGATGGCATTCTATGGTTTGACGCTTCAGTATGCCCTTGGTGGCAGCTCAAACTATATAGCTTGGAAGGATCGCATGGAGGCAGTTTTGGAAGATAATGGCCTTAAGGATTTCATTGATCAAGAAATTCCTAAGCCTATTGATAAGACTTAGCAGGTGGAATGGAGGAAGTGTGTGGCTAGAGCTAGGAGAATTCTCTTGGAGGGAGTGCAAGATCACATTGTCTCAAGCCTCCATGGGAAGGAGACTCCGCATGCAATGTGGAAAACATTGAAAGATTTATATCAGAATAGCAGTGATTAGAGGAAGCTGGCACTGAAGGACAAACTTCGAAAGATCAAGTGTGAAAGGGATGAGACGATCTCTATGTATTTGACCAAGCTCATCACATGCAGGGATGAGCTTGCAAGTGTAGGGGTCATGACATCGGATGAGGATATGGTGAGTCTAGCACTCCTTGGCCTTCCTAAGAGCTGGCATAGCTACTAGGACTCGGTGAATGGAAGGGAGAAACTGCCAGATTGGGAACGACTATGGTCGGATTTGATGCAAGAGGAGATCAGATGGAGCACCAGAGACAGTTCTTCATCCATGCATGATGAGGAGAACTGTGCCTTAGCGATGATCTGGATCTTGGGGGGAGGCCCCCAAGATCTGAAAAATTGAAATTGCCAGAAGAAAAAGATTAGAATGCCCAATAAACAAAACCAAAAATAATTATTTTATTAAAACAGATAATAACTGTAAGGACTACATTGTGGTGGACAATCCGTCCTTTTAGAAAATGCGACTTGTTACTTATAGTATTTTTCAGTTACAATACCACGTGCCAATTCCATGGGTGAATGAATACCATGGGTGGATGTCACAATACCACGGGTCAATTCCATGGGTGAATGAATACCATGGGTGGATGTCATAATACCATGGGTCAATTCCATGGGTGAATGAATACCATGAGTGGATGTCACAATACCATGGGAAAATACCATGGGTGAATGAATACCATGGGTGGATGTCACTTACAATACCATGGGAAAATACCATGGGTGAATGAATACCATGGGTGGATAAATACCATGAGTGGATGCCACTTACAATATCATGGGTAAATTCCATGGGTGGATGAATACCATGGGTTGATGCCATTTTCCATTGGGATCATTCATCCTTCCTTAAGAAGCAATGGTCCCCATTGCATGAAGTTCCCTCCTGCGAATCCTTTGGTGAATATGAAGAGCCACTGAAGGGAAGGGTTTTGTGTGGTTAACCCGTAACCATGATAAAGGAAGATCCGAGGATAGAGATACCTTGTAATGCTTGTGACCAACTGTGATACTGACAGTGTGTGGCCTAGCAAATGGACTTCGATGAAGTGTGGGTTTGTGGATGAACCATAACCATGATGAATGAAGATCTGAGGATAGAGATACCCTGTAATGCTTGTGACCAACTGTGATACTGACAATGTGTGGCCTAGCAAATGGACTTCGATGAAGTGTGAGTTTGTGGATGACCCATAACCATGAAAAATGAAGATCCGAGGATAGGGATACCCTGTAATGCTTGTGACCAACTGTGATACTAACAGTGTGCGGCCTAGGAAATGGAATTTGATGACAATGATTTTGTGTGGTTGACCCATAACCGTAATGTTGGTTGTTGATGAAGTAACAGGTGCCTACATAGCCTTGGTGGGAGGGCACATCTCCAAATAACCCAGGCCAAATGATGCTATGCTGAAACTGATGAATGTGAAATAGGTGCCTACTAAAGTGGGGTGGGAGGGCACGTCTCCAATGGGAACCCGCTCTGAATGTTGCTCCGAAATTAAAATGGACATAACTCGGTCAATATAACTCAAAATATTTATTATAACCTGTTTTTGGAAGCAGAAGGACCATTTTGCATCTTCTCGTGTGTTGGAAATCCTTATTTGGATAGTCTAGAATCTCCAATTAGCACTGCAAGTTTTCTGTCGTCACAAAAGTTCTGAGAAAATAATTGATTTTAAATCAGCGACATCTCCCACATCCGAACTCCGATTTGACCCATTTTTTTTTGAAATTGGGTGATTTTTCAAGAGGAGCTCAGATCTACAACTCTTTTTCTGAAATTATGCACAAAAACTTCAAAAAATGATAGGAGAGTCGTCGTCGGAAAAGAATTCTAGAACATAGCTAATTTTAAATAAGCGATATCTCCCTCATTTAGACTCTAATTCGGTGGATTTTTTTTTTGAATTTTGGTATTTTTTTCGCAAGGAATCCAGTTCTGTTATTTTATTTTGTACATATTGAACCAAATGTTTCAGATCTGATTTGAAAACTCGCCGCGCAAAAACAATTCCTGCAAAAAATTAAAAAATACAAATTCTTCCTGCTTGGCCCAAGAAAGTTCTCAGTGGAGGTCGCAGCGTGTGCCTAAAGTTTATTGAATATTGTTGCAAAAATTTGAAATTGAAATATGCATGAAACCATCATTCCCACGGAATCGTAACCTGCCCTGATAACACTGATCCGGATCTTGGGGGGAGGCCCCCAAGATCTGAAAAATTGAAATTGCCAGAAGAAAAAAATTAGAATGCCCAATAAACAAAACCAAAAAGTATTATTTTATTAAAACATATAATAACTGTAAGGACTACATTGTGGTGGACAATTTGTCCTTTTAGAAAATGCAACTTGTTACTTATAGTATTTTTCAGTTACAATACCACGGGCCAATTCCATGGGTGGATGTCACAATACCACGGGTCAGTTCCATGGGTGAATAAATCACGGGTCAATTCCATGGGTGGATGTCACAATACCATGGGTCAATGAATACCATGGGTGGATGTCACAATACCATGGGAAAATAACATGGGTGAATGAATACCATGGGTGGATGTTACTTACAACACCATGGAAAAATACCATGGGTGAATGAATACCATGGGTGGATAAATACCATGAGTGGATGCCACTTACAATATCATGGGTAAATTCCATGGGTGGATGAATACCATGGGTTGATGCCATTTTCCATTTGGATCAAGCGAATAAGGCGAAGAAGGGGAAGGAGAAGGTTTCTCTTTTCGAATCTAATTCTTCCAATGATGGAAAGAAGGTTGACAAATTGAAAGTGCGATGCTTTCATTGTCATGAGGTGGGCCATTATGTTGCAAATTGTCCATGGAGGAAATCCAATAAGGGATCCGGGGAAGGATATAAAGGTGAGGCACTTGCTTCACAATTTGAGTTGGATTTCACACTCTTCACATGCATGGTTTCATCCATGGTGGGAAGTGGTTGGTTTCTTGACAGTGGAGCTGCTTTCCACATGACCGACGACAAGAGTTTGTTCAGTACTTTGGAGGAGAAAGGTCTCCAGATAATCATAGCGATGGGTAATGATGAGAAGTATAGTGTCTCAGGTGTAGGCATGGTTATTTTTCAAAGGGAGCATGGATCTCGCCTTACCTTGACTGATGTCAAGTATGTACGACGACTGAAGAGAAACTTGGTGTCGATTGCGATGCTGGAGAAGAGAGGCTATGATGTAGTCTTCAGCAAGGGAAAGGTTTTCCTTAGACACATCATAACTAGATAGGTGAAGCAAATTAGTTCACGGGTCATGAACCTGTATGCTCTTGAGGTTCAAGATGCATGCAAAACCTTGAGCAGCAAGGCAACTGATGGAGACTTGGTGGTTGAGAGGGAGGGTATATTACCTCTCAACATGCAGAGCCAGAAGATGTCTCAGATGATTGTGGAGGAGCCACGATTGGTGCAACAGCTTCAGGAGGTTGTGGAGCAGCCACAACAGGGGAAGCTGAGTGGAGATAGAGTAGAGACATCTACTCATGCAGAGACCTCCAGTAAGGGGAAACTTCGAGCCAGGTGGGCTGAGGGATCACATGCAACCATACCTCCAGGTAGGAGGTGGGGTGATATAGAGTGATCGTCCCAAGGAGGAGGGGCAGGATCCTTGAGGTACCTAACCTATTGGATGAGACCTTGCTACAGGAGCCCCGATGTGGAGTAGCAGGAACTGACTGATTGGGTAGAGACAGATGCAGATGGAGCGGCAGAGAGAGCGATAGTGTAGGGAATCCTAGGACAGCGCATAGCTAGCAGGTTGCAACAATGCGAGTGGCACAAGTGTTTTGCACAATGCTAGGTGGCACAGAGAGGTGTGCAATGGTGCAAGATGCATGGAGATGTTGCAGTAGCGTAAATGTCAGAGAGGGAGCACTTGTCAGCAGCAGGTAGAGCTTCAGCATCAGAGTATGTTCCTAGCCCAACAGAGTGGTCAGTTGGGAGTGTTTTTGTTCCAAGTGTTGTTGGAGCAAGTGGATCAGGTAGATGTGTTGCATGCAGAACATTCCAGAGTTACATGATCGGGTTTGAGAGAAAGCCTTTTTTGTTGAGAGGGAGTGTTGAAAAATGTGCAACAAGAAATGTTAAATTTAGAATGTGCTAAAAATAGACCTGCTAAAAATAGCATGTCTAAAAATAGCAGTTTGGCCAGTGAGGTCACTGGCCACATTGGGTGAGAGGTGAAACTGTTAAAAAAAGAAAGTTATAAATTAGCATTTCTGGGTCACTTCCTATTTATAGCAGTCCCTAGTCTATCTATAGGAAGTAAAATTAATTTTGGTCTTAACAGCAGCTGGAAATATTAATTAATTAATTAAGTTGAGTTAATTAGTTAAGGAAATTCGAATTTGAAGTCTTTGTGAGCATGCACATGAGTTGTCCCACTGATTGAGGAATTTATCCTTAATTTCCTCCACTGATTGAGGGAATAAGTATGAGTTCTATAATGAGAGAATCAGTTGACTTAGTTCTAACTAGTCAAGTCCAGTTAGATTATTTTAACAAGTTGTTAAAATAATAAAATATAGTTTGTTAATGCTTGCATGCATGTGACAACTATTATTTTAGATAACTGAGGATTCACTCATGGATAGCTGTTACATGTCAGGTCTGTCAGAGACCCAGTTGAGATCAAATGAGGGACATTGTACTATCAGATGCTTAGATCTTCCCATGGAACTTGCATGCATGAGGAACTAGTGTCCTCAAGGATTGCGTAGTTGGACCTATGGTTGACAGCAGGTATGATTTGGGGCCAATGCTCATATGTTATGAATTGGACCCCAATTAAAATTGCGCAAGGAAATAGGGGATTGATGGATGGTTGCCTACATATTGAGGCATAGTGAGTCTATCATCATCAATTTTTGATTGCAGGAAGTACAGGATAGCTCTTGAGCTGATATTTTTTGTAAACAGAAGAGGATTTCCACTTGATTGATAATACAATGTTGGGGGTTTTATGCTGGTGCTTTCCCCAGTGATATATCTGTGTTATGTGTGATTATTTCTCTTGATCAGTTATATGTGTTTATGGTTGATGTTGCTCATGAAATCGATTTTTCTTCTACTTAATGTTTTGTAGAAGTTGATCATGTGTTTTGCTTTAGTACATTGCATTACTAGTTTGATCTACAGGTGAAATTTCTACAAAAATGTACTGGCTCTTGTTATATTATGAAGTGTAAGTTCCAGTCATAAAATACATCCATGTCCAACCACTAGTTTCGATAGCAGAATGTTACAGGCACAACTGCTTGCTCCTCCAAAGAGATGTACTAGCTTTGCGCAGTGGAGAAGCCAAGGTTGGTTACAATACTATCCAAACTCTCTCCAAGATAGTCTTATCAGAAGCTTGCCTGACCAAAAGCCTATACAATGAGTTATGAGGGACTATTTATAGCAAAGGGTGGGGTGACCCTTGGCATTCCCCTTTGTGGTAGTTCAACTACCCTCATGAATCTTCATCTACTCTATGACTGTTACATCCAACTATCGACACTTGACTTACACTTGACATGATGTTACATTACAATGCACATGTACCCATGCGAGACAAAATGGCTTGAGAAATCCATGCTAGACATCACTATGACTTAGACAACCATGGAAGTCCAACTCCTCAACATCCTCGCGATGATCAACAGTAATATACTGATGCTAAGATTGGTAGTTGTTGATGGTGTCTGTGTGCTCCAAGGTGACATTTTTTTGAAACTTGACTCTTGCCTCCATAACATCCAAGTACATTGCTTGAGCTCCTCTGTCCAACTCGTATGAAAGCATGCGCATCATTGTCTTCAATGCGGCCGGACCAACAACATACTTGTGCATGATGTCTGTACTGATGGGCAAGTATGGGCTGGTGGCAATGCACATCAACTCGTCGAAGTATGAATCAAGCTCTAGTCAGACTTGTGCCTTTGTCTTCGCCTGGTTGAGAGTCCCATTAGATGGGATCACATGTGTGCGCACCACAACATCCATACTCTTGAACACACGTGCATGGAAAGCTTGTATACTAGTGATGAGCTGCGGGAGCTCTTCATAGTTTCGGATCTGACTCCGGATATGTGCCTTCAACTCGATTGTACTGACCTTCATCATCTTAGGCAAGTGAAGCAGGGCTCCCTTGTATCTCATCGTCCATGTTTGCATGTAATAAAAAACAACATGCAATTTTGTCAAGATACGTGCTCTTCTAGCACATCGCTGCTGCCACCTGTTGAGATGGACGACTGCCTTATGCACAGTGCCAAACTTGGAGTACAACGCTCGCATAACTGTGTCAAGGGACAACACTTCATCTAGTATTGCCTTATTCAGTTAAGCTCGGGTGGATGCTATCACCAACTTTCCTCCTTGGTTGGTCGTCTGAAGTTCCTTAGCCATTCGCTCATTCTCAGCTATCAGAAAGCGAACACTTCAACTAGTGGCTTCGGCATAGACACTAGATGCATGAGCTAAGGTTGCTGGATGTTTGCGCACGTCAGACACGATCACTCATTCCTCAACTTGTGTAGGAGATGTATGATCATCCAGAGTTGACACTCTACGAGACTGCATAACTCTATGTTGAGACTCATCGAATGATATGTTGTGCATCTCTCCTTCCGGCTAATCTCCGAGGATCTCAATGCCTCCTCGGCCGCTTGAGACTTTCTCATCACTTGGATGCGGTGAAGCAGGTAAGTCGACCTCTTGGTGGTGAGGCATAAGGTCAATGTCCTGTTACAATTCTCGTTGCTCCATATCTGTATCCAACTACTGAAGTGCTTGCTCTATCTCACAAGTGAAGTCATGAACCTACGATGGTTCACCCTGTCTACCTGATGCTAGCTGTTCTGATGAATCCACTACCTGTATGGGCACTGTTTCATTTGTTTGCACATGTTGTGCCCCTACTGTACCTGTTGCTGCTACGCTTCCCTCTCCTATTTGCGTAGCTCTTGTTCCTTCCAGAGTTTCTCCTTCAACTCATGCAACTCTTTCTCTACTTCTTCCATCCTTCTCTTATCCCTCTGCCTTTGTGCGATTCACATGTCGCGCTATTGCCTCTTCGCCTCTATAGCCATAACTGCTTTCTCCACAAGTGGATTTGCTCGGAACTTGCAAATTTTCTCTTCCTCCATGTGATCGATAATCTTCCTCTTGCCCTTGTCGCGCACTGGTATGCTTGCCTCTGCTGCTACTGCTGCTGGTGTTGGTGCTCTTCGGGATGTTGCTTCATGTTTCTTTGCTAACCACTCCACAGTGAAGCCGACTTGTTCATTGGGTTTGGAGAAATTGTAGCAATATCTCCATGGGTCCTCCTCCACCCAATGAAATGCCCCTTGGATCCAATTGAACTATACTCTCGTGCAGTGATCTTTCACAATGCAATGTGGGCCATAAAAATTGTAACTTCGGAGTTCGAATGGATACTTCTTCATCTGTTTTGCTTCGACATCTGCTTGCTTGATACTCTGGATCTCATATAACCCAATCCACAATGGAAGAGCAGGCTAGGTGGCCTTCTTCAGGTGCAGTCTGGCTGTCAATCCTGTCGAAATGTGATATGATACTTTTGGCATGACAAGTATGTCCAAGGAAAACTTCGGTAGAACACGCGGAGGCTTCTCTGCGCTGAACATTTGTATGAAGGTGCCAGATGGTGATGCATACCAATAAAAAATGTCTATTAGTGCCTCCATTGCTTCCTTCAACATGCAGGGTGGATCCTGTTTGAATATCATCTTGTAAACTAGGGTGACAAAATGATTTGACAATTGTGTGATAACTGCTCTGAAGTTGCATTCGGACAACAACTTACAATATGTGTCCACAACAGTCTCCGCCGGTGACCATGCCCACTCCAAGCCCGGGAACCCCTGTTGGGCACAGATTGCATCTAAGATGTATGCGAACATGTAGATCCCTTCTTGCATACCTCTGGGTGACTATCGAGCCTTTGTTACTTGTTTCTTTAGCTGACGAGCCAACATGCCAGGCTAATTGCATGGCTTGCTCTCTCTGGCCAGTTGGTCCAGCGCAATCACCCAACTCTGTGGGAAGATTTCCATGCTTTCTTGGCCATATAGTCGACATGAAAATATGACCAAGTATTATACACCTTCCACAGTATCTTTTTCTTGTAGATTTGGTTGGGTGTTAGCCTGAATCTAGCCAACTCCTTTACCCAGTTCTTCAGAATGTCTCTAGAGTTGGCACTGCTGTTGGGTAAGCTGAAAGAAGTCTCCATGATAGTCGTGGGCTTCGACATTTGATACATCCCATCATAATCCTGTGCCTAGAAGGTTGCAATCTTTGTCCCACCGACACTTCTCAAAGTCATCGTCTTGGGATTAGTGTGTGAGACGATTTAGTGTATCATGTCTGCGCATGGGAATGCAGGGTATCTACATACAATCCAGTACAAGCCGCACTTGTGAATGTTCACATACATTTGACAATCTTCGAGGTTTTCTGCAAAACTGCCTACAAATGCTTCGTTGATCTCTTTCCATTTTAGCTTGATGTCCTTGTCTAGAAACAACTTGGTATCTTCATAGATCGGTAGACATGTGGACAATTGTTCAGTTGTTGCCCCAATTGCACTTTCGTCAATGTCTTTTGATCCTTCTCTTTTGGAGACCATTGATCCTATATTGCTAAGAGGTGGATGAACACCTGAAATATTTGGAGACAAAGCAACATGCATGGCAAGAAATCTGTCAGCGAAAACCAAAGAAATTTCGGGGAATGACATAACACACACTTGGGGAATGATACACACACTTGGGGAATGATAGGAAAAGATTGCGCAATTTCCTCTGGAGGCTGGGTGATTGGCTACTAGAACTGCACAAAAGGTAGTCTGGGCTATCTGGGAGGCAAGATTGGCTACTAGATTTGCGTAATACGTAATCCAGACTGGTTGCTGACTACTGAGGTTGCGCAATGCGCAATTCCAGCTGGCAATGATGCAGGCTTAGGGACTGCATTGCGCAATTTTCTGGGCCAGCAGTCACTATCCCTCAGAAATGTGCAAAACAATCCTGGAGGACAATGCGTGGGAAGAAATGCACATTTATGGAGAGGAAGACAGAGCCTTCCTTCCCCAGATTGCACAATGTTGTCCAGGTGGGGTAGAGTCTGGCCAAGGCTGCCCAGACCCACCGATGGGCAACTTAAAGAAAATATGAAAGTGAATGCATGGAGATATTGAGTGAAAGAATAAGTGATTGATCATGCATCGAAACATTAGATGAAAGATTCAAAAAACAAAACAACATGCATGTGGGTGAAGCGAGTTGCCGAATCAGCGACAGTTCGTGCAAAACAATTTCATGCATTCGACAAAAGTGAGATAACAACAAAAATTGAAACAATGCTAGAACAAGCTAATATGCATGTAAATGAAAGCAAGAGTTCAAAGAAATCAAGTAAACAAAACTCACAAGCGAAAACACAAAAAGCGATAAAAATGTTGAAAAAGACAAGTTGAGACCCCTTACTCGTGAATAGCTGAGTCAGATGTGTCGAAGAGTCCTGGATGTGCTGTGGGATGTCAGAGCTCCAAGATCGATGTGAAAGAATGAGCTCTGATGCATCAAATAAGTAAGTTGTAGCTCATGACGCACATGCCACAAATCTAGGAAAAAGCAACACTTGGAGGGAAGTTTCTAAAACAAACTTTGCATGTAACCTCCAATTGGTAAAAATAGCTCCTTGAATCATGACATGCTTTTTCCATGTTGCCTTTTGCTATTCTAGGAAAAAGCAAGCCCTGTATGCAAGTCAAGTATCCTTGGTCCCGAGTGGAACTGGTCAACCCAACTGCACATGCATGAGGCTGCGCAACTGCTAGGAGAAAATGCGCATTTTTGGATGGGAGATGGGCTGGATGTTGAGGAGGTTTGCACAATTTCTAGGCAGAGAAGCTAATTGCTGCCCAAGATTGCATAATTCCTGGGCTGAGCAGGCCTGCTGGGAAGGATTCCATAGTTTTATGAGTGAAGCATGACTGGAAAGATTGCGCAATTTTGGAGCCCAACAGGCTGCCAGACAGAATTGCAAAATTTCTGGAGGGAAGGCTGGTTGCCTTCCAGAATTGCGCAATTTCTTGGGGGAGCTGCTTAACCTGCAGCTGGACCAAGTCCGGATGAAAAACCTGTGAGGGGAATGCATCAAGCTTTGATCGACAGGCTATCTTTGTGCAAGAAAAACATTGAGGCTTTTGTACTTGACAAATCAAAATGAAGTTAAGGAAAAATTTTGGAGGGTGGTTGTAGCTGCTACAATAGGACCTATATCAGCTCCTTAGTTGGAGATGATGGGACAACCAACTGCTTGAAGAACTCCTCTTCCTGATGTCATGAATTTAGTTTCATTATCTAGGAGTTTTCATGTTTGGGACTTCTACATAGGGCACCAACCATCCATCACTTTCATCCATGAGTCGTCCATGTCATCATCCGAAGGTGATCCATTAATCCATATCTAGCCTTCCTGCATGCTGTGCTGATTTCTTCATGCCATGTTTACTTAAGGATCTGTTGATGGTGCTGGACCCACCAACATTCAGGGGATCTCCCCGATATGAAGTCCCAATCAGACCTCACACCATTTTGTGTAGGAGTCCCATCCAATATAAAGGTCTAGCTGCCAAATCCTTAAATATTTTCCTTGGCTCTAACTGTCAGCATAATAGAGTGATGCAATGGCATCTTTGAAAAGCAAGGGGAGTGTGCTTGGTGAGTGTGCAGTGCAACTGTGTTGAGGTTATTCTACTGCAAAGGGGGAGAGAAAAGTGAGCCTCAAAGTGAGAGTTAATAGTACCACCTAGGAAGAGACACACATGAACCAAAAGGAATTGTCCAACATCCAGTGGAATAGTCCACAGTGAATGCAACAGTCGTTACAACCAACAAACAAGAGAAGATCCATTTAACATCCAGTGGAATAGTCCACATCGGATCGACGATTTTTATAACCAATAAATAAGGAAAGATCTGTCTAGTTTCCTGCAAAATAGTCCACAAGGATGAGACAATAATAACAACCATTGCAACACCTTCTCAACAAGATAAGCACTAAAATAACCGAAATAGTTCAACTATCTTATTACATGTAAATAGTTCAATTATGTTAGTACATGTGAAATAGTTCAACTATCTCCAAGAGTCACACGAGTCACCTTTAGCCGTCAGACAAGCCAAGCCCACCAGAAGCCTAGACCACCAAGTAAGGACAACCGCCAAGTCCACCAAGTGGTTACACCCGCCATACGCGAGAGAGTGTGCCTAGCAAGTGAGGCAAAGAAATGGCGATAAGCTAGCGAGTGCCGCTTTATAACGACTAAGTAAGTGAGTGCAAATGACTGCGCCTAACGCAACTCAGGCTTGAATGAGGAACTTTTTCTGCACAATCCTCACTAAGGAGAAAAATTACACAGTGCCCATTGAGGGTCAAAATTGCACAGTTTAATCAGGAAGTGGCTGTTGCGGGATGAGGCCCTGGGAGGACATGCTGCGCAATTTTAAGAGGCAAGGGGCACTAGGAATTAGAGAGGACTTAAGGGAAAATATGTGCAGTTTCTGGGCATAGTGAGCTTCAGCTGAGGGAGAGCACTGTAGGATTAATATGCGCAGTTCTGGAAGCCAAGGGAGCTTGGGCTCTTTGTTCATTTCACAGTTCCAACAGGAAAGGGAAAAGCTTAAGGGTTGAAGGTGCGAAGTTCAAGGAAGACTGGGAGGCAAAACTATGCAATTTTGGAGGTCAAGGGAGGCTGCTGGACTCCGGAATTGCGCAGAACCACATACTTGGAGGACAGTGATTGCGCACTGAGCAGTTCCAGGAAGAAAGGTCACATTAGTGAGGGTTGAGACTATGTAGTGTGCAATTCAGTCAGGGCTCGATAAGGTCACATTAGTGAGGGCTGAGACTATATAGTGTGCAACTCAGTCAGGGCTCGATGAAGCTAAGTTTCCCGTTGGGAAGATTTTCTGAAAATAGCTAATTGTGGGAAGGGAGTTGGATTCATGATGAACTTGAATTTGTGATCACACACTTAGCATACTTTGACAACATGACAACATAGATCATCGGAACAAACAAACAAAGCATTCCCCTTTGTGTGACTGTCTCATGACAAGATGTGACAAGTGTGACACTTAAGATAAACTTTGGGACAACTGTGATGACACTTGTGCGAAAATGTTCAAGACTTTGTGTATGAGTGTGACAAATGTTTACATGGTTAGGACAACTCATTTACACAAAAACCAACCTTCGAAACCACCAGAAAAGGCTCGCAAACATTACATAACAGTCAAACATGCCAAAAGACGACAAGTAATCCAACAAGAAAAAGGGGCCAAATAACTTCAAGAAATCTCATGGGATGAGCTTGAGTGTTTGCAACAATCAAGGAAAAGACCAAGGAAGGCTTCGAAATTTGAGTGCAAGCCAAAATTTTGGAGGGTGTTGCAACAACTACAACACTTGGCGAAACACTGGTTGAATTCCAACTTCTCTGTCTTGGTTAGTTTCTTCTGTGCAGGGTCTTGGTTCCTCAGGGAGTATTGATTGATCATGCATATCATTTCGACCTTCCCACTTACCCCATGGGCAGACATGGTTCCTTGTATACCTTCTAAGTTGAACACAACATAAGATTCAACATAATCACATTGCTTCGAGTTGGGAAGGGTAGTTTAGCCCACGATATTAATATTTTCAGAGTATAGTTTTTCATCTCTGGTGTTGCTCTGCTGCCAGCAAGCCCAGACAACACCCCAATGGAGTCACGCATGAACAAAAACATTGATCCACTGCCAGTGAGCCTGGATAATACGTCGACGGAGTTGCTTGCTTCACCTCTCTACGCAAGAAGCCTTTCTCTTCTTTCCCCTTTATTTATTTATTTAAAGAGAATTGTGCATCGACACTTATTTATTTTGGGGCGGAAGAGGGACCCCAACTTATTGAGAGCATAAGAGGTTGTTTCTTTAGAGAAGCATATAAATTCCCGATTTAGGTTTGCTCGTTTAGATTTTCCCCTTCTCTGTTTCTACTAATTGGATAGGCTTGAGAACACCAGCATAAAAAACTGAGTATAGGCATGAGGTTTCCTGACTAGCCATGGGTTCATGGTTGGACCAAAACTCTCCTTACAGACGAATCATATTTTCCATCATAACTTCAACGACCAAAAGATGTAACCAACACAAGGAAAACGGATAGAAGGCTAGCCAAATGCCACATTGTCACAATACTCTTTAGACTTCAACCGCACACACACTTAGAAGCCGCAACATAATCAGGCACAACAATTATTTACATGGAAAAAACAACACAAAATTCAAGCAAAGAAACAAACAACCAAAGACTGTGTACATAGTGCAGGGCGCAACCCCAAATCTTCATTGAAAATATGGTTTTGGGTGTTGGCCATTGACAGTGAGAGAGTTAATCTTCCCGTCAAGTGATTGAAGATGACACGTGTGCTGGCCAAGCTTCTCGTGTACTATGTATGGTCCAATCCACAAGGATTGAAACTTAGTGTGTTTGCCTTTGTCCTCGTGGGCTTTATCCCACTTTAAGACTAAGTCACCCACACTAAAGCTATTTTTTCCTATAGAATTTCTATCAAACCACCTCTTGAAATGACTGGTGAAGTAAGAATTTTTTGAAGTAAGAATTTTTTGTTAGCTTTCAACCTTTCTTCCTGTAGCTTGTGAAAAATGTCCATCCTATGCTGAACTAAAAGACATGGCTTGCCTTGGGGCTCTTGGGACAGTTGGAGAGTGGGAAAGTCAAGGTCCGATGGGAGGATGGTTTCTTTTTTGTACACTAGGAAGTAAGGGGAGGTGTTCAGAGAAGGTTTAGGCGTGACGTGGTCAGCCCTCAAGGCATTTGTTTAGTCAATTTAACGTCTTAAATTGCTCTACATAAATTATCAATCCGGGTATCGTAAACTGATGAAGTGTGGTGCACTATATGTGCTTAGTTAACCTTTCTCTTACTTCGTTGTTTTATAGTTTATGTTCAACTCTTCCTAAAACTCTGCTTCAAACACATGTGCTGTGTAAAGCACGATTAATAAGTAGTCAGAAATAAGTCCAAAAAGTAATCAAGCTCTAAGGTGACAAGTAAGAAAAACCACTTTAAAGACCAGTTATAATGTTAAACTCTTCCTAAAACTCTGCTTCAAACACATGTGCTGTGTAAAGCACGATTAAGAAGTAGTTAGAAATAAGTCTAGAAAGTAATCAAACTTTAAACTTGCAAAGAAAGAGCTTGAAAGAAATAACTTGAAATGAAACTGAAAGCAAAGAACTTGAAATGACTTGAAAGTAAATGACCACTTCCAATGGCACTAGACACCATTCATGCTGCTGCAAATAAAAGAAAAGAAAGTCACTTTTAAAACCAAAGATAAAGATTATCTCTCTCTAACTCGATGCTTCTAAGCACATGTACTGTGTAAAGCACGGATAGAAAGTAGCTTAAGTTGAATTAGAAAAGTGAGAAAAATCTGCTTTAAAGACTAATGATAATATTTTGCTCTTTCTAATTCTCTACTTCAGCCATATGTACTATGCAAAGTATGATTAGAAAGTAGTGAAAGATTAGTCTAAGAAGCACTTAAAACCAAAAATCTACTTTAAAGACTAGTAATAATATTTTGCTCTTTCTAACTCTCTACTTCAGCCATATGTACTATGCAAAGTATGGTTAGAAAGTAGTGAAAGAACAGTCTGAAAAGCACTCAAAGCCAGCTGCAAGTTAGTGATATTTTGATCTTAAAATATAACAATTTATGATGAAGATCATTTATGTGTTAGCAGCTCTTTGAGAAATAAAATTAAAAATCAGCTATAAAAACAAAGGCAGCAACTTGAACCTGTCAACTTCAAATACCATTAGTTTGTAAAGCAAATACATAAACATAAAAACAAATCCCGGGAGAAAATAAAATGCAATAATTCAAACTGTACAAGGCAGGGGCCCCCTTCTACCTATGAAATCAAAGCATACTTAAAATTGCATGAATGAAAATCTAATCTACTTTACATTCTACAAAGCAATATTTACAAAATGAAATCTAATCTACTTACATCCTAATATGCTCCATGACATCTACTTCACATCTCCTTCCATGTTGAGAACATCAAAGCTTTATTCAATTTCTTCAAAAGTGCAAAGTACAAAAGCTTTCAAAAGCCATGAGACTAACAAGCTAAAAGGACTAAGAAAAGACTAAAGGAAAGACTAAAGAGAGACTAACTAATGAAGGAGAGAGATCTCCTATTTATACAAAAAGATGAGAGCCATCTCATTAATGATAATCCATGAATATCTCCCTCTACCTCTAGAGTCCTAATCAAAATAGGAACTGATAAGACACATGTCTTTTAGAGTTACAATACAATTAGGAGATGTGACACATATCCTCATGATCCCATGATTCTTTCCAACCAAATTCGAATTTGGCCTTAGAGTGCCACATAAGGGTCTTCTAGAAGCCTCCTTTCAACCTACACATGTCAACAAACTCAACCCATTTGTTAGGTATAAGCATATGCACATTATTTTCTAATGTTTAACCACAAATTCACTTAAAAGGCTTAGAAATAATAAATATTGGAAAAACATAAAGGTAGCCCAATGATAATGAAAGTGGGATGAATGTGGTGACATAGTAGTGAAATGGAGGTGAAATGGAGGTGATATAATGGACATAATAGCGAAAGTGTAATGCAAATGAATGACATTTTCAAGACTCAACATACCCCCCAACTGAAGCTATTGCATGTCCTCATGCAACATATATTACATTGACTCTTTTGATCCTTGAGCTTTGGCTTACCTTTGCATGCTATCATTTGATAACTTCATATTTCTGCAAAGTGTTTTACTTGAATTGCAACATGGTTGGTTCTTGTGTTACAACCATTTTTTTTTTTTTTTTTTTTTGCCTTCTATTTTGATCTTTGAACTTTGCATAATGATATTTTGATTATTGTTGCAAAGTATATCTTTATTGGATTGCATGATGGTTGGTTCTTGTGTGACAACCATGATTTTGTTTGTATCCAATTTATCCTTTAAGCACTTTTTTCAAAAGCCATTGTATGCTCATAATAGCAATGTAATAATTAATATATGTTGGAAGTATGTGAGCTCTTGAATATGTTATGGACATGGAAAGATATGAATATGAATGTATTCCCCCCCCAACTGATGGTATTGGCAATTTTATGAAATGAGGAAGAGAAATGTTTTTCCAACAATTATCATTCTAGCTTTTTATGGAATTCTATGGTTAAAAGTTAGAAAATGCCGTACCTTCACTTACCCTTTGGAATGGATGAGTTGTATGTGTGTGGTGGCTGGAAACTTCTGATCATATTCTTCTTCAAGTGGCTGAACAAGAGGAGTCATGGATAGAGAGATAAGATGGCTTTTTATTGCTTCTACTAAAACTTGCTGAATCTGCTCCAAAATGCTGAAAATAATAGTCTTCATGTCTTCAAAACTCATTGGCACAATTCCTACTATGTGAAAAGATGTTCTGATGTCGAACATAGTAGGAAATTGTTGGCTTAGTGGCCATTAATGGATGCCACTAGTCAACACGAGAACTCTCACCATTGATGACAATGAGAGTCAAGATGCCCAAACACATCTTGCTAGGTACGAATGAATTTGCTGATGTCGAGTCACCTAGAAGATCTAACGAACAAGGGACATTAATGTATTCCCATTGTTTGTCAGCATGAGGACTTGCCATTAAGGCATGCAAGTCTCAAGGTGTTTTTACAAAGAACTTAGACTCAAAGGACTATGGACTCAATAATTTGCATTGAAGCAGGGCTTATTTGCGGAATGAAAATGACAAGGAATGGAAAGTGAACATGGAAAATGGCAATGGAGAACAAAAATGACAATGGCAATAAGCATGTGAATGAGCCTTTTGCTTTTATTGGTGGGTTATGAATGGACAAAAAGAAATGGAAAGTGTATGTGAATGAAAATGGAAAATATGGAGTGGAATGAGGTGAATGGTTTATTATGAAGTATGGATGTGATGGATGGATGTGATGGAGACAATAGTATCTGAAAGTTTTTCAAGTGTTTGGATCTGATTTTGCATCAACATATTTCCTCTTTGTTGCTGATCATCCTCTTATGAAACAAATTGGTCTCTTAGAGAGACATCATTCCCTTGTAGTCATTTGTCCTTCCTCCTGGAACCTGCAAAAAAACTAATACTTCTTCTGCAATGGAATGTAAGATTATCAAAGGAGAGAGGTGGCCAATCTCTCTAGTTATGATATTTACACACAAAACTAGGAATTTGTATTAATGAAACAAGTTCTCAAAGGAAAAATCAAAAGAATTTATACCTGCTTTGGAATTAGTGCCTCAAGTTGATGTTGCTTCTTTTCAGCAATTTATTTCATTATTTGCCATTTCAAACTCTAATGATATATTTCTCATTGTATAGATCTTGTTGAGATCTTTCCAATGGTACTTAAATCATCAAAATCTGATTTTGTATGAGAAAGATAGGTTGATTTGAACAATGAGGTTTTTCTGGCTGCGGAATTGAGGAACAGCTCTGTAGCTAAAAATCTTGAATAAAAAGTTAGCCATTCAATTTCATTATCAGTCCAAAATTAATCAATACCTTCAGAAAAGTGAGAAAATAACTTGTTCATTTCATTGATTCAAAATTATTATTTTTTCTTGACATGCAGCGACTTAGTGTGGCGACTCAGTGTGGCGACTTTGTTATAACACCCAATTTGACTTCCCTTTGACCGGGGTCTTTTTCAGCAAATTTGACCGAATGGATAGGACACCATCCATGTACTGAAATTTCCCTAGCTACCCATGTGACCTGTTTTGCCTGATGACACCTACAACCTAGAGTTTAACAAAACAGCTGCGGGATCACTAAATGGCTGCGGGATCGCTAAATGGCTGCGGGATTGCAGAGTGTAGAAAGTGCAGTGAAATGGAGTGGCTGTGTGCGAACGAACTAAGCAGTTTCTCCATCTCAAGCTTCGGCTGAAAAATGGAACTGTGGAGTTTGAAACAGAGCTGCAGGGTTTAAAACATTATGATCATCAAAGGGGAAGCAAGCAACTATCATATCCTTTGTCTTCACAAGATCAAACATGTATTCACAAATTATAACAGCTACCAAAGTCTCTGATTTCCAGATCATAGAAAGCAATGAATGTACTATTTCAAAAGATTTACACAATACCTTTTTTTTTTTTCAAGCAAGAGTGTGTATGAAATAGAGTCCCGCATATAAAGGTCATTAGTTACTCCAAGTTTCGTAGTGGTTCTGCAACCATAAGTTGACATTGTCCCGAAAAAGTTTTATGCTGGCAGAAATATAACAGACGATTTCGAATTGCTACAGAAAGCAAAAACAAAACTCTGTAAATCTTCATAGATTCGTGCATGGGTTCATAAATTATAACGGGCACGAGTTCATGATTTTCAGATCGGGGAACGGAATTCACTATCGAAAAATATAATCGAGTAGGTCAACACTAGAAAGAGTTTCACAACATTTCCTTCAAGCAAGAGTGTGGTATGGTTTTGATGTTTCTCATGTACTGGAAACTAATGGAACAACATCATAAATGATGTTTCTCATGCCCCGAGAACTAATGGAACATTCATTAAAGCTTACATACAGACCTCTTCACCATTCATTAAGGCTTCCACATCAGCTCTTCCCAACATTTAACCGACAGCGATTACTGACAGAGAGTTGTGTTTAATTAAAACACGTCTTCTAAACAGGTGTAAAGTTGTGTGATTTATTGTTTATGCCAGCATGTAATTGATCCCTATTAGAACTCTTTCCCTCAGGCACGCGGAGTTATTCAAACAACCAGTTAATAACCCAATTTTCACGCGCGGCAGTCAAAAACGGGCTCCAAAGAACCGAACATTTCTCCCAGACCACCACGAATTTTCCAAATCGGTTTCTGGGTTATCTAATTAACCCACCTGGCAACAAAACCCATGTTTTATTTTTTTGAAATTCGCTACCATTTGGGCAAATCGAGCGTGTAAAGTTTGACGTTTTTCTGCTGTTTGCGTTTTTTTCCTGAGTTAATTTTTCTGTTCTGCACTCGGCTGTTTATGAATTTTCTTTTCTGATGCATCTGGACGCCAAGGATAAGCATTTTCACACATCCAAGGATCTTCCAGAATGTATTGTCATATCGCTTCGTATTGCTCCTTGGTTGGAATTAACCTCTACTTGAAACACCTTGCACACTGGACGGTGAATGCCCCTACAGAAGGTAAAACCCGTCTTGAAACGTCTCTCGGCATTGATAAATCATTAAATGGACTTTCTTGTACATCAATGGGATCTGAAACAGAGGCATAATCTAGTTCTTCAAAATAATTTCCACTGGGATTGTAGACTTCATTGCATGGAACATACTCAAATGAGGATGTATCTCTTGAATGCACTTCCTAAAAGGGTACGAGTTCATTAGAGATTAGCAGACGTGGATCTGATCTTGCTGAAACCTGAAGAGGATTAGTGTCAGGATTTTCCTGCTTCAAATATGGAAATAGCCTTACTACAGGAATCAACAGGTCAAAGCTTGAACAGGGAGGCATATTTTTTTTTATTGAAGCCACAGTGAAAACTAAGAATGGAGATAGCCCTAGATTGTTTTTCTCTTTTTTTTTTCTTCTCTGAAATTGTAAATTTTTTATAAAAAGGATTAATGATTTTCAATTTCAGGCAGCAAATACTTCAAGAAAAACATGTTAAAAACAAGACTTTGACTGAGGTCCTAGGCTGGTTTTTCATCGATCTGAGCTGGGTGACTAGGATAGGATCCATGTCGGGACAATTCTGGAGATGCCCATGTGGTCGGTTTTTTCATTAGATCCCTGTAACTTGTTAAACCTTGAAACAGCTGCGGGATTGTCAGATAGCTGCGGTATCAGGGCAGTTTCTGCAACTAAGTTGCAAAACCTTATTTGAACAAGATACAGTGTTTTGAAGACCACTACAAAGCATAACCAGACAATTTTGGACAATTTGAACCTATCAAAGCACTTGAGTTTTATTTTTTCATTTTTTTTTCATTTTTTTTTTTATTCAATCAATTGAAGTGATGAAGTTTATTTTGTCTCCTATTTTTTTTTTTTTAACAATTCTTTTTCTGATCCTCCAGATCACACAGAGTGCAGGAGGAGAGCATACTCAAGAATTATTATTTTGTCTTTTTTACTTAACAATCTTTTTTCTGATCCTCCAGATCACACAAAGTGCAAGAGGAGAGCATACTCAAGGATTATTAATTTTTTTTTCCAGATGTAAGAAATAAGGTCTCCTAATTACACTTCCCCGGCAACGGCGCCAAAATGTTTAGTCAATTTAACGTCTTAAATTGCTCTACATAAATTATCAATCCGGGTATCGTAAACTGATGAAGTGTGGTGCACTATATGTGCTTAGTTAACCTTTCTCTTACTTCGTTGTTTTATAGTTTATGTTCAACTCTTCCTAAAACTCTGCTTCAAACACATGTGCTGTGTAAAGCACGATTAAGAAGTAGTCAGAAATAAGTCCAAAAAGTAATCAAGCTCTAAGGTGACAAGTAAGAAAAACCACTTTAAAGACCAGTTATAATGTTAAACTCTTCCTAAAACTCTGCTTCAAACACATGTGCTGTGTAAAGCACGATTAAGAAGTAGTTAGAAATAAGTCTAGAAAGTAATCAAACTTTAAACTTGCAAAGAAAGAGCTTGAAAGAAATAACTTGAAATGAAACTGAAAGCAAAGAACTTGAAATGACTTGAAAGTAAATGACCACTTCCAATGGCACTAGACACCATTCATGCTGCTGCAAATAAAAGAAAAGAAAGTCACTTTTAAAACCAAAGATAAAGATTATCTCTCTCTAACTTGATGCTTCTAAGCACATGTACTGTGTAAAGCACGGATAGAAAGTAGCTTAAGTTGAATTAGAAAAGTGAGAAAAATCTGCTTTAAAGACTAATGATAATATTTTGCTCTTTCTAATTCTCTACTTCAGCCATATGTACTATGCAAAGTATGATTAGAAAGTAGTGAAAGATTAGTCTAAGAAGCACTTAAAACCAAAAATCTACTTTAAAGACTAGTAATAATATTTTGCTCTTTCTAACTCTCTACTTCAGCCATATGTACTATGCAAAGTATGGTTAGAAAGTAGTGAAAGAACAGTCTGAAAAGCACTCAAAGCCAACTGCAAGTTAGTGATATTTTGATCTTAAAATATAACAATTTATGATGAAGATCATTTATGTGTTAGCAGCTCTTTGAGAAATAAAATTAAAAATCAGCTATAAAAACAAAGGCAGCAGCTTGAACCTGTCAACTTCAAATACCATTAGTTTGTAAAGCAAATACATAAACATAAAAACAAATCCCGGGAGAAAATAAAATGCAATAATTCAAACTGTACAAGGCAGGGGCCCCCTTCTACCTATGAAATCAAAGCATACTTAAAATTGCATGAATGAAAATCTAATCTACTTTACATTCTACAAAGCAATATTTACAAAATGAAATCTAATCTACTTACATCCTAATATGCTCCATGACATCTACTTCACATCTCCTTCCATGTTGAGAACATCAAAGCTTTATTCAATTTCTTCAAAAGTGCAAAGTACAAAAGCTTTCAAAAGCCATGAGACTAACAAGCTAAAAGGACTAAGAAAAGACTAAAGGAAAGACTAAAGAGAGACTAACTAATGAAGGAGAGAGATCTCCTATTTATACAAAAAGATGAGAGCCATCTCATTAATGATAATCCATGAATATCTCCCTCTACCTCTAGAGTCCTAATCAAAATAGGAACTGATAAGACACATGTCTTTTAGAGTTACAATACAATTAGGAGATGTGACACATATCCTCATGATCCCATGATTCTTTCCAACCAAATTCGAATTTGGCCTTAGAGTGCCACATAAGGGTCTTCTAGAAGCCTCCTTTCAACCTACACATGTCAACAAACTCAACCCATTTGTTAGGTATAAGCATATGCACATTATTTTCTAATGTTTAACCACAAATTCACTTAAAAGGCTTAGAAATAATAAATATTGGAAAAACATAAAGGTAGCCCAATGATAATGAAAGTGGGATGAATGTGGTGACATAGTAGTGAAATGGAGGTGAAATGGAGGTGATATAATGGACATAATAGCGAAAGTGTAATGCAAATGAATGACATTTTCAAGACTCAACAGCATTCACCAAAGCATAGTGCCAATTTCATTGTTCAGAGAATATGGTCTTTTTGATGACACAAATGAGGTTCTTATTCAAGGATTCAACAAGACCATTTTCCAATGAAAAATCATAAAGTTTTAACAATGAAAAATATGTTTCATTGTCAAAAACAAGTGATGTAGGAATGCAGAACCTGGAGATGATGTTTTGCTGCAAAAAGATGATGAATTCATGATCATTCACCTATTTTAGTAGAACTGCCTTTTTCCACTGCATGAAATAGTTTGTAGCAGTTAGGATATAAAGGTGTTGCTTCTATGAGTGCGGGAAAATTTCCCCAATGATATCTAAGCCCCACTGTTGAAAAGGTTCTTCCTCTGCAACATGCTGTTCACTTTTGATTTCTGTCTGAACACCTTTGACAGACTGGACACTTGCGGGCATAGGCATGAGCATCTTTGAATATTGTAGGCCACTAAAGATAACCCACATAACCTTATGTGTTGTAGCGTTACCTGCAAAATGTCCCCCAGTTGGTCCATCGTGGAGATCATGTAATACGTTTTATGAATTGTGTGCCTCAAAACACCTAAGCAATACTCCATTGTGGTGCTTCCTGAACAACATCCCATGCACCAACTGATATGATAATGCTCTAAGTCAGAGTGCCCTCTTCTACCATGTAGAGAAGTGAGAGGGAATTGTGCCATGCTCAAGGTATCGACGCACATCCGTGTACCAATATTTTATGTCCGTAATGGGGGAGGCTCACTCATCGTTGTACATTTCAATCTCTTGCTCCCATCATGTGAGCTTTTCTTCTTCCTCTTTTGCATTTATTGCCTCCGCTGCTAATTGGTAAAGACCATGATACTTGATTGTGTGAACTTGCTTGATGTCTAGATCATATTATTGTAACCTAGTCATCCAATTCACCATCCTTTCACCTAGCTCTTACTGAACAAGCAATGATTTGACTGTTGGGTGTGGAACAAAGATAACACTACGGTTCTTTAGAAGATAGGGTCTGAAGTGTTTCACCACCTTGTACACTGCATAAGCCTGTTTTTCCATGATTGGGTGATTGATCTATGGTCCTTGCAGATTTGCACTCATGAAGGAGATGGGGTTCATTGTTCAACTCGTCCTTTTGAGTGAGCACAACAACAAGAGAAGTGTCAGAAACAAAAGTATAGAGCAATAAGTATTTACCAAAATTGCGGCTGTACAATGCGGGTGCTTCTGCTATAGCTTGTTTGATACAGGAGAATGTGTCCTTTTCCCTCTTATCCCATTTATAAACTGCGTCCTTCTTGATCATCTCTTGCATTGGTTTAACAATTTGGGCATAGTCGGAGATGAACTTACGGAGGAAATTGATCTTCCCTAAGAAGGACTGCATGGATTTTTTGCGTGATTGTTCTGACCCTGTCCGGGTCTACGTTGATCCCACCTTTAGTAATGATGTGTCCCAAGAGGTTACCTTTGGACACTGCAAAGATACTCTTCTTGGGATTCAAGGATATTTTGTATTTACGACATTGCTAAAAATATTCTTTAGATGGCGCAGGTGGTCTGACCTTTGTTTGGAGAATACTGTCACATCATCAAGATAGACCACTACGCTTTGTCCAATAATCCTGTGAAAAGCGATGTCCATCGCATGTTGGAATGTTGCACCAACATTGACTAGCCCAAACAACATTCGTCGAAATGTAAACGTGCCCCACTTCGTCTTGAAAGTAGTTTTTAATCTATCAAGCTCTGCCACCAGAACCTGGTTGTATCCTGAGAATCCATCAAGAAAAGAAAACATTTTGGCCCCTGATACTGTTTGCAGTATTTGCTCCATGGACAACACGGGGTAATTATCCTTGTTCGAGGCACAATTGAGATTCTAGAAATCTACACACAGGCGGATCTCCTTAGAATTAGTTCTCACGAGAACCAAGTTTGACACCTACGTTGAATGTTGCACCTTATAGATGATCCGAGCATCCATCAATTTTCTTAATTCCTTTTGTATGAGGGGCTCAAGCATTGGATGAAATTTCCTCAGTTTTTGTTGAAATGGCTTGGCCCCTTCCTTGATCGGTATTACATGCTAGATGATTCGCATGTCATATGTCTTGAGTTCATCGTACGTCCACGTGAAGACATCACAATATTGCTTGAATAAGCGGATGAAGGCTTGCCACTCTTGGGGTGTGCAACAAGTACCGAGATTAACATATTTCATATCTTTCTTAGTTCCCGAGTTTATTTGTTTGTGTGACAGAGTGGATCTGTGGGTCTTGGAATTAACGGGCCCTCGAAAGCTGTTTTGCAGATCATACAACTTATCTAATGATACCACACCCTTAGGGATGAGATTCCCTTTACTTGCATTGGTTGTATCTTGCAGTGTCTTTTCGTGCTCGTCCTCGTCGATTGCTGCATCTTTGAACACGTCAGTGTTCTCCATAAAATACAGTATCTGTTGGTCATCATAAAAAAAGCGTAAGTTAGTGATATTATCCGGGACGAAAGATTTATACAAAATTCAATAGAAAAGCCATCCCTTAAAGGTGACATCCTATTAACAACATTTGACAAGTTATCTGTAGCTGCATTGCACATTCTTGGAACTGAAATGATATTAAAAGCTTGGAAGTGAGAGATGAGACGCCATATCTATTGTTGATAACTTTTAAGATGAGGTGACACACAATGTATAGTGTTACATACCTGATGCACCATGATTTCAGAGTCACCTACCACTTTTAGAATGGCAACGTTGAGGTTGATGGCCTTCTGTAAGCCCAAGATGAGTGCTTCATACTCTGCAGTGTTATTCGTGCACTCGAATTCCAAGCGGATAGAGATTAGATGTTTTCTCTGTAGTGGGTCTATTAAAATGCAACCATCTCCAGAGCCTTCCTGTGTCTTGGATCCATCAAAGTACATAATCCACATATCATATGTATAGGGACTGCTAACTGCAATAGTAGTAGTACTACTACTAACTGTAAAAAGTTCGTTATCGCCAGTTGGACATGGAAGGAGATCCAACAGTGTGTTTGGTGGAACTGAGGATGGCTTCGGAAGATAGGACCCAAACTATGTCTCCAGAAAATAATTTCCAAATAATAGTTTTGCGAAATCCATTGGCTTGTTATGTCCATTCAAGGGAGTCACCATGTGCTTCATGTATCTCTCTGACTCTACCCGGATCTGATTGTTCCTGCCCCTGTACGGAAGCCATAGGTGTGACTAGTCTGTGGCAAAGTATCCTTGAAGCTTTCTTGACTAGTCTCTGCTTAGTAACACTCTGTATGCTTCCAGAATGTCCACAATCACTATGTTGATACATTGGTGAACTCATCTGTTAGATGATAAATGGATGATGACATCCTTGAGTTCACCAATTGCCTGGACATGAGTTTTGTCCAGCTGAATAATCTATGCATTTGTCTTTTCCCATTTAGCATTGATCTTCTTGGCAACAGATAGTGGCATGACATTCACCAATGCACCCAAATCAACCAAGCAATTGTGTACATTGAAATTGAATATTTCAAATGTTAACAAGAACGATAGGCAGAGTGTGTTTGCATTCATCGTGAAAACATTAAGTAAATATGTGAGAGCGTGAGGAGACTTATTAGATCCTTGTTAGAAGTGGTGTTATTACTTGAAGAGGTTTGCCCAAGTTCCCGTAGAAGGATGTCCCACTGGCTCGTGATCTATGTAAGTTCAAACATGGAGATGTTTGTACGAACCTCCTTCATATCGTCTAAAATGTTATAATCCACAACATGGAGACTGACCGAGGTGTTCAGAGATGGAACTTGGTTTGTGGTTTCTGGAGGAATGGTTTTGTCCTCACTATTGTCAGAAACACTTTTTGTTGAGACTGCTTTCCTGGACTTGCTCTGAGTGCTCTGTGTTGAGTTAACCAGAAGATTGAGTTTCCTTAACATATTTTCTTTGAATTTTTGTTTGGGCAATTCAATCACAGTGATCAACCCTTAGATTCTTAAGTTGTATCGATTTCTCTGCTTCTGGGTTAGACCATCTGTTACACAGTATTTTGTCACCGACCTCGTATCCCCTGATCTCAGGTAAAGTTGGTCCCTGAATGGCATCTGCTCTGTCTCATACATCAAAATATGTGTCCACATCTTCCAAATGACTCAAGAAGATTAACCATGCTCATTAATCCTAAATTTGACCCTTTTTTGCCCATGTTTCAAGATCGTCGCAAGACATCAGTATTCTGCTTGCGATGATGGACCAGAGTGAACAAGAACCTCGCAACACCGTCGCAAGAGTACATCTGTTCTCTGCGACGGTCAGATTTTAGGGATCGTCGCAAGTCATCAGTATCCTGCTTGCGACGATAGCTCTGAATACATTGTTGCCTCACGATGTCGCCTTTGTTTCTTAACGTTTGACTCACGACGACCCATATATGGCGAATTAGTTTAAACATAATGCTTCTGGGTGGTTCTGGAACTGGGTGTTGGGTCAAGGAAGTTTGCCTTTCCTCATTTGAGATAGTGGTTCCGCCTTTTGAGATAACCTCCCATGAAGATTAGCTTCCTATCCCTCATTTATGGAGGCTCCTCATCTTATACAAGCATCTGCCATTGCTATGATCAACTAGTTTTTGGTGTGAGCAAATTAGCTAGTTCTTGGTGTTGATAATTTGCAGTGTGAATTGTTGATAGTCTAGCAATTGGTTGTGGATTGTTAGAAAGAAGCTTGGTTGTGATTGCCTTAGCCTTATACTAGTGCTTTTGGGTGAGAGAGAGAGTCATCAACCTTTCTGGGAGACCTTTGAGAGTGAATGCTTTTGGAGACATACTGACTGGACCCTTCAAGGAAGCTTGCGACGTCAAGGCATGGTTGTAAGCTTTACTTTTTCTCATATTAATACAATCAATGGTTGTTTCCTATATCATGTATGAGATATATTTGATAGCTTATGGTTCCTTGACTCTATAAGTGAATAGTTCATTGTTGTGCTCTATTATGTGTTTCGTTGTTCTCTTATGTTGTTTCAGGTGAACCACTCATCAAGGAGAAGAAAATGATAGCTGGAGCAGCGTAACGAAGACTGCATCGAACACCGGCATAAGGTAGGCTCTTTCAATGATGACTATTTAAGGAATTAGCTGTTGTATTTGTTTTGCTGTGACTAGACCCACTCTAGGGCTAGAGGGGTTGCCTCTGTCTGCAGAGGGAACTTTACCTACATCACAAGTTGGTGACTCCACTGGGGAACTCCTTTGTGTGTTGTCGCTTGTTTTGCTATTGATTTGTTTTTGATTGAATTACATAGTGTCTCGTTGTTTTAGGACTCAGCCATCAGTGTTTTGGATCACTTGAGTCGATCTGGTAGTCTACCTCACTGTGTGAGTGATAATCCTGGTGTCTTTCAGCTGCCTTTGCCTTGTTTTTCCTCTTGATTAAGATCGTCACTGTTTAGCTCTTAACAGCTACGACGAATTGCCCTTGTCCTCTTTAACCAAGCTGTACGTCATGAACATCCCATCATACAGCTGCAACGATTCCTGAAATCGGACCGTCGCCGAAGACAGGTGTACTCTTGTGACGATGTCACATAGTTGCTAAAGTCGTGCCTACGACAATTTGGCATTTGTCTCACGTTGATAGTCTAGCCCCTGCGACGATTCCTATGGGTTTGTTTTTCACAGCTCTGCCTCCTGAATAGGCCAGTATTGCTTGTCCTCTATTGTCTCTTACATCTTATCAAGCTTGTTTTGACTATGTTTGCTAAGGCATATCCTTCTTGGTTCCGTTTATCTGAGTTTTGAGTTTTTGGGCTGTGTGACCTAAATCTTTTAAGGTTTCATCAAGAAGTCATTTGTTTTGGGTTGCTTGTCCTTCCAAGATTCTGAACTACGTCCACAACCATATTTTTGCTTGTTTGAAGCTGTTCTCTTACTACTTGTCTATCCTTTCTGATTGGTCTGTAGTGATTGGTCATCGAACTAGTTTGATGTGTTGATTTGATTTCCGTTCACTATTGAAACATAGATTACATTTGTTTTGATCAGTCAGGCTTGCATTTTCTTGTTCATTATTAAGTCCAAAAAAATAAAAAACATTGCACTCATATAACATACGAAAGTGAAAGCATGTTTGCATTAGTGGATTTTTCATGATTGAGAAATTAAAAAGCAAAGTTCAAATCTTTCATTTTCCGTCATAGTAGTTGCGAGATAAGCGGAATTGATGCATCGTGTTTCCTAGTGATTGGATTGCTTGCATGCACTGTTTTTCTTGCATTTTCTTGTTATTGTTTTTGTTTGCTTGGAAATGAACTCCTTACCCTCATTTAGGTAGTCGTTCATCGAAATAAATGGTTTTTCTTATCTAGTTGCATTCTAGGAGTGTTAAAGATACATTCGGTAGGGCCTTGAAATCGAGACTTAATTCAAGATTAACTGTTAAAAATCTATTGAATGAAGTTAAAAAGACATTGGAGCCTAACACTCACATATCTAGAGGTCTAGGCTAGAGACGTGTTCCGGCGTCGTTAAATCTAGTTGTTATTGTTTACACTAAGGTTGGGTGATTCCTCCTTTTGTGATTCAATAAGTACTAGTACGGATTTGTGATCCCCGTACTGTCGAGTATATATTGGGAGACCCCACTATGTTATCATCCTATTATCCATAAGAAGTCGAGTCTACCACCTTATGAGTTGTAACGCATCTAACAAAACATTCGGGAAGATTTACTGTCGTACGAAAAGTCCTTGGTCATTTCTCTTTCATTTTATTACCAAGGTGTATATGCAGTTTTACGATTTGTCTGGTAAACCTCTTGCCTAGAATTTTAGAGCAGTGACTTTCGTTCGTTTTCGACTCTTTAAAAGTAAAAGGATCATTTGAGCACTTGTCCTTTCAAGCTCATTAAACTTTGAAAGCGATAGAGTCACCTTTCATCATTTTCTCGACTCTTAAAATATGAAAAGGCAAAGTTTTGTTTCAATGTTGCAAAATTAACTGCCCATGAAAAATTCCTGGTTAAAGTTAGCATTCCTTTCAAGGTCGATTCCAATGGAAACATTTCCATATTCTACCCGTCAAGGTCTCCCCCCGGATGAGAATCTTGGTCCTTTTCCTTCTTTTGGAAATGTTGGTGCTCCTTATATGGCAACCTTGTCCTTGCTTGGGTTAACCATTGGTTTACCCATTTGGTTATTTTCAACCTCGGTGGTCCCAAGCGTCCCAACTCCTGTTCCGTTGTCTCCTTCATTTGAATCACGACAAGATGATTCTAGGGTTGACCCTTCACCTTCTTCCCCTATTTCTTCACCCTCCTCTTCTACTTTGCTTGGTGAAAGTTCCAAATACAGTAACTAGGAGGCCAAGAAGAAGAAAAGGAAGACGAGGAAGAAGAAGTTAGATAAGCGAGAGGCCCACTGTGCGACTATTACTCTGAGTACACCTCCGGTAGAAAAACCTTGTGATCCTCCACGGAAGGTTAAATTCCCTTGTAAGCTGTGCAAGGGTGACCATTTCCTTTGAGATTGTCTTGGTATTCCGAGGGTCTTAGAAGTATGGTCTCATGATTTGGATCATCCCTCATAGCCCTCAGAAGCTCATGTCGATGTTACACCCTCAATTAGAGGTGGTAAGAAGAAAGGGAAGATTAGATTTCCCTGTAGGTTATGTGAAGGTGACCATCTCCTTCACCTTTGTCCGCTCATGGATAAAGCTTCCACCGTGTTGGAAAGTCTTACAACCCCTTCACCCCAACTTCCAGTTGGATATCAACAACAGTCTTCTGACCCTCTCTTGATTGGTAAAGAGATTGAATTGGGTTCATCTCTTGCCCATCCTGCTCTTCCTGAGCCTGACTATGTTATGTCTATTTCTGACCAACCATTGGTTGAAAAGAGTGTCGACTTGGTTTTGCCACCAGTTGTTCACTCTGTTTCAGAAGAGCATAATGATCATACTGCTCATGTTCTTCTCGTCTCGTCAGATTCTCCTAAATCAAAAAGTGACCCTCCTGTCCTTCCTGCTCCGGAGAGTCATTCTTCTATTCCTGCAGAGCATGGGGGCAATTATATGATACCCCCACCAAGTAGTTCTGTCGTTTCATTCGATTGGAGTCACTTGATTGCTTTCTGACTCCCATCTTATGTGCCCTTTCAGATTACAATACACGCGTATAATAGGGCAATACCTGGCACTCCCTTGGATGAAGGTGCATTTGTTAGCCTCATGTCTTCTACTACTTGGAAAGCTTTGGGTTCCCCACAACTTGTGCCTGTCACCCAGAATCTGTTGGCTTTCGACGGAGGAACCAATCAACCCTTAGGGATCCTTCCGAAGTTCCCTATTACTTTGGGAGGTAAAACCATCCATATCGACGTGATGGTCATCCAAGGTGCGTTAGATTTCAATATTCTCCTTGGCCTCGACTATATTTATGTCATGGGGGCTCTTGTTTCTTTTCTTTTCCGTGTGGTTTGTTTTCCACATGATGGAAGAATTGTGACTATAGATCAATTGTCGTTCTTTGGTCACCAGGTACCTCCTTTGCAACCATCATCCCCTATCAGCTCTTGTTTGCCAGCAACACCTTCCCTGCCACAGGTCAATTATGTGGCTACCCATTCCACCTCCATTGATGATCACCCGATGACTTGTATTCCTCTCGGAGCATGGTCCTTCCATCTAGTGAAGGCCTCTTGGGAGCCCTGTTTTCATATGGTCCATGACCGGTTTCGTCCAAGGATAGTTTGTTCTTGTGTCAACCTCGTTAAAAAATGAAACAAGGAGTATGAAGCATTGTTCCTTGTCTTTTGTCAAGCTCGTTAAAAAAATGAATCAAGGCGTCTTGAGGAGAGTTCTTGATCTTGTGTCAACCTCGTTAAAAAATGAAACAAATGTCCCGAGGATAGTTATTTTCTTGTGTCGAACTTGTTAAAAAATGAAACAAGGATTATGGGGCATAGTTCCTTGTCTTGTGTCAAGCTCGTTAAAAAAATGAATCAAGGTGTCTTGAGGAAAGTTCTTGATCTTGTGTCAACCTCGTTAAAAAATGAAATAAGGGTTATGAGGATAGTTCATTTACTGTGTCAACATCATTAAAGAATGAAACAACTCCCTTTTCCAAATCGAGCCTTTGATTAAGATCTCATAAAATCTGAGTCGAGTATTTCCAAGATCTCGAAAGTGAACCTTCATTCCATCCACCTCGTTGAATGCAATGAAGTTTGGGGGGCATGTACCTCGATTTGAGTCATTATGCTGGGGGCATGCAAACTTATAACATTTATAGTTTTTCGTTTCAAGCTTGTGTAAACATGAAACCAAATCCAAGCAGAGTTCTCCATGGTTCAAGCTTGTGTAAAAATGAACCCATACCCGATTTACATCTCGTGATTGCCGTTTTTATCTGCTAATTTCTGCTAGTTGAGCTTTGGTTGTTTCATTCCATCGCCACCATCCCTTTGGCCGATCGCATGATTTCACTTTGTTGTTTGTCCTTTCCCGAGGGACCGCATCGATGAGTGGTTTTATTAGCCAACCTCTTGACCATTATGTGTTTTGAGGAGTTACACCATTGCTGGAACTAGTTGCTACCATTTATACCACTTGTTCCTCCGGGACAAGTCTCATTTAAGATCTTTTCTGACTTGTAAAAAATGAAAATATTGCTGAGTATTTTTTCCCTTTTTGACTCGTAAAAGAAATAATATGGGGGTCTGCTTTCAAGCTCTTTTCCGATCCTTTTAAAACTGAAAAGATCGCCGAGCTCTTGTCACTTTGAACTTGTTAAAGGCTGCGAAGTGTCATCTACCTGGTATACGTTTACCCCTTTTTTCAGGCTGGGATAGATTATTTACAAAAAAGGTATACGTTGATCTTTTATGGTCAATAGGTTCCCTTGGATATTATTTTCTACCTTTTCGGGTTCGACGGACAAATTTACGAAAAGGGACATTTGGAGTTTTCTTTTCCGTGTCTTTTTCAAACTCTTTAAATGTGAAAAAGACTCCGAGTTTTACCTATGTCGAACTTGTTAAACCCTGACGACATTGGACTCGTCACCATGATGAGACCTGAGCTTCTCCTCCCTAGGGCTCGTTAAAATTTCACTAGGCTGGATTTGTTCGAAGGACAAACTTATATTGCAGGCATATGTTATCCCCTTCAAGCTTGTATTTCAAAAATAATTGGGGTACTCACCAACAATGGTGGGGGAAGAAATTTGGAAATATTCCATTGATTACCTACGACAACTTATCTCTCTTGAACATCGACAACTTTGTTGCTTTTCACCGGGTTTGGGATATCCTCACTTCGCCATTTTCCTTCTGGGGTTTGGGTTCTTCATTTTTCCTCATTCCATTCGATCCTTGCTATCTCCGTATGACCTTTGATCCCTTGGTACCAACATGCTACCACATTTCGGAGTCGTGTCGACAATATGTTCAAGAGCTTAATCCTTTTGCAGTTTGCACCCTTACGTCCTCTGATTCTCTGTTTCATCCATCATCATCTTTTTCCTTTGTCTCACGTCGCTGATGTGGGAAACATTATGGTCCTCCTGCGACGAATCACTTCTTGTCGACATCAGCTCATTATCTAGGAATTTGATCTAGAGACTCCTTTCGGGTACCTTGGAGCTTGCATGCCCTAATGGCAAGTTCTTCACATTCGATGACAGGTTTTCATCACTGACCTTTGATCGGATGACTTCACGAGTGTTCGACTCCAGCTCATTTTTCGCACTTCGTGACTTGTACTAGCTGTACCTTGAGAACCATTGACATTACTGGTGGTTTCTCTCGTGCTTGTTAACGGTTCACATCATTGATTGGTAATCGAGTGATTTTCTAGTATGCTCGACTTCGACACATTTATTCGCGTATTAGGAATTGTACTATGATCGGGTTGGCTTCAAGACTCCGGACTCAAATTACATAAGTTTGGGTTGCGTGGATTGGTTTGTGATTGCATACATGACTCTTTGATTGGATGGCTGCGACCATAGTTGTGTTTTTATATGGTCTTATCGACTGGATGGTTGCGTCCATACCATAGATCAATTCTATTTATTTTTTGGATGGCTGCGCCCATACCAAGACTACATGTATTTATTTCACTATCAGAGATATCAGTTGTACTTGCATCTGTAGGTTCTCCACGATGGTGTTCCGGTTCAGTTATGGTTTCATAGAGCATTTCACCCCTCCCACTCTCTTGGCCTTCATGCTTTAGGGGCCATCTGTTACACAGTATTTTTTCACCGACCCCATATCCCTTGATCCCGGGTAAAGTTGGTCCCTGAATGGCATCTGCTCTGTGTCATACATCAAAATATGTGTCCACATCTTCCAAATCACTCAAGAAGATTAACCATGCTCGTTAATCCTCAATTTGACCCTTTTTACCCATATTTAAAGATCGTCAGAAGACATCAATATTCTGCCTGCGATGATGGACCAGAGTGAACAAGAACCTTGTGACACCGTCACAAGAATACATCTATTCTCTGCGACGGTCGGATTTTAGGGATCTTTGAAATTCATCAGTATCCTGCTTGCGATGATAACTCTAAATACACTGTTGCCTCGTGATGTCATCTCTGCGTCTTAGTGTTTGACTCACGACGACCTAGATATGACGAATTAGTTCAAACATAATGCTTCTGGGTGGTTCTGGAACTGGGTGTTGGGTCAAGGAAGTTCGCCTTTCCTCATTTGAGATGGTGGTTCTGCCTTTTGAGTAAACTCCCATGAAGATAAGCTTCCTCTCCCTCATTTATGGAGGCTCCTCCTCTTATAAAAGCATCCCCCATTGCTATGATCAACTAGTTTTTTGGTGTGAGCAAATTAGCTAGTTCTTGGTGTTGATAGTTTGCATCGTGAATTGTTGATAGTCTAGCAATTGGTTGTGGATTGTTAGAAAGAAGTTTGGTTGTGATTGCCTTAGCCTTATACTAGTGCTTTTGGGTGAGAGAGAGAGTCGTCAACCTTTTTGGGAGACCTTTGAGAGTGAATGCTTTTGGAGACATACTAACTAGACCCTTCAAGGAAGCTTGCAACGTCAAGGCATGGTTGTAAGCTTTACTTTTTCTCATATTAATATAATCAATGGTTGTTTCCTATCATGTATGAGATATATTTGATAGCTTATGGTTCCTTGATTCTATAAGTGAATAGTTCATTGTTGTGCTCTATTATGTGTTTTGGTGTTCTCTAATGGGTTTTCAGTTGAACTACTCATCAAGGAGAAGAAAATAATAGCTGGAGCAACTTAACTAAGACTGCATCAAACACCGGCATAAGGTAGGCTCTTTCAACGATGACTATTTAAGGAATTAGTTGTTGTATTTGTTTTGCTGTGACTAGACCCACTCTAGGGCTAGAGGGGTTGCCTCTGTCCGCAGAGGGAACTTTACCTACATCACACCATCACTCGAAGGCTACTTATCGACAATACTCTTTAGCGCTATGAGAACACAATGATATATGTTCACTGCATACCCAATGCTTGGAGCTTCATCACCTACAACAACTTTTTCCTTCTCTTCATTGGGCTCAGCCTGCTCGTCAACCCCGACCGAGTCAACAAATTGCACAACCATTCTTCTCATGAGTTGGTTCCATTGTAGGCACGTCTTCTTTGAATGATGCTCATTATGAAACATGTAATACGAATCCGTGCCAATTTTTTCAATATTCAAGACAACATTGGAACTCTACGCAGATTTCGCTGGTTGATTGCTGCTGCTGCTGGAAGCTGAATTCCTTTTGAGCAAGAACTTGGGAAGCTTGCTGCTCATAGTAGTCTTGCTTATCCTTTATTTGAGTTTAGACATTTCAATGGTCATGGAGCTCACGAGACGAGTTAGGCTTTCAATATCATTCGGTTTTTTCTCCTTAGCCTTGCTCACAGAGGTTTGAGATCTCTTACCCGTGTCCTTGGAGTCTTTTGTTGATTCATCATCTGTGATGAATCCAATAGAATGCAAGTCCTTCTCAATGGCGATAGCCTCTTCACAATTTTCTGTCAATGTATGTCTCGCAATTCTCTTTACAAACTATGTGATATTTGTTGGCAAGGCAGAAGTGTAGTAATCTATGGTGATGGAGTCATGAGGTTTTGTGTTGTCAGATTTTTTTTTCAAGATGTGATTGAACCTATGATTTAAATCTTTAACTTTTTCCTTCTGCTCCATATTTAGATTACCCAACTCCTTTAATAACATGGCAGGGGTCTTGTCTTCAGAAAATATTTCAAGAAAGATCTTTTTGAATCCCCTCCAATTCTGGATGGAGTTTGGAGGAAGGCTATGATACCATACAACTTCTCTACCATCCAAGGTACATGGAAAAATTCTGCATGCAACATCATTGTAACGTACCTCAAGTGTTTGTAGATGTAGGTAAAAGTTGTCTAAGTGATCTTCAACCTTCACTGTCTTGTCAGGGTCATACTTCGTCAAGAGCTTCTCTGCATGCCTCGACATCTTGTGCAGGACACCTGGAAGTACTAGTGGGCCTTGAGTCATCCAGTCCAGATTTTTCTCTGCCATGTCTTCCTCTTTGTTGTCCTCCTCTTCCTTTTCCGAATTTGATGGTTCATCTTCCTCTTATTTTTCTTCACTTGTCCCGTCAAAAGTTGAACCAGGGAGTATGGGGTTGCCTCCGTTACCTCTGTGAAAGAGTGGAGGCTCTTGTTCCCTTTCCATAACGTCTGTTAATTCTTCAAGAGTGGTGAGAACCAATTTTTCAACAGACGAGACTATTATACTTGTGGTGGTGGTCTTGATCTTATTTTGAGAAAATGGAAGATTGATTACTCTCGGAATCAATCCAACAACTTTTTCAAACTGACGTGTGATGGGCCGAATAGCCTGAAGCTTATCATACAAGATTTCACGTTCAGGCTTGGGCTTGGAAGAGCCACCAAATTGATAAGTACGAGTAGGGGAGATGGAGTGAATGCTGCTGCCTTGACGAAAATATGGACTAGTGGGGTCAGAGATTCAAGACCTCCTTCTAGCGCCAAAATTTTTGATGATGCTGCACTTGCCAACATTTAGGGGATCTCCCTAATATGAAGTTCGAATCAGACCTCACACTGTTTGGTGTAGGAGTCCCATCCGATATAAAGGCTCGGTTGCCAAATCCTTAAATATTTTCCTTGGATCTAACTATCAGCACAAGAGAGTGATGCAATGGTATCTTCGAAAAGCAAGGGGAGTGTGCTTGGTGAGTGTGCAGTGCAACTGTGTCGAGGTTATTCTACTGCAAAGGGGGAGAGAAAAGTGAGCCTCTAAGTGAGAGGTAATAGTACCACCCAGGAAGAGACACACATGAACCAGAAGGACCTGTCCAACATCCAACAGAATAGTCCACAACGGATGCGACAATCATTACAACCAACAAACAAGGGAAGATCCATCTAACATCCAGCGGAATAGTCCACAACGGATGCGATGATTGTTATAACCAATAAACAAGGAAAGATATGTCTAGTATCATGCAGAATAGTCCACAAGGATGAGACAACGATAAAAACCATTACAACACATTCTCAACAAGATAAGCACTAAAATAACCAAAATAGTTCAACTATCTTAGTACATGTGAAAGCAAACATGAAATAAAAATGTCCACGTAATAGTCTTACAAACATTCATAGTTTATGCATGAAGAACGTGCTGACCTTAAAGGCTTCTATTATTAAAGAAAATTTCCAAGAAACATATTTACAATGTACATCACTAGCCGCTGTAGTAGGAAATTGGAGTCACTCCTTCCTCCTTAAAGAACTAGCTGATCTCTATAATGCCTTGCTGGAGGAGCTAAGGTGAAAAGTCTATTGCTCGTATAATGAGGGGGTATATATAACCAAAGGGATGATGCTTCCCCTTGCGACTCTTTGCCTACCCTCATGACTGTTCAACTTCACATGACTTTTCAACTTACATGACTCTTCATATTAATGTGTGTCCTTTGGACTTCCACTTTACAATACATTTGATTATAATAACATGGTCCACAATAATGATGTGACATATGACAACTCATGACACGATTTGACATGACACTGCTGACATGGACTGACTTGATGATGTGGCAATGCTAACTCACTATTATTGTTGAGTGCTAGACGTGTTCTTAGATATGCCTTCTCTTCTCCTCCACATAGCTTGATGATGCATGGTCTTTAATGATGTTCGGTCTTGGAAGGTAGTTGCAAACTTGTGTCCCTTTGCTTGCTCTTGATAGGTCAACTTGTAAGTTCAAGTACAAGTGAGTCTTTAGGCATGCTTCCCTCCTTCTTCATTATCTCGCCATGACTTGATAGTGTACTTGTTCCTGCAATTCACTCAGGACAGGACGACATCAATCTGAAAGATCCCTAGTCCTAGATGATGCATTATTATCCATGAAATGACCCAAATACAAGTCATAGACTGGCAGGAAGGGCTCAGTGGCTATGCATTGCGCAATTCCAGTTGACAGGGAGAGAACTTGATCACTATGACTGCGTAGAGCGCAACTCGGGCTCAATTGAGGAAATTTTCTGCACAGTCCTCACTGATGAGAAAAATTATGCATTGTCTATTAAGGGTCAGAATTCCGCAGTTCAATAAGGCAGTGACTGCTGCGGTATGAGGCCTGGGAGGAAATGCATCACAATTTTAAGAGGCAAGGGGGATTTGGCAACAAAAAGGACTAAAGGGAAAATATGCGCATTTTCTATGGAGCAGTGAGTTGTGGCTGAGGGAGAGCACTGAAGGAAGCATATGCAAAAATTCGGAGGCCAAGGGAGGCTAGGCTCTCTGCGCATTGCACAATTCCAACAGGAAAGGGAAAATATTGAGGGTTGAAGGTGCGAAGTTCGTAGTTCAAGGAAGACTGGGAGGCACAACTGCTCAATTTTGGAGGTCAAGGGAAGCTACTGGACTCTGGAATTGCGCATAAAAACATACCTGGAGGAAAGTGACTATGCACTGCACAGTTCCAGGAAGCAAGGTCACATTAACGAGGGCTGAGACTACATAGTACATAGCTCATTTAGGGCATGATGAAGCTAAGTTTCTCATCGAGAAGATTTTCCGAAAATGGCTAAGTGTGGGAAGGGAGTTAGATTCGTGATGAACTTGAATTTGTGATTATACACTTAGCATACTTTGACAACAAGACAACATAGATCATCAGAAGAAACAAAACATTGACCTTTGTGTGACTGTCTCATGACAAGATGCGACAAATGTGAGACTTAAGATAAAGTTTGGGATGACCGTGACGACACTTGTGCGACAATGTTCAAGACTTTGTGCATGAGTGTGACAAATGTTTACATGGTTAAGAAAACTCATTTACACAAAAAAAACCTTCCAAACCACCAAAAAAGGCTCACAACATTACATAATAGTCAAACATGCCAAAATACAACACGCAATCCAACAAGCAAAAGGGGCCAAAGAACTTCAAGAAAGCTCATGGGATGAGCTTAAGTGTTTGCAACAATCACGGAAAATACCAAGGAAGACTCCAAAATTTTTGTGCAAGTTAAATTTTGGAGGGTGTTGTAGCAGCTACAACAAGATCTTTAATCCTACTACATGTGCATTGGTGGTGGAAGACATCCATATATCTTCCCTTCGCAACCGTGCATAAACCCATCCATATTTGTAAAATTATATGAATGAACATTAAAATCAACATTACCTTTGTGATGGTATTTCATCATGACATATTCTAGTTTGCATCAACATCCTGCATACATATCAACACATCTCCCAAAGATATATATTTTAAAGGGTATCTTTCTTTTTCAGACTTCATCAGAGTCTTCATATCTTCCATGAAGATATCCTAGGAAAATCTTCTTGGTCTTCTAGATGTTGATTTCCTTTACCATGGTTGCATATTCCATGATCTCTTCCTTCCTCTCTTCACACATTTCATTCCCAGGAGCTTCCAATTAGAGTTCCTCAATTGTACTTAACCACCTCATACTTCATATGAGGACATATTATGTTGATTTCATATAGTGAATGTGTGACCCATGCATTTATGTATCCCTTTGAGGGAGGATATCCTTTCTTTTGATCATGCTCTTAAGATAAAGCATTATTCCATGTTACCTACAACCATATGACATGAATCTTCAATATATACAATAAGCATACATACCTCATTTTCATTTGGGTTATCCAGACTTCCTACTGCAGCTTTCTTGATTGAAAGAGCTTCAATTCCTTGACCTGCTTCACTTTTATGTCATCATACCATCATCCCATGAATTCCACAAGTTTTAAATATTTGATGAAACACTTGTTTCCACTCATGATCGGTGAACCTTTCAATGAAGATTCCATCAGAGAATATTGAAGATCTAAATTATCCCCATCAACAGATGTTTCCATTTGACAAATGTATGATGAACCTTGTACTAGATGACCTTTACACTTGTGTTTTCAATGAGATTTCCAAGAGCTATATCCTTGACTTCCATAGATTCTAACCATATGTCATGCTTCTCTATGATGATGTCCCGAGCTCTTGCTTTTAATGCTTTTAATGCTTCTATGATGGCTTGATGCATCCCATTATTTTACTTAGTGAATCATGATAGCCATATCTTAGAAGACTTAGGAACTTGAAAATAACTTATGTGAGGAAGACTCAATAGTGGATATCTATTACTTCCTCCTTGGATTTCTTCTTTTCAACTTCCTCCACTTCCTTGGTGATGCAGGCTTCTTCTCTTCTTCTTTTGTTATTGTCCTTCTTGATTTTAGGGCAATCTCTCATATAGTGCCCATATTATTGACACCCATAGCATTGTATTTTAGCCATGTTTTTTTTTTGAGGACCAAACTTTCCAAATTTGTCATACAACTCTACCAGTTTGTCCTAGATTTTTTTTGAAGTTTCGAGTTCAGATACATATGGGATGAGGGGTTTCTTGATGGATCCTATGAGAATTGTTTGATCCCTAACTCCCCCTTTCATATACTTGGCAAGATCTTGAACATCTTCCTTTCTTGGTTTAGTGATAGAACCTTTGACATGTTCCATAACCTCATTTTCAACGAGATTCAGATTTGTCCTTTTCTTCCATGCAAGATAGTTTGAAGCCCCAACCAATTTGTTGCTTTCCTTGCAAAAAGGCATTTTGAAAGATTCAAATGTGGACATAAATATAATTACTTAACAGGATGCTCCTTCTTATTGCTACTTCCTTGATGTTGGTGATGATGTAAAGGATAGAAAACTTCTCCTTGATGGAGGTATTTTTCTTCAAGAATGATCCTTGTTCCCACAAAGAGTGAGATGTCACCACCTTTTGATCTAGCTTCCTTTGGACGAATAAGCTTCAAAACACATTAACTTGAATAGATGTAGGGTTTTTTCCTTCTCCCTCTTGATGATCCCAATACGTCTTTGTAGGCTTCTTTGATCTAGGTTCTGATGCTTCCTTTGACTTCAAGATGATCTTCACTTTGATGCCTTCCTTGAGATTTGATCCTTGAGTGTACCTTTGATAAGATTCCCTTCCTTGACTTAGTCACCTTAGCTCTGATACCATGTTGAGAAATCTAGGGCATAGAAATTAAGTGATTTCTCTTCTATTAGTAACTTCTTGTGAGTGGTTTTACTTTTTTAGGTTAGGATATTCTATTACTTGGGTTATTAGTGTTCTTCTTCATCAAACAACTACTAATGCATAAACCATAAAGAGACAAGAGACAAAAAATATATGCTATCAACCAAGGCCAAAACCTCTCCTACTTGAGAGGAAAACCCAAACAAATTCTTCTTCTTATAGAGATTCCAATTTCCGAATACCAAGACCAAGACCCTTGACCTATCTTCCACTCCAAGACCAAGAAACAAGATCCTTAGTTAACGGTAGTCAACCTTCTGCTCCTTCCTCCTTCTTGAATTCTTATTCAACCTTAGCTTTCTTCTACTTTAGACCTTTGACCTTCTTGAATTAGGTCTGCAATTTTTGTCCTTAATTCAAAACCTTCTTGACTAGCCCTTCTTCCACTTCGGCTCCCTAGGAGGACTGCACTTCTCCTCGGCTTCCACTGCTGTAACAAAGTTCTCCTCGACCTTCACTACTGCAACAAACTTTTCCTTGTCCTTCACTACTTCAACGGACTTCTCCTTGTCCTTCACTACTGCAACAAACTTCTAGCACGTATAAATATTTTCTTCCCTTAAAACAGTTGAAAGAAATACCCTAAGAACCTTGCTCTTATTTCTTTACTTTGGAGGTTGGGAGGCTTCTCATTTTACCCTTTTCGCACTTCTATTTCAGATCACTATTCCACCCAAATTCTGTCTCAAAATTGATGTCGGCAACCCTATTTATAGTTGTTTCTTCCTTAAATAAGATGCCTTGAAGAGGGTGAGCTGACATGTCTATTAGAGGAGATAATTAATTCCATTTTGAAGTCGACTTGAGGTTAATTCTTGTGCTTGGTCTTGGATGTCTACTTGACATTTTCATTGACTCATATACAAATATAATATGCCCAGGAAGGGTCCTTCATACATGACATTGAATCGAATTGACTTGTATGACTAGATGACAAATCCTAAAGGCTCACAATGGGATCCATCACTAAAAATAAAATTCCTCTCTCATGAAACCCATGAGACAAGCAATCATAATAATTTTATTTTTCTTCTTTTGTTCAATTACATAAAATCATATTTCCACATGCCATTATGAAGACCGAACCTAGTTACATTTTTCAACATCCCCCATATTGAAGATCGAAACCCCCAAATAAGGTGACATGGCAGTTTATTATTGGTTCATGGGCTTAGAAGAAATTTATTAAATTAACGTTGGCTCCAAATTATGAGATTTGAAGTTTGAATTCCATCTTCCCCTCTTCATTAAATTCGGCCTAAGGTTGACAAGGGTTTTTTGCTCCAAAAGAATTTGAATTTTAAAATTCAAATAGCCCTCCAATTTAAATCAAACTAAAATCAAATTCAAATATTTTCCCTTCTTTTGAATTTCGGCCAACCCTCCTAGACGTTTCTCTTGCACTATAAAAGAAGGCCTTCACTTTTTTCAAAGGCATGATTTTGGATGAAAATCTTGTGAAAGAAATCTCTATAATAACCTTGCGACCGAATGGAGTCCTGAATATCTTCTTGGAATGTCAAATATCTAAATGAATTTTGGCTTGATGGTTCACATTCTTGGGATGTGATTCATTTAGGTTTAAACTTATTTTTGCAGATAGATTTGAAGCAATCATTGCCATGAGTCTTGCCATTCTTGAAGCCAATCCTACAAAAGCTTATTGAAGGTTCTACTAAGCTCTCACACGATGAAAACTCCGATTTGGGTGCGATTTATTGGTGAATTTCGACCCCCAAGAAAAAAGTTTGTGGCACAAATTAGGGAAAATCTTGGTGCAATAATGAAAGATGAAAACTAAAACAAGGACCTCACATAACCATTTGTTATTGTTCTATCTTCATTATAGTTGTTAGTCTCTGTTCAAAGCATCATTGAATACTGTGACCTTGTGACCTTATTGTCTCTAAAGCTTTCTGTCATACAAACCCCTCTGAAATACATTCGCTTTCTCTGATCTAGGTCATTTAGCCAAGGAACTCGTGGGATTTAAAGGCATACATGTAAATTCATATTAATCAAAGTATCTTGAAAACATATCTATATATATACCTGTGACCCTAATAAAGGAAAAATATGATTGGCATTAAACCAACTAATTGGATGTCAGTAAGACCTGTTCACCGTGACACAGATCCGAGTCCTTTTACCCTATAGATCTGAAGCATTTGTGAAGTCTTTCAAGGCCTGAGTTAATTTTGGGAAATTCATATATGTCTTTTGCAGTATTTGGTAAGGGTATGTACTGAAGTTTAGATTATGAATTCCTCATAAACGTATCATCATCTTCTGGGCATTAGCGTGCTAAAGTTTAAAGTTCGAAGCAGCGATAAATTTGACAAAATTCAAAGAGTTGAAACTAATCAACATTAACAAATTGGTTTGGCAAGCTTTAACCTTTTTGAAGGTAATTGTTTAGAATCATTTATGTTGAGAGTCCGTTGAGTTGAAACAAAATCACGAAATCATCATTCACCTCACATACCCAAGTTGAAGACATCTCTGCATTAGAGGTGCATATTGTTGCAACATACATCTTCAAGGAATCAAATGATCACTAGATGTACACCGGTTCAAAATCTCATTGTCATTATAATTTTACAAAGGAGTCTGGCAGAAAGGGTTCCATTTTCATCAATTGAAGTTTTGGTAGTAAGGGTTTCATCATTTGTTCATTTGTAAAGACTTCAGTGTCTCACTATACATCTGAAGTATATTTGCAATAAGGGTTTCATCACAATACATCTGAAGTATATATTGCAGTAAGGGTTTCATCACTTGTTCAACTGTAAGGGTTTCATTGTCCCATTGTACATTTGAAGTTTATTAGCAGGAAGGGTTTTGCTGAAAATCATTTTAAGTGGGTCATATCCCTGGTATGGGAGCCAACAATTGTTTGTTTGTTTTACTATCATTTTTAGGGTGGTTGGGTGGTGCAACTCAGGTGATTGAGGTCACCTTCAAGTTGTAGCCTGAAAGCACTTCAGGGTGGCAGGGTGGTGATAGTGCAAGTTGGAGCATCCTATGAGTAGAAACTGATAAAACCAAGGCAGTGGAACATCCTTCCAGTTGGAGTTGGAAAATTGAATGATTTTCTAGAGTACTAGGGAGTTGGGGCTTCCCTTTTGAGTTGGAGCTGAAGTTTATTATGTACTCATAAAATTATTAGAAAAGTGTTTGGTGGTTTTTCTCCCAAAAGGGTTTCCACATAAAAATCTTTGGCGCACTGTTCTTTAATGTGTTGATGTTTCATGCTTATTGTTAATGCTCTGAAAATTTAATAATTTCTAATTTATAAGAAATATTGATTCATTTCCCTCTTATTATTTCCAACAATTGGTATTAGATCAGGTCTCTTCACAAGCAGTTTAACCACTAGAAGGGAGGTCATGGAGTGCATAAAGACTAGAGTTCTGGTATTTAATGGACAAAACTATGTGCTTTTCAGTGGAAGGATGAAAGTGTATGTGCAAGCACAAGGATATGATGTTTAACAATTTTTGAATATTGGATACAATGAACCCTCAACACCTCCTGTAGATGATGTAGGTAAATTTTTCTATGATAGTAATGCTAAATCTATGAGTTCTATTTTAAATGGTTTGACATAATAAATATTTGTTAAAATGATGCATTGAAAATAAATGAAATAAGTTTGGGGCAAACTCAAAAATATATATGAAGGGGACAAGAAGGTTAAGGAGGCCAAGCCCCAAACCTATAGAGGAAATTTTGAGTAGCTGAAAAATGAATGAAGATGAAAATATTGCAGCTTATTTTCTTTGGGTAGATGAAGTAGTCAATGCCATAGAAGGACTGGGAGAACCAATGGAGAACAAAGTAATTGTTCAAAAGGTTCTAAGATCACTTCCCATGAGATTTGATGCTAAAGTCGCAATACTCAAAGAAAGAGAGGATTTGGAAAAGGTCAACATGGATGAGTTGTATGGAATACTCACATCTTATGAAATGAGAACAAAACAAGAAAGTCCATCCAAAAGAGGAAAAACCTTCACTACATCTAAGAAGAGCGGGAAAAACAAACGACAATCAAAGCCAAGCTTCAGCTACTATGATGATGAAATTTTAGATGAGGAAGTTACTAACTTTGTGAGAAAGTTGAAAAGAGGAACATGTAAATACAATGGTAAGCTCCCCTTAAAATGTTTCAATTGTGGTGAGATTTGTCATTTTTCTACTAAATGTCCTCATAGGAACTTTGATGAAGAAGAAGAAGCTTCTAGGAAAGGAAGTAAAAACCAAAGAAGATTCAACAAGCAAGGTAAAATGAAAATATTGAAGAAAAACTTATACTCAAAAGAAGATAGTTCCTCACCTAAAGAAGAAATCACAGTGATGAAGAGAATGACAGAGGAAGAGTGTTATTCATGGCTAGGGACAAGAGGAAGAAGATAATGAAGAAGAGGAAGGCAATTTCGATTTTGAAAAGGAGATTTTCAGAGTTAGAAAAGATCTCAAGGTTGAAAGAGGAAATGTCAAATCACAAGAAGCTGAACTAAAAGAATTAAAAGAAAATGCTAGAAGCCTCAATAAGAAGATTGAAGAATCAGAAAATATCATCATCAATTTGTTGACGGTGCTGGATATCGCCAACATACAGGGGATATCCTCAATACGAGGTTCCAATTAGACCTCACACCGTTTGGTATAGGAGTCCCATCTGGAATACAACCCGATTTTCATTTATTAAAGTTATGCCTTGGATTTACCAGTTAGCACGAGAGAGAAGCACACATGTGATTTTGAATGAGAAAGAGAGTGTGCCTTGTGAATGTTCGATTGCAAATGTATAAAATTATTTCACTGTAGGGGGGAAATAAAGTGAGCCTATAAGAGAGAAGTAATAATACTACTCTAAATAGCTCACATAGATGTGATGGTCGTTACAATCATTACAACACATTTCCAATTAGTTAAGCACCAAAGTCATTGAAATAGTTCAATTACTTCAATACATGTGAAAGGGAACATGAATCATAAACATTCAAAGAATAGTCTTAAAACATCCACAATCCATGTACGAAAATGTGCTGGCCAAAAGGCTTCAAGTATTAAGTAAAAGTTCCAATATACATAAGTATAATGAACATCATTGGCTCCAATAGTGGAGTGTTAGAGCCACTACTTTCTCCCCGAAAGTACTAACTCTATATCTCTAATGCCTTGTGGGAGAAGCCAAGGTTAAAATTCCTTTGCATGAGTAATGATGATCCTTTTACAACTTGAGACATGACCTTTCACATCCCCATGACTCTTGACTTTCCAACTCCTAATGACCTTTGGACGTCTACAACCTTGGGACATCCAAATGACTTTTGGAATTACATATGACTCTTGGTGTTACATGTCTTTTGGAATTCTATGGCTATTTTGTCCATATATTACTCTTGGACTTCCACTTATTTGTATTTACAGTGATTACATCAATACACCATAACTTTCACATCATCATGTGATGAGAAATGGCAAGTCATTATCCTTGATGAATAGGACTAATAGTGACTGATGACATGGGATTTCTTCAATGGGTGACATGGCTGCCACTCGTGTCTTCGTTCTGAATGCAACTTCTGATCATTGATGTCTTCACCCTCTTAAGGATCTTTTATCTTATGGAGTCTTCTGAGTACTTCAAACAACAAGGCTTCAATGTGTTCTAATTCTTTTAATGATTCCTTTGTTTGCTTTCTTTGCCCGATCTTCTTAGTGCATGCTTGCCACGATGTTCCTGAAATACCCTTAGATGCAATCACTCATGACAAGAACCCATCAGCCTGAAAATATCCTATTATAACATGTTTCATGCATATTTTTTGTTCATTCCATAACAATGTGCTTGGAAAGAGAAAGGAGAGCTTCCAGGCGCACTTTGAAAGGCTAAAGAGATGAAGGAAGGGAGATTTAGGGCTTTGGGATGCGCTCATGCACTAAAGAGAGAGAGAGAGACACTCAAGGGAGGGATTAGGGCATATGGTGCAGAGTTGAAGGCTGAAGGGAAAGGATTCAAGGCTTCGATGTGCGCTCATGCACTTAAGAAGGTAGAAGGGGGCACATGGCGCATTATCGAAGGACAAAGGGTCAAGTTTTAGGGCTTCAAAGTGCGCTCATGCACTCAAAAGGCCAAAGAGGGAGCAGGGTGCATTGCTGAAGGCTTAAGGATTTGAGCTTTAGGTCTTTAGGATGTGCTCAAGGAGGGCACATTCCTTTGGGTAGAAGGAGTGCGCTCAAAGGAAGGCTTAGTTTTTTTCAAAAGGCGCGGTTCAAAACTAGGGGAATGGTGTCTTAGGAGTGGGATATGCGCTCTTGGAGGGTGCAGTGCATATTTCTGAACAATGAAGGATTTCCACTCGAAGTTGAAGAGTGTGCTCACGCACTACTAGCCTTGACGGGTTCACTTTGCAACCAAAATTTGTCTAAGTATGGGAGATAAAACAAGGGGTGAACACAATGAGTCTAAACACAAAATCATGTGCGACACATACCAACTCATCAAGAAAACTTATAAAATCTTGAACAAGGATAAGTATACATCAAAACACCAATTTACATACACTCCCCAAGTATAACGGAAAAAGTTCCTGCGATTGTGATAAAAAAGTGTCGTTTTAGAATATAAAAAGGTGTTATGACCACGACATGCTCTAAAGATGTTCTAATAAATGTGATGGCACATAAGGATGATCAAGAACACTTGAAACATATAGGATGAGATGAAATGACACTCAATGACCAAAGCGACTCTAGATACAACGGTGAAGTAGGCTCCAAAATTTGAGTGTAGTTAAATTTTTGTAGGTTGTTGTAACAATGACAAGACTTGGCGACACACTGGGTGAGCTTAAAATTCTTTGTCTAGGAATAGATTTTCAGTTAAAGGCCCATCTATTTAGGAAGTATTGATTCACCAATAAGATTACCTTGACTTCCCCCTTTTGACTTGGTTATATACATAATATCTCACTTTCTTTCACTTGGTTCAACACACGAAAGATGCACCATATCGCAATTGTTTCAATCGAGGAAAGGGTAATGTGCGTGACGAGTTTATGATATTCAAAGTATGATTTTTCATCTCTGGTGTTGCTCCGCTACCATCAGGCCTAGAAAGTACCCCGACAAAGTCACTTCAAGAGCACAAATGTTGCTTCGCTGCCAACAGGTCTGGACAATACCCTGGCAAAGTCGCTTGCTTCACCTCCTTGCGCAGGAAGCCTTTTTCTTCTTTCAAGGATTGCGATTTGACACTTATTATTTTCAATAGGAAGAAGAAGGATCCTGACTTATTGAGAGTAGAGGAGCTTACCCCTTCATAGAAGTATTATTAAGACCTATGATATAGGTTTGCTTGATTTATATTTTCCCCTTATCCTTTCTCTACTAGATTGGACAAGCACTAACACACACGTATATTTATACAAAGTTGAGTATTTTGGATACTAGCATAGGTGCGGATCTAATAGGTTCCCTTAAGGTTTTCCTTTTGGATGTATCGTATTTTCCTTTCAGACTTAGCTCAAGCTACAATACCTTCTCAAAACAAAGAAGAAGAACAAACAAAAAAGCCAAGCATTGTGGTTGTCACATTTCCTCTTTCATTCCGCCACAAAGTGCTTTTGAGTCATGCACTTTTACACAAGGTCTTGTTTATATGCAATGACCAAGACACCAAACTTGACAAGATATGACTAACACGGCACACAAAATGACTTAGACTAGCGAAAAGAGAATAATAGGATAAATTGTATAGGAAGAACAACCCATAGCTTGGATTGAAAATAATGCTTCAGATCTCAGCCATTTATGAGAAGGGGATCAATCCTCCTATCTAAGTATTTTAGCTTAAACGTATTATGACCGAGTTTCTCTTTAATGGTAAAATGGCCAATCCAAAAAGGTTAAAACTTCATGTGTTTTCCTTTCTCTTCGTGGGTTTTATGGCACTTCAGTACTAGGCTACCCACAGCGAAACTCTTATCACCTGCGGATTTTTTGTCAAGCTATTTCTTAACACGATTTTGATGAATGACAAACCTCTCTTTGGACTTGAGCCTTTCTTCCTCAATTTTAAGTAAAGTGTCTATCCTGCTTTGAACTAGAAGGCAAGGTATACCTTGGGACTCTTGGGATAGTTGCAAGGTTAAGGGATACAAGTTCGAGGGAAATATAACTTCTTTACCTTAAACCAGAAAGTATGGTGTATTAAAATATGAAATTGTGTCAAATTCCACTTTGGAAAACTCACCTTATGGATATAATTATTGGATTAAAATCCTCTGTTTGAGAGGACCAAAATCGATCTAAAGATAACTGAAATCAGATAAGAGAAAGTGTACTTATGAAGAAAATCCCACATGTGCATATTTGATAAGGTCGGTCCTAAAGCAAAGTGGACACCCTTGGAAGTATATAAATACAAGTGAGGTATAGCTCATTTGAACACTATCATGAGACACTATTTCATCTTAGTTTTTGGCTCACACAAGTTTGAGGGTCGTTTGTAGAAGAATAGGTTCGCTCTGAGGTGAAATTGCAAGGTTTGAAGCTCACATCTCAATTTTAGGGTTTTGGGCCACAGTTGTAGGCACAACACATGAAGAAATCAACCACAGTCGCTCGCACATAAGCTCATCAATGTGATTGGAGCCTTCCATTCGCACAAACAACTCTCCATCCATGTGACTGGAAGTTAGGGTTTCAAAATCTTGGTTGTAGACCCAGTCACTCACATGCTAGAATTAAGGGCGTAATTGGGTTGCTATATTCATGTGCATGAGTCTTCCTACGTGTGACCGATACTTAAATGATGGAACCTCAGTTATTTGAAGATTTCGTTGAGTAACCCCAGGGTTCGACAGTTGACTGTAGACAGTGACAATTCATTACAGACTTCAGAAATAGATTTTCAAGTATAAGATTTGTTAGGTTTATTTATGGATGTTATAGTTATTTTTGCTGGTTAATTACATAGATGAATATACGAATCATTGTACTCTCTTTTTCTGAATCATTTGATGACAATTTAAGAAGAATATTTTGAAAGGGTTTTCCCCATAGTGGGTTTTGCCTTGGTTTCTGACCAATCCTAGTGTTTCTATGTGTCAATTTTTTTCTTCTATTGTTACTTTATGTTCTGTTGCATTGATGATGATGATATTGTTCTTTCTACATAGTTTCATATGTTTTTGAATAATGGTGTAAATATGAATAATGTTATGGGGTGAACTTAATGTGTTAATGAAGAAATTATATTATCAAAACAAAGAACAATATATCCCTATGGAAAATTAACATGGTACCAGAGCTGGGTTGAAGAAAAGTCATGGAGATCACCCCTATGATAACACCATTGATGGAAGCGAGAAGAGGATGGTGAAGACCTAAAATAATTCTAGGGTTTGAATAAAAACCTTAGGTAATTTGTGTATTAGGGTTTAATGGATATTATGAGGTTAGGGTTTGAGAGAAACCCTGGTTTATGACAAAAATTTGAGATATGAAACCTAGCATGGTGAATGTGAATATGCTAAAGCACTTGTGATAGATTTGATGAAGTCCTAGTTGGGATAGTCTCTAGTAGGCTTGGTTGTTGATAAAGTTTATTGAAATAGTCTTGGATCTTGAAGGCTAGTTCAAGAGATGATCACCTCTCATTGAAGATAAGTTCCTTTTGATTTATGATGCTTCTTTATGTACTTACTTTTGTTTAGACTTATTGATATGATTATTGTTTTGATCATTACTTATACTTCCTGCATGTATATTTGAGTATTTGGATGTTTCTAACCTCTTTGATGAGATGTAATAACAAGGTCATTCTTGAGGATCATTTGAGATGCAAGAAAGAAAATCTAGAGATGGAAAAGGAAAAGAGGCACTTGATAAAAAAACGACAAAGTGCTACAAACTGCCTATGTCAAATGAAAAGGTGCATAAGTATTTGAATACTGTTGGGAATAATACTGGGGGGGTGAATCAGTGTTTACAAATCAATAACTTTTTCATTTCCATAATCAAATTTATATACGCTACTTCAATGAAGGGAACTCACGTGTGCATGCACCTGTTCTTAAGGCAACCAACGTATATCCAGTGAGCTTATTATTTAATTAACTGATCTTTAATCAGTGCATCAGTACTTTATTAAACATTAAACAATAACCATGTGCAGTAATAACAAAATAAACAATCACACATAAGCAACACACATGAACGCCAAGACTTAAGGTGGAAACCCAATGTGGGTGAAAATCACCTATTGCTGTCGTCTCTGTCTTCTTTTAATAATAAGAAAATCTGTTTACAATCTTGTACTGGTGCAAACTCATACCAGTACGCAGGCACCCACCTGCAGAAGGCTACAACCTTTTCTCATTCTCCTGCTTCTTCTGGAAGGGAGCTACAACCCCCTAGTTCTTGTACTAGCCAATATGTTTACTAGTATGTAGGCTCTGACTTACAGAAGGCTACAACCTTCACTCGTTCTCCAGCTGCTACTGGAAGGGAGCTCCAACCCCCTATTAAAATCACCAACCACTACTGACAGGAAGCTTCGACTTCCTCGATGAAGGCTCCAACCCTCAGTATCCTCTAGGGACCATATTTCATTAATTTTCACACTGGATACTCCTGGTACACATTACTACAATATGAAGGCCACGTTTCATCAAATTTTCACACTGGACCCATTAGTAACATCAAATCCAATCACCATTGCAATACAACCATCAAATACATTTGCATCAACCAATCACTGAAACCCAATCATCAATCTCTGATATAACTGAAACAATCAATCATTGAAACCTCTGAACCTTTGACACAGCTAAATCAAATAATCACTGAACCTCTAACACAACTGAATCAACCATTCATTTAAACTTAATCAAATTCAACCAATCAACTAGAATAGATAGATCACTGTAACCAATACACATATCTGAACCCAGAACACTGCATCAACAACTAGAACTAAGTGTAACCTCAAAAGGCATGTGTCAGAATGTGTACGCTTCTTCAATGAAGCAAACCTGCGTGTATACGCTACTTCCATTTGCCCAACCTGCATACAGTTCTAAAGATATTGAATCATAAAAGCTCTGAACCACAAATTGTATCAATCGGTGACATTATGAAGATCTACTATCATATTATAGAGTTATAAATAGATAGCAACAAGGATCTCCCTTCTTTCTCAATCAATCAATTAATTAGACTCAATTTCCTTATTCATTCAGTTCTACTTTCAGATCTACGAAGAAATCATTGATAAACAATAGTAAAACAACAACATTGATCTAATAGATCAGTCATCCATGAATATCAAGTTTTTTTTTTTTTTTTGCATATGCTATTTGTAAGAGCCGAACCAGCTTGTATATGCAACTTCATCAAAGCGAACCAGTGTATAGATCTACAAATACTTACTTATAACTTCGCTGCAATTCTAGACTTCAGACATACCCAGATCATCACTTATAAAGGATAAAACGTGCGTTAGCAATCAGATCTAGCCTATCCATTATCAGATATCATAATGATAAGTCATTATGATCCTGATCCATCATTAGATCTCATCCATCATCAAACACTCAGGTGCATACTTAGTTCAGATCAAGCAAAGCATCAGAAACCCATAACATGCATATTTTCTTTTGATCTAACACTTCATAAGATATTCATTACTTGTACACTTAGCCCTTTGATCTTATCCTCCTTATATACTTAGATCCTTTGTCAATACCTCAAACCAAAACCACTTAGGACCAATACCTTGGACCAAATACCTAGGGTCAAATACCTCGGACCAAATACCTCGGATGAAATACCTTGGACCAAAATAACTTGGAAAAAAATACCTCGGACCAAAACCTTGGTTTCCCAACATATACACGCATTTCCTCCTATGGGAGTGCGTGTATACGTATACGCTCTTTTTGTTATGTGGACTAGCGTGTATACACTGTTTTGAATAAGTGGACCTATGTATACTTCTTAAACTGCTTTTCATCAACCTTTTCATTTACCTTCTTTATTCTGATTAGTAGACCTTAGTTCCATCTTCCTGTTCTTCTGTACCAATGCCCTGTTACCTCTAAATAAACTTGTTACACTGTAATTTTCCATATTACTTCTGAGATGATTACTTTGAACTGCCCTGCATTTTGTCACATTTGTAAACACAACTAACATGCATTCTGTCACATCTGATATCTCTCCTGTAGATTCATCTAGTTACGTAGATTCATCTAGTTACCATATACAAGTGAGTTGTTCTACTACAAGTGGGTTGTCATCAACTACAACACATGCATCATAATGCCAACAAATACTACAAGGTATGCATGATATATTGTTTCAAATTTATATTGTATGATGAGAATGTCTCATTCTCAAATGGTTCATGCATGCATATGAAAGTGATTTGGATTCATGGTTCTTATGATAAAATGGTGCACTTGATATTGAACACGTATCTTATATAATTAATTTATTGATTCTATGAAGCTACTTGGAAATATTGATTTATGATATATTGGTATACCTTATATTTGGATAAAATCTATCAATTTTGATATCTTGATCCCATGAAGAAGGCTAGTACCTTGATTTTAATAGATGGTAACTTGATACTATTGATATTGAGTGTGGTAGCCATGATGATAGAAGTGTAACAATGAGATTGAAATTGATATTCATGATCTTTTGTTGACCATGGTTTTGCTTTGATATGCTTAGTAATTATGGCATACGGTAAATTTGAATGCACTGACTTGATGGATTGAGTTATGTGACAAATAAGTAATGTGGTGATCATGATTCTTGAAGTAAAATCATATTAGATATTTGACACTATCTATTGATGAAAGATTGATGTCATGATGTAATGGTGAAGTAGCTGATGATAATATATATGACCATGATGCATATGTGATATAGTTTGACTTTATGATCTAATAGATCTGCTGATGCATGGCAATATTATAGACAGGTTGATAAATTGAATGAAGATGACTGAAATGGATTCCCATTCAGAGGGAGAATCTCTCCATAAGATCCTTACTCCTATTATCATTTGCATTATATGTATATTATTTACTATTGAAGCATTATTTATGGACATGAATAGACAAATATATGACATTGTTGATATACAACAAAGTCCTGATCTAAGAAGAGAGAGTTTTCCCTTACTCTAAGCTTAAGTCACATATAAGCAGGCTTACAGGTGTCACTATAGCCTCTCAGCGACATGTAAAGTCAACGGTGTGATTGTAGCCTCCCAACCGCACACATGAAGGCCTATGGGTGCGATTATGCCTGTTGCACAAAAAATGATTTTTTTGCACAAATAAGATGTTCACTTGAAGGATGTCAGTCCTACAGATGTGGATCAAAAAACAAAAATATTTGTGAGCAGGAAAGTTTGAAAGTTTACTATAATATGAATGTGTAGATTCAACTTGTGATTGCATGTGGCCGATATATGATGTGTCATTGGATTGAAGTTTGGGTTGTAAGAGTTTGACATGATTTCGCTGATTGATATAAATGAGCAGTGTTTGGAGTTTTGAAATGATGCTTGATAATGACTTAGAACTTTGACTTGATGTTGGGATATGTTCTGGATTATAGATCTCACTATGATAATGAATTTGGGATTTGACCTAATGACTAATGATTTGATTTGATGACTGATAATTTCCTTGATGACAATGCTATGTGGGCATAGTGACTTTCAACGACTAATATTGGTATTCGATAATGGTTTTGTTTTGACCTCCTCATCCATATCACATTGGTTGAAGCATTGACAATTGTGGTTCAGTGTGAAGTAATATGAAAATGAATGGATGGAACCTACATAAATTATTCTTGGTGTAGGCATTTGTAACTGGTGACTTATATTATGATCATGAGGATGACTTGATTAAATTTGGATTGATATTGTTTGATAAATGACAACTTGTTGGCATGATAATAAATGAATTCATGACTTGGTTAGAGCTCTACTTGTCACCTGGTCTAAAGAATTTGAAACAAATGATAGTGATGAGTTTGTATTAGTTTTTATCTGACAACAATGATTCATGTAAGAATAAGCATATTGTTTTGGTAAAGTTCTATGCTTGCAGAAAACTTTGTGTAAAGCAAGATCCCTCATCCATATATGTCTACATTGACAATTATCTCGTGAAGCCAAGAAGATGCATTGATACAAACCTCTACTTCAGAATTTTTCCAAGGTATGACTTTGATTTTGAATTTGGTTTTATATGTTGATGGTCTACTCTTGACAGGAAATGAGCTCATGATGATCAAAGTAAGAGGGAGATGGCTTCTGAAGCTCGAAACAACGAATCCTGAAACGATGTATTGATTTATGGAGCTAGGAAAATAAAATCTATATTGCAAAGCATTGAAGAAGTGGAAATGCAAATCCTTGGATACTTTGATTGACTTTCAAGAAGTTGGCAACGAACAGTTGATTGAAGCAGTGATGTTTTGTTTTGAACACTCATTATATATATATATATATATATATATATATTGTTGAAATTTGGTACCGGAGGACAGGTGGTTCCCTTAGGCTTTGATCTTTGGCCTAGGGAAAAGTGTCCAAAAGAATTTAATTTTTCTCCTAAAGTGACTTTATAATTTTATAAAGTTAAATCTAATTTAAAAGTGACTTTAAGTGATAAAGTTACTAAGTCTAATTTTAAAGTAAATGAAAAATTAGAAAGGAAAAGTGACTTTGGAAATAAATGACTAAGTGGGTCTTTATTAAAGTGGGGTGAATTAAAAAATAGAAAGTGAGATTTAAATGAGCATTTAATCTCAACCATTGATCTAAATCTATTTCAGCCATTGGATTTAGAGATCACCCAAAAGTCACTTGGATCACCCAAAAGTCACTTGGAGTTATATTAAAGGAGGAAAATGAGGAAAAGGTCATTCATTCTTTCATGAGCAGATTGGGAGAAGGAGAGCAAGAGAGCAAGAGAGATTTCTGAGCAGGGAGGAGAAGGAGACAGCAGCTTGGCACACATTCCAAGGCAGTAGTTGAGCAGATTTGTACAACTGATTCAGCACATAGTGAAAGGCAGATTTTTGCACAAAAATCGAGGAGCAGTTTGCTGATTTTTCTGCACACAAAACGGAGGCCGTACAACATTTATTGCTGTCTTGTTTGCTGTAATTTTCAGATTGCTGTGAGGCACGGGAAAGGAGATAAGTTGTAAATTTGCTTGCTGATTTTTTGCTGAATAATTCTCATTGTAAAAAAGGCAATTTTCAGAAATAAAGAAGAGCTCTCAAACTGGTTTTCCCCAAGAGTTGTAGGGGGTTTTTCCAGGGTCAAGTTGACCAAAAATATCAGTGTTTTAATGTGTTTTAATGGCTGTTTTTGATTGCTGATTTTTAATTCTGCAATTTCCAGCATTCTGAAAAATTTCCAGAATTTGTGTTTTCAGCAATATTTATTTTTTTCAGTCTGTTAAATGTATGGTTATGGGAATGGGCATTTAACTACATGGGAGAAATAAGGAGAAACTGAAAACCGGGGTGGGAAAATAGAAATTTCTACATGGTATCAGAGCTTGAGTGCTGAAGGGCAGTTTGGGACAACAAAAGGAAAAATTACAGTTGCTGATTTTTCACTCAGAAAATTCCAGCAAGCTGATTTTTTCATAAACAACAGTTTTATCTTTACTACAACAGTGCTATTTTTCAGTTTTAGGACAGCAGGATGTCATTGGGATTGAGGGTGGAGGATAGGCTGGATGGGCATGTAAATTACAGCGTTTGGAAGGAGAGAATGCAGAGTATCTTTGAGGAGGCAGAAGTCTGGGATATCATGGTGCATACCGCACAAAACCCTGTTGTTGTGCCCACTGATGTTACTCAGTTGGCTGAGTATAAAAAGAAGAACAATAAGGGTAAGAGGCTGATTCTAGACGGAATCAAAGACCATTGCATTCCTCATGTGAGAGGAAAGAGCAATACCCATGAGATGTGGATAGCATTGTCCAATCTCTACCAGAGTACCAATGAGAACCGGAAGATGGTCCTGAAGGAGAAGCTGAAGAACATTAAGATGGGGAATGATAGTGCAGCTGGATATCTCACAAAGATTACCAATGTGAGAGATGAGTTAGCAGCGATTGGAGAGGCCATTCCATCCACTGAGTTGGTGCGTATTGCAGTGAATGGCCTCCCCCGTTCATGGTTGAACTTTGTTGATGGGGTTTGTGCACGTGAGACCCTTCCCACATGGGAGAGGTTTTGGGATGATTGCATTCAGACAGAGATCAGGAAAGGACAGCTTGGGGCAGCCAAGCCAGTTGAGCAGGATGAGGACGTAGCACTGGTGGCAGGAGGCAAGAAAGGCAAAGGTAAAGGTAAACAGGGGAACACACAAAAGGACTATTCCAAGGTGAAGTGTTGGAATTGTCAAAAGATGGGACACTATGCAGTTGTGTGTCGGGAGAAGAAGAAGAAGAAGGGGAAGAACCAGGACGTGACAACTTCAGCAGAGATTGAGGACTTTGCTGGTCGTTTTGACCGAGAGTTTGCATTCACTACGTGTGATTCCTCTAGTGCAGGATCACCTGCCACACAGGTTCAGAGGGAGCATGCTTTTCCCTCGATTAGCGGAGCATCTACAGGTATCTGGTATGTGGACAGTGGGGCTTCACGTCACATGATAGGAGTCCGTGAGTAATTCTCAGAGCTTTCAGAGAGTGGCACTGATATCGAGGTAGTACTCGGTGATGACATAGTTGTTAGAGCAGTCGGGGTGGGGACAGTGACATTTCAGAGGGAGTCCAAACCTCCCTTAAAGGTGTCAGAGGTTCTTTATGTGCCAGGGATGAGGAAGAACCTCATATCTGTCTCAGCTTTGGAGGACAGAGGATATGAGGTACTGTTCAGGGGAGGACATGTGTTGATGTATCCCAGGGGCACTCCAGCTGATTCAGCTAGAGTGATAGGTGTACGCCATGCAAAGGTGTACAAGTTTGCATTCCAACCCCTTTTGGCATTGAGCAGTAGTACCGACAGCAGAGCTAGCAGTTCTGAGCTGTGTGAGATTTGGCACCGCAGGATGGGACATATGTATCATGGAGCCTTGAGGACATTGCGGGAGATCACTACAGGTGTGCCAGATTTCAGTACTGATCACTTTGATACTTGCAGAGGTTGTGCGATGGGCAAGTTTGCCAAATCCCCTTTTCCCAGCAGTGACAGTAGAGCGACGGGGATACTTGATTTGATTCATTCCGATGTGAGCGGTCAGATGTCTCATGTTTCCTTGAGTGGATATGAGTACTATGTTTTATTCATTGATGATCACTCTAGGAGGACCTGGATTTATTTTTTGAAGACCAAGAGTGAGGTCTTCAAGTGGTTTCAGGAGTTCAGAGCTCTTGTGGAGACTCAGACAGGTCGAAAGATCAAGTCCTTGAGGTCGGACAATGGAGGAGAGTACACCCTTGGAGAGTTTGTTGACTATTGTGCAGAGGCAGGCATTAGGAGGGAGTTCACTGTTCCTTACAACCCCCAGCAGAACGGAGTTGCAGAGAGGAAGAATAGATCCATCATAGGAGATGCCAAAGCCATGTTACATGATCAGAGGTTTCCATTGTTCTTGTGGGAAGAAGCCTGCAACACAGCTGTTTACTTGCAGAACAGGAGTCCGCATCGTGCCTTGGGGCACATGACTCCGGAGGAGGCTTTCTCTGGGAAGAAGCCTGATATTGGTCATCTTCATATCTTTGGATGCATAACATACTCCTATATACCCAAGGAGAAGAGGACCAAACTAGAGCCCACCGCAGAGAAGGGTATCTTTGTGGGCTACAGTGAGACCTCAAAGGCCTTTCGGATTTACATTCCTGCACAGAGGAGAGTTGTTGTCAGACGGGATGTGAAGTTCGAGGAGGATAGGGCCTTTAGGAGGTCACGGGAGTTAGAGTATCTGGATTAGCCAGACCCTCAGCAGCAGTTGAGTCAGTCGCAGGGATCCAGTGGGCAGGGATCAAGAGGATCAGGAGGTACATCTATGAGGATGTCAGGTCCATCAGTGAGCAGTGGCTCATCGAGCCAGAGGGGTGGTGCTCCGGGCAGCATGCAGAGCAGTTCACAGAGCAGTTCACTAGGGAGTCCACTGATGGACAGTTCACACGGTACCTCAGCTTCTACAGGTTCAGGTGCAGGCAGGAGGACAGCAGACAGACAGTCAGGAGTTCAGGCTACTGATGATGATGAGGAGGAGGAGTTTCATTCTCCGGTGGGAGAAGTGCGCTCAGGTAAGAGGAAGCCCAAGTGGCTTCAGGACACCTTGAGAGATGCCACATCTGTTGCTGAGCCGAAGAGGCCGGTCAGAGAGAGTAGACCACCTGAGAGGTTCTGTAGCTATATGGTGATGGTTACCAGCATCCTTGACTCTGAGCCTTCTAGCTATGAGGAGGCAGCTAGCCAGCAGGTCCGGAGAGAGGCCATGTAGGAGGAGTATTCTTCTATCATGAAGAATGATGTTTGGGAGGCGGTGCCGAGGCCTGAGGGCAAATCCGTGGTTACTTCTAGATGGCTTTACAAGGTAAAGCATGCTGCAGATGGCAGCATTGAGAAATTCAAAGCGAGGTTTGTGGCTAGAGGGTTCTCCCAGGTAGAGGGAGTTGATTATGAGGAGACCTTCGCTCCCGTGGCTCGATATACTTCGATCCACTCCATTATATCGATAGCAGCAGAGATGGGTTGGAAGATCCACCAGATGGATGTGAAGACCGCATTTCTCAATGGCTTCATACAGGAGGAGGTGTACATTGAGCAGCCACAGGGCTTTGAGGTGCATGGGAAGGAGTCCCATGTGTGCAGATTGAAGAAGGCCCTTTATGGCCTGAAGCAAGCTCCCAGAGCTTGGTACTCCAGGATAGATGCATACTTGCAGGGGATGGGTTTCACAAAGAGTGAGGCAGATCCGAACCTTTACTTTATTGTGATTGGTGAGGAGCCTCTCATTCTGGTGCTGTATGTGGATGACTTGATCATTACAGGTGCAGAGAGACTCATAGAGCACTGTAAGAGAGATCTTGCGGCGGAGTTTGAGATGAAGGACATCGGCTTGATGCATTACTTTTTGGGTTTGGAGGTGTGGCAGGAGGAGGGGCATTTCTTCCTGGGGCAGGGGAAGTATATTGTGGACATCCTTAGCAGATTCCACATGGAGGATTGTAGACCCATGTCGACACCGATGATCACCAACTGGAAGAAGCTTCATGCTTTGGATTCCGAGTTGGTGGATCCCACATTGTACAGGCAGCTGGTTGGTTCCTTGATGTATTTGGTCAACACTAGACCAGATATCTGTTTTGCAGTCAACACGATGAGTCAGTTTATGTGTGAGCCTAGGAAGGTTCACTGGGTGGCTGCAAAACACATTTTGCGGTACTTGCAGGGGACAGTGGATTATGGTCTGGACTACAGGTAGGGAGATGGAGTGAGATTGGCAGGGTACACTGATTCTGATTGGGCAGGTTGTGCTTCTGATAGGAAGAGCACTTCAGGGTGTTGTTTTGGGTTGGGTTCAGCAGTAGTGTCATGGTTCAGCCGGAAGCAGCAGTCAGTAGCACTGAGTTCAGCGGAAGCAGAGTATATGGCAGCCAGTCTAGCTAGTTGTGAGGCTATCTGGCTTCGCAAGATGTTGTTTGGCTTATTTGGTCAGCCGTTGAGACCTTCAGTAATTTACTATGATAATCAGAGTTGCATTAAACTCACGGAGAATCCAGTATTTCATGACAGGTCAAAGCATATCGGGATCAGATATCATTTCATCAGAGACTATGTTCAGAAGGGAGTTGTGAAACTTGAGTATATTTCCACTGATGAGCAGGTTGCAGATATTCTTACCAAAGCCTTACCACGGGGCAAGCATGTCTACTTCAGAGACAAGATGGGTGTGGTGAGGAACACCTTCCTCGGTAAGAGGGAGTGTTGAAATTTGGTACCGGAGGACAGGTGGTTCCCTTAGGCTTTGATCTTTGGCCTAGGGAAAAGTGTCCAAAAGAATTTAATTTTTCTCCTAAAGTGACTTTATAATTTTATAAAGTTAAATCTAATTTAAAAGTGACTTTAAGTGATAAAGTTACTAAGTCTAATTTTAAAGTAAATGAAAAATTAAAAAGGAAAAGTGACTTTGGAAATAAATGACTAAGTGGGTCTTTATTAAAGTGGGGTGAATTAAAAAATAGAAAGTGAGATTTAAATGAGCATTTAATCTCAACCATTGATCTAAATCTATTTCAGCCATTGGATTTAGAGATCACCCAAAAGTCACTTGGATCACCCAAAAGTCACTTGGAGTTATATTAAAGGAGGAAAATGAGGAAAAGGTCATTCATTCTTTCATGAGCAGATTGGGAGAAGGAGAGCAAGAGAGCAAGAGAGATTTCTGAGCAGGGAGGAGAAGGAGACAGCAGCTTGGCACACATTCCAAGGCAGTAGTTGAGCAAATTTGTACAACTGATTCAGCACATAGTGAAAGGCAGATTTTTGCACAAAAATCGAGGAGCAGTTTGTTGATTTTTCTGCACACAAAACGGAGGCCGTACAACATTTATTGCTGTCTTGTTTGCTGTAATTTTCAGATTGCTGTGAGGCACGGGAAAGGAGATAAGTTGTAAATTTGCTTGCTGATTTTTTGCTGAATAATTCTCATTGTAAAAAAGGCAATTTTCAGAAATAAAGAAGAGCTCTCAAACTGGTTTTCCCCAAGAGTTGTAGGGGGTTTTTCCAGGGTCAAGTTGACCAAAAATATCAGTGTTTTAATGTGTTTTAATGGCTGTTTTTGATTGCTGATTTTTAATTCTGCAATTTCCAGCATTCTGAAAAATTTCCAGAATTTGTGTTTTCAGCAATATTTATTTTTTTCAGTCTGTTAAATGTATGGTTATGGGAATGGGCATTTAACTACATGGGAGAAATAAGGAGAAACTGAAAACCGGGGTGGGAAAACAGAAATTTCTACATATATATATATATATATGATGTGCATAGAACCTGAGTTGATTCATGATTGAATCCCTTCATTCACATTGAGTTTATACCAAGCACCTTTCGAAATACTTGCATGGGACAATCAATTTTTGATCTGAGATATTCATTCTATGATATGTGGCCGTTTGGATGTACTGATGATGATTAGGATCATTATTGATGAGATGAGCACATTTGGTGCTGCCTTAGTATGAGATATGCCATGATATGAGAGGTTTGTAGATTTAAGCACGACTGAGGTTGAGTACGATAGTTGCTAGCATGACTAGCTACAAGGATGGATGAAGAAGCTTTTTGGAGATATGTTTGAGAAAGTTTTGTATACAACATGGATATATTGTGATGAAAAAGAGTGGGATCCAATTGGTAGATAACCACTAATAAATATGGGATTGAGACAACTTCATTAAGATGATGATACTGTACAAAACAAGCTTAGGCTTGTGGTTGGAACCTCCTTGAGAGGGAGGATGAATATGGTATCATTTTTGTGATATATATATGATTATTTATGTTCTAATACGATATTTGATTTTATGACCTGTATGAACATGAGACTACTGCTATTGCAACATGATGATCGAGTTGATATCGGATATGAGCATGATGATATGATAGAGAGCATTGCTGATTCAGGACATTGAGCCAACTCTTCCTCCCCTGTTTGAGCTTAGAGTGTGTGGAATATAATTAGGAGGCTCTTGGGGTTGATGGAACTCTGTATAATAGGCTATCACCCCTATCTGTTAATCATAGTGTTGGAGTAGTAGCTTACCCTATCTTGGTCCTGTTAGAGTATACCCCAGTTGGAATGATACCCATAAGCAGGGATTCTTGGGATTGTCCCTCCTGGTCTAGCCAACATGTTGAGGAGGCTTGGAGGCGTGTGATACTTACATCTTGGTAAGTCGGTTATCTCATCTAAGCTCGGATTGTGATGTGGGTTTTTTACCACATGACTCTTGAGGGTCATTGTTGGAAATATCTATATGCAATAGGATGGCTTGAGCAGTAGCTCCCCTATATCACCTATTTCTCAATATGGGGTCATAGTAGTATCTCTCCCATTATATTCCAGGTTGATATATGATCCCCAATGTGGCTCCAGGTTGAGAAGTGCTCCATGATGATATTCTCTCTAATGATGACGTGGGTCGTATATTTGACTCCCCTCTGAGATTCCGGGTAGAAGCCCACTGACAGAGATTCTGGGTAGTAGCCCAATGAATAGAGGGTGGTAGCTTAGGCTTCCCTTCAATGACAAATTCTTCTTCTTTTAGATTCAATAATATTCAACATATGAGTAGGGACAATCAAGAGATAAGCAGGAATGAGAAAGAGATGAATTGAGATGATCAATGATGATACAAAATGATGAGATACTTGAGATTGGATATGATTCTATGACAGGATACACATGACATGATGTAGGTGGAATTCTCCCTAGTTGAGAGGGAGTGTTAAAATATGAAACTACGGTCAAATTCCACATTGGAAAATTCACTTGATGGAGATAATGATTGCATTAAATTCCTCTTTTTGAGAGGACCAAAATTGACCTAAATATCACTCAAATCGGATAAGAGAAAGTGTACTTATGAAGAAAATCCCACATGTGCATGTTTAATAAGGTCAACCCTAAAGAAAAATGAAAAAACTTAGAAGGATGTAAATACAAGTGACCTCTACCTCATTTGTACACTATCACGAGACACTCTTCCATATTGGTTTTTGGATCTTATAGGTTTGAGGCTCATTTGTGGAGGAACAGGTTCACTCCGAGGTGAAATTTCAGGGTCCGAAGCTCGCATCTCAATTTTAGGGTTTTGGGTCACTGTCGCAGGCACATCACATGAAGAAATCAACCACAATCGCTTGCACATAAGCTCATCCGTGCGAATGGAGCCTTCGAGTTTCACAGATAACTCTCCATCCATGCGATTGGAAGCTATGGTTTTAGAATCTTAGTTGTAGACCCTAGTCGCTCACATGCCAGTCTTAAGGGTGCGACTGGGTTGTTGTAGTCGCTCGCATGACTCCTATATGCGACGAAGAATTAAATTATGGAATATAATTTGTCCGAAAATTTTTCTTAGTGACTGCAAGGTTTTGTAGTTGGCTGCAGACAATGACAATTTATTACTGACTTCAAAATTAGATTTTTGAATATAAGCTTTGTTGGGTTCATTTATGGATGTAACACACATTTCATTAAAAATGGAAAATTTTTATTACAAATAAATCAATATAATTGAGATTTTTGGTTTTTATGAAATTCTAGATCCACTAATTAATTCCAAATTTAATGAAATATGTGTTATGTTGTAGTTGTTTTTGTTGGTTAGTTACATAGATGAAGATATGAATCATTTTACTCTCTTTGGCTGAATCATTTGATGACAATCTAAGAAGAAGTTTTTGAAAGAGTTTCCCCATAATGGGTTTTTACCCTGGTCTCCAACCAATCCTGGTGTCTCTATGTGTGAATGTTTTTCTTCTATTGTTCCTTTATGTTCTGCTACATTGGTGATGATGATATTGTTTTTTCTATATAGTTGCGTATACTACTGAATAATGATGTAAATCTGAATAATGTTATGATGTTATGGGGTGAACTTAATGTGTTAATGAAGAAATTCAATTATCAAAGCAAAGAACAATGTATCCATGTGGAAAGTTAACACGGTGAGGTCTTAAGGGAAGTTTTAGGAGTTACATGGTCAATCCATAATGTATTTGTCAAAGTTTTGTGCCATTTTTGATGCTCAGAGAAAATGATTTTCTTGATGATGAAGATAAGATTTTTATTTGTATATTCAACTAAACCATTTCCATGCGGGTAATAATTAGATGCATGCTTTAACAAAATCTCATTTTCTAATGTGAAATCATAAAGTTTCAATGATGAGAAATAAGTCACATTATTAAAGACAAAAGACGTCAAAATTCTAAGCCTGGTTATAATATTCAGCTGCAAGAAGTGGATGACTTCCTGGTCATTTACTTGTCTCAAGGGAACTGCTTCTGTCCACCGAGTAAAATAATCTGTTGTTGTTAAAATATATCGGTGTTGCTTTGATGAGTGTGCGAAGATTTCTCCGATAAAATCTAGGCCCCACTGTTGGAATGTTTCCTCAACTTCTACTAGTAGTAGTGGGGCGACTGACCTCTGATCCCAACCAACGCATCTCTGACAAGCTGGGAACTTGCAGACATAAGCATGAACATATCTTAATAAAGTGGGCCAATAATAACCAGCCCTCGTGACTTTATGCACAGTTGTGTCTCCCGCATAATGACCACCTGCCGGTTTGTCGTGCAGATCTCTAATTAACTTCTCTGTATCCTACGGCTGAAGGCATCTTAGCAAGACCCTGTTGTGGTGCTTTCTAAAACACACTCCAAGAACAAAATGATAGGATAGAGATTTTAAACGAGTTTCCATCTTTTTTTTGTTTGATATATGTGTGGTTAAGGTGCCATGGTCTAGAAATTTCCATATATTAGAAATACCATGGCATTGTAGACATGGATTGGGGAACATGTTCAATGTTGTACATTTCTATTTCTTGCCCCCAACCTGAAATATCTTTCCTGGGTGCATCTCTTGCTTCAGTTGCTAGCTAAAAAAGTTCATGACCCTTTATGGTATGAATTTGTTTAAACCCTAGATCATATTCTTGTAAGAAGGTCATCCAATTCACTCCCTTATCACCCAACTCTTGCTACACAAAGAGTGTTCTTACTAATGGGTGAGGCACAAATATGATCATGTGAGATGTTAGAAGATAGGGCATGAAGTATTTGAATGCCTTATATACAACATATGCTTGTTTGTCATTTGCAGGATAATTTAGTTCTTACCCTTGTAAGCCAACACTCATGAAAGAGACATGACGCTCATTCCTTTCATTATGCTTTTGAGTCAATATGACCAGAATAGATGAATTCGAAGCAAAGGTATACAATAGGAAAACTTTGCCATAGACAGGACTGAATAACGTAGGTGCATTAGTGATAACTTGTTTAATTTGAGAAAAAACATTCTTTTCTACTTGTCCATTTATAAGTTGCATCTTTCTTAATCATCTCCTGTAAAGGCTTAACTATATGAGCATAATTAGAGATGATTTTTAGCAGGAAATTAATCTTTCGTAAGAAAGACTGCATATCCTTCTTATTTACTAGGAATGGGATTTGTGTAATGGATTTGACCCTCTCGGGATCAACTTTAATTCCTATTTTTGCAATGATGTTCCCTAATAGGGTCCCTTCTGACACACCGAAGATTCTTTTCTTGGGATTAAGAGAAATCCAATATTTATGACACTGCTCAAATATTTGTTTCAGATGGCGTACGTGATATGATCTTCTTTTGGAAAACAAAGTAACATCATCCAAATAAATGACTATACTTTGACCGATAAGGCCTCGGAAAGTGATTGCCATCACTCTTTGAAATGTAGCACCGACATCGATAAGCCTGAAGTACATTCTCTTAAAAGCGAATGTTCCCCATTTGGTCTTAAAGGTGGTTTTCAAATGACCTGGTTTCGCCATTAGCTCTTGATTGTAACTAGAGAAACCATCTAGCAGTGAAAACATCTCAAACCTAGATACATTTTGGAGGATTTTTTCCATGGATGATAATGGGTAATTATCTTTATCAGATGCTTGGTTGAGATTGCGAAAGTCTACACATAACCTTATATCACTAGAATTCTTTCTGACTAGGACCAAATTCTAAAACCAGGTGGAATTTCTGACTTTAAAAATGATTTGATCATCCAACAACTTTCTCAATTCCTTTCGGATGAGGGGCTCCAACGTTGGATGAAATTTCCTTAGTTTCTGCTGGAAAGTTTTTACCCCTTCTTTGATGGGAATGGCATGCTGGATAATACAAGTATGTACATGCAAACACATCACGATACTGTTTGAATAAGTGGATGAATGTTTGTCGTTCTTATGGAGAACAGCATGTACTGGTGTTTACATACTTCAAATCTTGTTGAGTTCCCAAATTAACTTGTTCAGATGATAAATTTGAGCTTTGAGTCTTGCTATTGGTTGGTCCTCTCAAATGATTTTGCAGGTCATATCCAGGGACACCACACCTTTAGGCATGGTGTTTCCTTTCATTACATCATATGCATCCTGCAAACCCTTATCATTCTCATCCTCTTCTATGGCAACATATTTGAACACATCCGCGTTAGACATAAGTGAAGTATCTGTTGGTCATCATTGAAAACACAAAAATTAGTGATGTTTTCAGGCATAAAAGGTTTATATGAATCTCAATTGATCCTTGTCCTGAGGATGAACCACAATAGATGGTTCGAAACATCGACTCCAAAACAACGATGTATTATTCTGAAATTTATTTGATAATGAAAAACCATTCCTCAATGGAGACACCCTAGAAGTTGAATTCGCTGCAACATTTCTAAGCCTAGGAAACAAAAATGATATTAAAAGATTTAAAATAATTAATTAATCGCCATACCTCTTGCTGCTAGTTTTAAAGATTCAGTTAGACACAATGGATAGTATTTTGTACCTGACGAGTGACCACCTCTGAGTCACCAATTACCTTGAGAAAATCTACCTTCAGATCGATGGATTTCTTTAGTCCAAGCACGAGTGCTTCATATTCAACAATATTATTGGTACAATCGAACTCCAAACGACATGCAAGGATATGCTTCTTATTACACTGGTTTATAAGTACGGAACCAACTTTAGATCCATCTTACATCTTTGAACCATCAAAGTATAAAGTCCAAATATTATTAGCTACTACATTTCTTCCTATACTATTATTACTATTACTATGTATATCTATATTACATGATTCATTTGCACCAATTGGAGAACAAGGAAGGAGCTCCAATTGTGTATCAGGTGGGGCGGGTAATGGTTGTGCTTGATAACACCTGTGAGCAGTTTCTAAGAAACAATTTCCAAATATTAAATCGGTAAAGGCAATAGGATCATTGTGGCCCTCAAGTGGTGTCACAATATATTTCAAGTATGATTCAATTTCCACTCGAATTTGGTTGTATCTGCCCTTATATGGAAGCCATAAATGTGACCAATTTGTAGCAAAATATCCGTTCTATTTACCAGACTAGTCTCTATTTAGGAGTATGCCATAAGCTTCAGGGATGTCCACAATTACAATTTATGCAATCGTGAACTTAATGATAAGATGATAACATTATTGAGTTCAACAATAGCTTGGACAAGAGATTTGTCTAGCTGAATACTTTGTGCATCAGTTTTGTCCCATTTAGCATTTATTTTCTTAGCAACATATAATGAAATTACATTCACAGATGCACTGGAATAGACTAAACAATGATGGAAATTGTAATTAAAAATTTCAAAAGTTCGCAAAAGTGGAGGGTAGAGAGTGTTAGAATCTAGTGTTACAACATTTACTACATATTCAACGGGAGTAGAAAACTTATCAGACACCTTATGAGAGTTAGAAGCTTTTTCACCTAGCGAAGTTTGTGAAAAGGCTTGGATGAGCAGTTCACACTGGCCTGCTACCTTAGCGAGCTTAAATATAGAAATATTGGCTCAAGTTCCCTTCAAATATTCAACTATGTTATGATCATTTGTTTCATTTTTAGTAGGTAGTGCCAAAGTGTCTCGAGGGGTAGCTCTATTTGACACTTCTAGGTTGATAGACTTAATTTTACTATTGGAGGAAGTGTTCTTGGAATTAGTAACATTTCCAGACTTACTTTGCGGATTATGAGTAGGAGTAACTAGTGGTGAGATCCTTATTGATAGTTGTTCCTTCAATTTCTGTCTCATCGCTTCCTATTCAGAAATAGGCCCTTTGCTCCTAAAATTGTATCGACCATTCTGTTTATGAGGGGGGGCTTCACTTTGAGGTGGTGCTTCAACACTCTTCTTGTCATCCTTAAGGATATAATTAAAATCATTCACTGCATGCCCAATACCCGTACTTTCTTCAATTGTTGCATGTTCTTTTATTTCCTATGTTTGCTTGGACTTCTCATATGCTAGTAAGGAATTAACAATGTGAGCGACCAGAGCATTCATGTTGTGGTTCCATTGCGAGCATGCCTTTTCTAAATGATATTTCTAGTGGAAAGAATAATAGTTATCCATGCCCATACTTTCAATATTTAACACAACATTCAAACTCTGGGTAGATTTAGCGGGATGATTGTTGTTGTTGTTATTATTCCTTCCAAATGGAAAAGACTTGGGGGGCTTAATATTGGTAGAAGTATCGCTTGACCTTCTCTCTAATTCTGAAAATTCATTGGTAAGTTCTTTTAATGTTTTGGTCAAGCTTTATATATCTAACGAATCATTTTCTTTAGCCTTACCTGAAGAAGGCTGAGAATTTTTGCCAGTCTCCTTGGAGTCTTTAGATTCCTCATCGTTAGTGATAACTCCAATAACACACAATTATTTCTCCACGGCGATTTCTTCTGCAAAGTTTAGAGCCAGTGTCTCCTTTGTAGCTCTTTTAAAAAATGAGGAAATGCTAGTGGGAAAGGAAATTGTATAATAGTTAATAGTGATTGAATCGTGAGGTTGCACGCTTAGGGGAAACTTGTTCAATATGTGATTGAACTTTTGACTGAGGTCTTTTACTTTATCCTTTTCCCCCATTTTACTATTTTTGAGCTCTTTCAATAACATGGTGGGAGTCTTATCATTAAAAAATTTCTCCAAAAATATTTTTTAAACTCCCTCTAACTGTGGACTGAATTGATAGGAAGACTAGTGTGCCATGTTGCTGCTCTACCTTCCAAGGTAAAAGGAAAAACCATGCAAGCAACATCATCATACCATACCTTTAACATTCGTAGATGCATGCAATAATAATCAATGTGATATTATGCCTTTTGTTGATTTATGATAGCATCAGATGTGATCTAAGAATCGAAATTTGCAGGGAGGCTAGGACACAAGTATTCTAGAATACCCAGAAATCATTTTAGGAAATTACACCTGGAGATATTTTATTAAAATAATTAATTATTTTTAATGGATGCCTAAGTCTAAACTTAGGGAATTAAAATAATTAAAGGGTATTAATTAAATTAGGGGTGAAACTTCTAGAACAATATGAGGATCAAGTCAAAATGATGTGAGCCATTGATTATAATCTAATCTGGGTCGTTGATTACTCAACGAGAAGATTATAAGACGAACTTCGATGGGCATTTGGAAAACACATCGAGTGAGAGATCAAAGATCAATTTTCTCAAGAGAGCAGTGCAACAGTTACCATAGAGGTCATCGAGGAGATTTCTTGTAGTGAGGGGCAGTGATAGTTTTCCGGTTGGAGAGTTTCCTAATTCGGGGGTACATTGCAGAGGAGGTAGAGAGACCCAGAAGAAGTAGTGCAAAGCCTGAGAGGAGATTCACAGTTTTGTTGAGGAGTAGATTAGATCCAGTGTCAGGAGCTGCGATGTGAGACTAGAGGGCTAGAGGATTGAGTATCCATCCAACAAATCAATTAGCCAGAAGGAGTGATGCTGTCACCATTAACTATGGTGTAGAGCAGCGTAGTGATTGCGCAGAGGTAGCCTGCGGCTAGCATTCAATGGTTGGATCAGTGTCAGATCTCTAGTGGTAGTGTGAGGTATTTATCACTAATTATCTGTGAGTCAAATTCTCTGTATCGGATAACCAGTAAGGAATCCAAAGATTGTATTCAGAAACTATTGCATAATAATACAAACCCTCGGCTGCTGCACCGATTCTCCCGCATTGGGTTTTTCTAGGGACATTTGTCCAAAAGAAACGGTGTCACTTGTGTGTGTATTATTTCTTCTTGCTCAGGTCTCATTTCCACATATTATCTATGTTGTGAAGGCTTCAGTTGTATTTATTTCAATGTTTACTATGTAATGCTGTAAATAAATTGTAAGAGAATTAACAAATAGGATAAATAACATTAGATTGTTGCAGTATGGATTTGGGTCTCCAAATTTTGACATGGTATCAAAACGCAGGTGAAGCAAGGGAGCAGATTGGAAGAGCCCAATGTTGAAGAGAAGGAGGGAGATCGAAGTGCTGCATAGGCAGCATATTGAATCCCTAGATAGATTGCGCAGTCCAAGCTAGGAGGGAAAGATTCTCGAGGAAAATATCTCTCTGAGTGAGTTGACAAAGAGGTAAGATTTCCAGTTCGTGATTTTTCAGTGGAAGAGGGAGCAACACAACAACAAATTCAACACAAAGAAGTCTTCAGGTGGGACGTAGTTTTCTGCAGCGGTTGCCGGGGCAGAACAACGTCAAAAGAGGGAAGAAGACACTTTTTGAGGGAATTTCTTCCTTAGTGAATTCTGAGCCAAGGAATTATATTTCTCATTTGCTGAGAAATATTAGCGAGGAGTAGATCTAATAACTCCAACAGGGAGTGCGTAGTCTAAGTTAGCAGCTGCGCAGAGGAGAGAGGGAGTAGTTTCAATTTTGGTTGGAAAAAATGGCAGCCAATGGGCTGAGAGATCAAGATCGGTTGGACGGAGCATCGAACTATGTGATCTGGAGGGCTAGGATCTCATGCCTTCCAGATGAGCATTATCTCAAGATGTATGTCAATAATGTGGTAGCTATACCTGCTGATGCATATGTGCTCAAGAAGTACAAGGATGAGATGGCGAAGGCCAAGCGTTGATCCTCAACAGAGTGAGGGATCACGTTGTATGTCACATTGCTGGCAAAGGGATGACCAAAGAGATGTGGGATGACTTGGCTAGATTATATCAAGGATCCTCTGAGCAAAAAAATTTGTACTTGGAGGAGAAGATGAGATCAGTGAGGATGAAAAAATGGGAACAAATTGATATGTTCCTATCAAAGCTTCAGGAAGTTCGAGATCAGTTGGAAGCTGTAGGATCATCATCTCAACCTACATAAATGGTGAGGTTGGCACTATATTCAGTCTCAAAATAATTTCAAGTATTTGTCCAGAGTGTCCTGGGCATCAAGAAATTGCCGGATTGGAAAGGAATGTGGGCCACTCTTCAACAGGAAGAGATGAGGCGAGACTTGGTCAAGTGCAAACTTGATCGTAGCAACAATAGTGGGACGAATCACAAGGAGGAGGAGGAGATTGCAACCCTTGCATCAAAGGGGCAACATGAGAATAGAAAGAAGAATAAGGATGTTTCTAAGATAAAAATTTTCTGGTGTGGTGAATTTGGTCACTACGCAATGCAGTGTCCTCTCAAGAAGGACAAGAACGAGAAACATGATCTGCAGGGTGCAACCACAAAGATCGAGGGGGAGGAGTTTGACTTGATTGCCTAGATACCTCTAGGGGAGAGGTGGGGTGACCTAGTACTGTAGTTTGAAAGAACTACAAATGGGTAGGGTACATTGAGGAGTCCACCTCATGTATCAATACCTTGCTATGGGAGCCCATAATAGAAGTAGTAGGATGGACCAATGTTAGTTGGTGCAAAAGATGTTAGAGTGACAATTGCAGTGGCTAGGAGCGTCAAAGACTGGGCAGTGCAGAGTAGAGTTGGAAATGGTGCAGAGTCAACAACGACGTAAAGAATTCATAGGGTTAGCACAGAGACTAGCAGCGATTAGAACTCTAGCAACATATGCATCATACTGAACACCTATGGTTCAGTATTTTGGATGTTTTTCCTTTGAAACCACAACAGAGTTGCAGTGCAGATGCAGTTGACAACAACATGCACAGTCAACAGTGGCAAAAATGTAACATTTGCGTAGTAGTTGGTGGGAAGTGATGTCCCACATCATCAACGCAGAGAGAGATGTTACAAAGTCAAGGTGATGTTTTAGTAGGTTGCATTACTAGAGCACATTCCTCGCTAAGAGGTGTTGAGCCCTAAAACTACCTCTCTTCTACATACTTTCCTAGACCCTTTTCCCACACCAGCGCCTCATAAGCTATCAAAGATCATTACATATTGATTCTAGGAGTGCGTTTAAGTGGTTTTCTAACTATATTTTTGTGTTTTCTATTTGACTTAGATTTTGTTCATCAATTGCGAAATGCAGCCACTTTCTGCAGCTGACTCGCGATTCCACAACTATTTTTATTGATCTATAGGTTACAGGTGTCGGCAAGTAAAACGAGGCACATGGGCAGTTCAGGAATGATTTGGACATGGACAAGGTCCTATCTGTTCAGTCGAATTCGTAAAGGAAAGCCTTGGTCAAAGGACGGTCAAACAAGGAGTCCTACAACAATTAGGTCTTTGTTTTCAGCACGTGAAAGGTCCGAGACCATTCCTAGATCCGTGGATCCCTCTTGATAGCTGCAGGCCTTCTCCACAACGCAAATCCAACATCCACCTTTTGTGGATTGAATGATCATGGCAACCAAGACGCTGAGCTCACAGGTTCTGTCTTTTTATGTGTCCTCTACTGAAGATTCCTCACGGAGAAACAGTTATACAATTTCCTCTATAAATAACGCGTTTGCAAACGCAAATAGTTAGTCTTGCTATTAGTTTTTATACTATTGCTGTAGCATTAGTCCTGTTGTTGTAATGAGAAGACATTTCCTCTGTTTTTCAATATAAAGACTTTGTTTCTTATGACTGTTTGAGCTTAATTTTGGGTTGACAGCGTATTAACCAAAGGCCGTGCAAACGGTCCCTGCTGGCTGAGGTTTTGTTTTTCATTTCTGGAAAGTTTTCATACATCATTTTCTTATTTCCATTGTATATATTTCATAGCTTGTTTAACTGTATATGTTTCATAATTCATTTATGGTGTTAATCTTTCATTCCTGTACATGATTTTCCAGCATTGCATACTTTTGCTAACACTGATCAGTGTGTTTCAGGATAGGTCATGCTCGAGCTTTTTCATATAATTTTTGCATCAAATAGTGACATGAGATTGGCCTCTCTGCTGAACTTTGTTTTTAAGCTTTTCAATTTCAGTTATGCTTTGATTTCAGTCTTATTTATTTGCTGTTGTTAGCTAGTTTAGATATCAAATTCTTCATGTTATTTGATGTTATCTCTGGAGCCATGGCTTAACCCCGAAAAGCTACTTGGCGAGCTATCGGATTATAAGTGAAGTGATTTGATTTTACTTTCATTCTGCAAGTAGGTAGTTTAGATATCAAGTTCTTCATGTTATTTGACGTTATCTCTGGAGCCATGGCTTAACCCCAAAAAGCTACTTGGCGAGATATCGGATTATAAGTGAAGTGATTTGATTTTACTTTCATTCTGCAAGTAGGTAGTTTAGATATCAAGTTCTTCATGTTATTTGATGTTATCTCCGAAGCCATGGCTTAACCCTGAAAGCTACTTGGCGAGCTATCAGATTATAAGTGAAGTGATTTGATTTTACTTTCATTATGCAAGTAGGTAATTCATATATCAATTCTTCACGTTATTTGACGTTATCTCCGGAGCCATGGCTTAACCCCGAAAAGCTACTTGGCGAGCTATCAGATTATAAGTGAAGTAAATTGATCTTACTTTCATTAGTCTAAAATTTTTGGTTTGTTTGAGTGCAATAGTTTAGATTTTATTTCTGTATTTAGATGGGCAGCAGAAACAATGATTTCATGATCAGTATTTCATCTTTTGTTTGATTTAAGTAGCTGCACATTTACATTCCTGTTCAAGTACTAACTTTATCACTAGCATGTTTTGAGATCTTTTGAAGTGCTAAATTTTGGAAGTTATCATAAGGGACATAAAATCTTGTCTTAAATCTACATCCATACTTGCCCTCTAAATTATTCTTAAAACTTAGGAATAGGATTTCCATTTGCATTAGGAGACAAAGCAAGACAAAACCCCAAAACAAAATAAAATTGAAAATAATAAAAAGTAAGAAAGAGGTTGTCTTGCACATACAGTGCACCACACTTCATCAATTTACGACTCTCGGATTGATAATTAATGTAGCAATTTAAGACATACTAAATTGACTAAACATTTTGGCGCCATTGCCGGGGAAGTGTAACTAGGTAGCCGATCTCTTACATAGAAAACATGGAAAAATTGATAACTTCTTGAAGTATGCTCTCCTCTTGCACCTAGTGTGATCTGGAGGATCAAAAAAGAGAGTTATTAGTTCAATAATTTCTTGAGTATGCTCTCTTCTTGCACCTAGTGTGATCTGGAAGATCAGAAAGAGAATTATTAGCCCGAATAAAAAAAAAATCATTAAAAATAAAATAAAAAAAATGACATGCATAGAGCAAGAGATTCCAGGGGAAGGTTTATAGCTAGGGCCAAAAGTTCGATTTTCACAACTCCAGCTACTTCAAGGCATAGACGAGATACACCTCCATCCCAGACTCATTCTCCCAGCCTTGGGATTCCTAGAATTCAAGGGGCAGCAACTGAATTAGAAGATTCTCCCACACCATCTACTAAATCTGATTTAGGAGAAGAACCTTTCTTCACTTCTATAGCGGAACATATTGCAGTTGAAGGAGTAGAATCACCTGGAGAAGAAGGAAAGTAAGAGACTCTCTCTCATCATCCATTAATAGAAGAACCAGAAGATGCTGAGGAAACTATCATGGCAGAAGAAGTACTAGATGGGGAGTATTCTCTATTTGGGGGAGGGGGTAGAGGTAGAGGTAGAGGAAATAATGGAGGTGGTGGTAGAGGAAACAATGGAGGTAACAATGGAGGAGGTAGAGGTAATAATGGGGGAAATAGGGAAGGAGATAACTCATTTGGATTCCCTATAGCCAATGAGGAAACCCATACAACAATGAAAAACATTTCACCATTTTCCCTCCCAAACTTTTATGGGTTGCGAAGTGAGGATCCTGAAACATTTCTATTTGAGTTTGAAGTCTTGTGCCAAACTTACGACTATATGGAAGACTCTCAAAAACTCAAACAGTTTCATTCAACATTGAAAGGAGCTGCTTTAAAATGGTTCATGGGACTAGTCACTTAATCTATTAGAACTTGGAATGAAATGAAGCAAACATTTTTGGATAGATATCTTGATTATTGTATGCCCACTAATCATAAGGATGAGGTATTCAAAATGATGCAAAAAGAAGATGAGAAATTGGAGGATTTACTTGAAAGATTTCAATACAACATAAAAAGAGAGTGAACATGAGTAATTTAGACAAGGAAACCTTGAAAGCCCTTCTATTGAAAGCCATTAGAGATGAATGGATAGATATTTTGAACATGATGGGGAAGGGAGACATTTCTCAACTTCCACTACATGACATAACAGAACTATGTGTCCATCTCTCAAGGGGAAAATCTAAAACTGGAAAAGGGCCTAGAGATCCTTCTCTTATTAGAGCAAACAAATCTGCAAATGGATCAATACGTATGGCAAAGATTGGAAATATGCTTGATGAGTTCAAAACTGATATTCTAGGGAGCCTTAGTGAACAACTAGACACCCTTACAATTCAAAACAAGCAGAAAGCAGAAGCTGATGTCCTGGCCATCTTTTGCCCAAAATGTAGAAACAAACATGCTCTAAGGGAATGCCCCTTGGATGAAAAATTTGTAGAAACATGTGTGATTTGCTCAGAAAGTCATGAGACCAAGGATTATACTTCAATTCCTGGGCTCAAATCTGTCTTTCAGGAAGATCCAAATTCAGTAGAATCCCTTTGTTTTGTTTCAAGAAGACCTTGGCAAGGGCAACAAAATCAAGGATTTAACAATCCTATGAATTTTCAGCTCCCACCAAATTGGAATTCTTGGCAACAACCTTGGCCCCAACCTCAAAATCCGTACCAATCATGGGCACAAGGGGTACAAAATCCTTATGGGAGATTTTCTCAATTTTATCAATACCCTCCATCTTTTCAAAATCAACAATAAAATCCACAACTTCCAAATCAAAACCCACAACTTTCATTGCCATTTCCACAACAACAACCTTCTCAACAAAATCCAAATTTTCAACTCTTGCTCCCATTTCAACAAAAGACAAATCAACTACCAGCCCAACAATTACCAAATCCCAACAACAAAAATCCTTAGAATGCTTACATGGTAGAAGGAAAACAAGTTCCTACCTATATGATTGTTCCTCTTAATGACGTTCAACTCAGATCCGGTAGAGTTTTAGAAAAGGAAAAACCTTCTATAGATGTTCAAGAGCAAAATGCCTCTGAGGGGGATTCTCTTAAAGCCAATAAAGGTTCTAAGGAAGCATCCCTTCAAAACCCAATCATTCAAAAAGAAAAACAAAAAGAGTCAACCCCCACAACTCCTATAGTTGAGAAACCTGCATCTTTATCCACACCTCCTTTCCCTAAAAGATTACAAATTGACAAAGGGGTGGAAAAACAAATCTTGTTGCCTGACTATGATTTCCTAGATGAATTAAAGAATGTCTGTATCAAGATTCCCTTGCTACAAGCCATTAGAGAGATTCTTATTCTAGTAAAAACAATAAAGGAGTTGAGTTTCAAAAGACCAGGTAGGAAACCGAGAGATACAAAAAGAATCCACCTGGTAGGAAAAATTGCAGATATTATGATGGGAAAGATTACCATGTAGAGATATGTGGATCCAGGTAGTCCAATTGTCAAGACACACATAAATGGGATAGAAACTCCAAATAATTTGATTGACTTAGGGGCTGCTATAAACATTATGAGTAGACAGACTATGGAACCACTTAAACTTCCTAATCTTCTTTTTACACCCACCTTACTGCAATTTGCAGATAGATCAATAATCAAACTAGATGCTGTGTTAGAAGATATTTCAGTCTCCTTAGATTCTTGGGAATATCCAGTAGATTTCATGATTTTGACTCCCAAGAGTAATCTAGGAGGGCACCCACTCATCTTAGGAAGACCTTGGCTAGCCACAACTGATGCTTTCATTAGTTGTAGATTTGTGGATATGTACATTTCTGATGGTATTTCAACAAAGAAATTCAATTTGTATCCTCCAGCAAAAGCAATTACAGAAGTAGGAGACAATGAATGGGTCAATGATGAAGATATTATACAATCTGTCTTTACTATCTCTGAAGTTAGTGAAGATAGTCAAATTTTGAATACATTAGAAAATTTTGAAGTATCTTCAGAATATGACGACACACAATTTTAGTTAGATTCTGATGTTGAATATTTTTCATCAAGGCGAATGTCTCTTTACTCTATGGAATAGTTTGGTAGTTCTACAATTGAAATTTTTCCAGGTAAAACATTGAATATCAACAAAAATTTGGAAAAGTTACAACAGGAAGAGTTAACCAGAATCTTGCAAAAACATTCTGCTGCATTTGCATGGGAGTCTACTGATATGAAAGGTATTGACCCTAAGACTTACATCCATCCATCATATTTATATCGAGGAAAACAATAGACCAATCACACAACCTTAGAGAAGGATGAATCCAAATCTTAGGGAGATTGTGAAAGAAGAGCTCCAAAAACTACTCAATGTAAAATTCATTTACCCAATTTCAGATAGCCGATGGGTTTCTCCCTTGGTTATCGTACCAAAGAAGAATGGTAAATGGAGGGTGTGCATTGATTACAGGGAATTGAATAAAGCAACTTTGAAGGATTACTTTCCTTTGCCCTTTATCGATCAAGTATTAGATACATTAGCAGGCAAAAAGTACTTTTCATTTCTGGATGGTTTTAGTGGTTATAATCAAATTCAGGTAGCACCTGAGGATCAGGATAAGACCACATTTACCTGTCCATGGGGAACTTTTGCTTATCGAGTGCTTCCTTTTGGATTATGTAATGCACTTGCAACATTCCAAAGAGCAGTGCTAGGAATTTTTTCTGATCTAATCCATGATTGTGTAGAGGTATATATGGATGATTTTACAGTTTATGGTAATTCATTTGAAGAGGCATTAGAAAATTTGGAAAAAGTCCTTATAAGATGTAAAGAAACAAACCTTTCATTAAGCCATGAAAAATGCTTTATGATGTTTACTGAAGGTATTGTTTTAGGACATCATATTTCAGGGGATGGGATTAAAGTTGATAGATCAAAAGTTGAAGTCATCTCCAAGTTACCTATTCCAAATTGTCAAAAAGATGTCAGAAGTTTTCTGGGATTTACTGGATATTATAGAAGATTTATAGAAAACTTCACCAAAATAGCATCTCCACTCTTTAAACTACTTACAAAAGACTGTGAATTCTAATGGAGTCCTGATTGCCAATCTGTTAGGGTCCCACCCTAACCCCCTTATTTATGTAATGGGATCACGTCATAGTCAAGAGTCAATAAAGCCCATATTAATAATTGTAAGTGGTTAACCCGCAATTAATGACGGGACCACAATTAGTTGCAAATGGGCCGTAGTATTAGATAGATGGTATTAATAAAACCCACGGTGTTGACCCGTGGTATTGCATGTATGAGTGTTATATAAAGGATAGAGACTCCCGCGAGGAGCATCATGTCTTATTTTGTAAGCGAGCTCTACTCTATTGGAGGTTTCCCCCTCGAAGAGGCAAGTGAACATTACTCTCTGAATAATAAAATCATTGCTGTTCTGTGTTCTAGGTATCTTTTCTTCGCATATTCTGTATTTGGGTATCATTTTGCAAGTTAAGAGCATAACAAGTGGTATCAGAGCACTTTCCAGGGCCGGTGGGATCTCCATTTCTTAGCAAATTTTTTTTTGGCTAGAGACGTGTTCCGACGTCTTTAAACCACGGGATCTGTCGTTGAGCGCATAAACCTATGGATTTGGGGAGGCATGCACGCAGGAAATACAAGAGGTGGTCACGTTTGTTGGAATCCCTTGTAACCCCTGTGGGTACCCCTTCAAGTAGTAGTGCATTAGACAGAACCGCGCACGGACTGTCTTCCACGTACCCTCTAGGTATATCGGAAGCCCCCTAGGCTCCCTTGAAACCTCGCCATAGATAAACCGTCGGCCGTCTTGCTGCTACAGTACACCGATAACAGCACTCGGAGAGATTACTCGCCCGTACGATAGGATAGTCGGGTTTTACGGCTAAGGGTACGGTCGATCCTCCTTAGTTAGAGCCCTGAAACATTGGGCCGAGTACTACTGCCAGACCCTTATGTATATTGTGATCTGTAGCACCTGACACTCCTCAAGACCATAGTTCCCTTTTCTGTCGGGGGATCACGCATCATCTCTTCCAGATCCGCTTGTGCAAAGGGGTGCAACAGCAGCAGACATCAGTCCCGCAGTCTCGAGTTCGCAGACCAGTCTACCTGAATTGGACAAAGAAGGGTCAATCTGGCTTCAACCCGAACAGGTCCTAGACACACGAGACAAGCACCTACGCGACCGCATGATTAAGGAAGTCCTCGTCAAATGGAAAGACACCTCTCCGGAAGATGCAACTTGGGAACCAGCCACTATTCTTCAGCAATTTCCGCAGCTTCAGCCTTGAGAACAAGGCTAGTCTTAAGGGGGAGGGCATGTTAGGGTCCCACCCTAACCCCCTTATTTATGTAATGGGATCACGTCATAGTCAAGAGTCAATAAAGCCCATATTAATAATTGTAAGTGGTTAACCCGCAATTAATGACGGGACCACAGTTAGTTGCAAATGGGCCGTAGTATTAGATAGATGGTATTAATAAAACCCACGGTATTGACCCGTGGTATTGCATGTATGAGTCATATATAAAGGATAGAGACTCCCTGCGAGGAGCATCGTGTCTTATTTTGTAAGCGAGCTCCGCTCTATTGGAGGTTGCCCCATCGAAGAGGCAAGTGAACATTACTCTCTGAATAATAAAATCATTGTTGTTCTGTGTTCTGGGTATCTTTTCTTCGCATATTCTGTATTTGGGTATCATTTTGCAGGTTAAGAGCATAACAAGTGGTATCAGAGCACTTTCCAGGGCCGGTGGGATCTCCATTTCTTAGCAATTTTTTTTTTGGCTAGAGACGTGTTCCGGCGTCTTTAAACCACGGGATCTGTCGTTGAGCGCATAAACCTACGGATTTGGGGAGGCATGCATGCAGGAAATACAAGAGGTGGTCACGTCTGTTGGACTCCCTTGTAACCCCTGTGGGTACCCCTTCGAGTAGTAGCGCATTAGACAGAACTGCGCACAGACTGTCTTCCACGTACCCTCTGGGTATATCGGAAGCCCCCTAGGCTCCCTTGAAACCTCGCCATAGATAAACCGTCGGCCATCTTGCGGCTACAGTACACCGAGAACAGCACTCGGAGAGATTACTCGCCCGTACGATAGGGTAGTCGGGTTGTACGACTAAGGGTACGGTCGATCCTCCTTAGTTAGAGCCCTGAAACATTGGGCTGAGTATTACTGCCAGACTCTTATGTATATTGCGATCTGTAGCACCTGACACTCCTCAAGACCATAGTTCCCTTTTCTGTCGGGGGATCATGCATCATCTCTTCCAGATCCACTTGTGCAAAGGGGTGCAGCAGCAGCAGACATAAGTCCCGCAGTCTCGAGTTCGCAGACCAGTCTACCTGAATTGGACGAAGAAGGGTCAATCTGGCTTCAACCCGAACAGGTCATAGACACACGAGACAAGCACCTATGCGGCCGCATGATTAAGGAAGTCCTCGTCAAATGGAAAAACACCTCTCTGGAATATGCAACTTGGGAACCAGCCACTATTCTTCAGCAGTTTCCGCAGCTTCAGCCTTGAGAACAAGGCTAGTCTTAAGGGGGAGGGCATGTTAGGGTCCCACCCTAACCCCCTTATTTATGTAATGGGATCACGTCATAGTCAAGAGTCAATAAAGCCCATATTAATAATTGTAAGTGGTTAACCCACAATTAATGACGGGACCACAGTTAGTTGCAAATGTGCTGTAGTATTAGATAGATGGTATTAATAAAACCCACGGTATTGACCCATGGTATTGCATGTATGAGTCATATATAAAGGATAGAGACTCCCTGCGAGGAGCATCGTGTCTTATTTTGTAAGCGAGCTCTGCTCTATTGGAGGTTGCCCCCTCGAAGAGGCAAGTGAACATTACTCTTTGAATAATAAAATCATTGCTGTTCTGTGTTTTGGGTATCTTTTCTTCGCATATTCTGTATTTGGGTATCATTTTGCAGGTTAAGAGCATAACACAATCAACATTTGAAGCTTTGAAAATAAGAAAATATGAAGTTCCTATCTTGAAAGGACCAAATTGGAAACTTCCTTTCCATATTTCTACAGATGCTTCAGATACAGCTTAGGGGCTGTGTTGGGACAAAAATATTTAGTTCCTTATGCCATTTACTATACAGGTAAAAATTTAACTCCCATCGAGTTGAATTATACTGTGACTGAAAAAGAGTTCTTAGCTGTTGTTCATGCAATCAATAAGTTCAGACATTATATAACAGGCTATGAAACTTTTATTCATATTGATCATTCTTCAATTAGATATCTAATGAACAAACCCATTACTAATGGCAGAGTTATAAGGTGGCTCTTACTTTTACAGGAATTCAATATTACTGTGTTAGATAGACCAGGGAAACAAAACACAGTAGCTGATTTCTTGTCTAGGATTCAAAATACTAAAGAAGATTCTCCTGTAGAGGACAAGTTTCTTGATGAATATTTATTTGCAGTAACTACTAAGACTCCTTGGTATGCAGATATAGCTAACTATTTGGTTACGGGGAAACTACCTCCGCATTTATTTGCTAGTGAAAAAAGAAATATTATTAAGGAGAGTTCAAAATATTCATGGATATCTAACGAATTGTTTAAAACAGGGCCAGATCTTGTGATCAGAAGATGTGTCAGAGAAGATGAAATGCCTGATATTCTAAAAGCATGTCATGATGAACCGTGCGGTGGACACTTTGCTGACAAAATGATAGCCTATAAAATCCTTTATTTAGGATATTATTGGTTGTCCCTCTTCAAAGATGTCAAAAGGTGTGACAGCTGCCAAAGAGTAGGGAAACCTACCCTCTCAAATGAGATGCCATTACAACCATAGGTACTCATTGAACCCTTTGAAAAATGGGCTTTAGACTTTATTGGACCTATTAATCCACTATCTAAACAGAAAAAATATATATTGGTATGTACTGATTATGTCACTAAATGGGTAGAAGCGAAAGCATTATTTTCTGCTACTGAATATTCAGTTTTTAGTTTTCTTTATGAGGATATTTTTACTTGCTTTGGTGTTCCAAGAGAAATTGTGACAGATTAGGGAGGTCAATTCACATCCAAATTGGTGGAGACGCTGATGGAAGTGTACAAGATCAAGCACAAAAAATCTACTCCTTACCATCCACAAGCAAATGGTCAAGTAGAGTCCACAAACAAAGTAATTGAAGGCATCATTACCAAGACTGTTCATCTACATAGAAGAAAGGCTTCCTGAAGCCTTATGGGCCTACAAAACTACATGGAGGAACACAACAGGACATTCTCCCTATGCACTTGTTTATGGGAAAGAAGTTCTGCTCCCCATTGAGTTCCAAGTCAAGACCTTCAAGATGGCAGTTCAATTGGGAATGGATCTATCAGAAGCTCAAAAGCATAGAATGGAGCAGTTGAATGAATTAGATGAGATCAAACAAGAAGCAATCCTAAGAATTGATCTAGTTCAATATCAAAGAGCTAAGTGGCATGACAAATACATCAAGGAGAAAAAGTTTCAAAAATGAGATTGGGCATTGCTATTTGATTCCAAGTTCAAAGATTTCAAAGGTAAATTTCAGACTCATTGGCTTGGGCCATATGAGATTGACAAAGTTTTTAGCAATGGAGCGGTAAGAATCAAAACCATTGATGAGTATCAAACTCCTCTCATTGTGAATGGTCACAGATTGAAGATCTATCATAAGCCACTCTCAAAGGAGGAATTTGTCAAAATCTTTCAAGATAATTCTGCAATAACGCTGGTGAAGAAGAATCTTTCTTCTCCACCAGCCTAGTCTTTGTTCTTTTCACTGTTTCTTAGGAAAAAAAAATTGTATAAGCCTGAAAACCAATCATTGATTGGCAGTCTTATATAGGAAATACAGGGCGAAAATCAGAAATTTTTGATGCCCTATATTTTCCAAAAGAAATCCCTCTCATTTCATTCATAATTGTTCCATTTCATGTCATTTCACTTCACTTCATTTCATTCCATTTCGCCAATAAAATTCCTTTCATGTCCAGTTTTCATATATCATTCATTTAGTCATCATTCATTTCCATCCATCTCCATTCACTTCACCAAGTCATATGCTCACCGTGTCAGCTTCCGTAGCTGAATACTGATTCCGTAGCTGATTGTTGATTCCGCAACTAATACTCTGTTACCCTACAGTGACAGTCAGATGTTAGCCAAGTAATGATGAAAACCAAATGCAGGTATGGAAGAGGAAGATATTTTGAAGATGTTAGCACCTAAAGCACCAACAAGAAGCAGCCAATCAAAGGTCAGCGAACGAAAGTGGTAAGATTCTAAGGTATGAGAAAAATTAATTTCAAATAGCATTTTAAAACACATAATCTGTATAGTTGTAAAACCACCGGCTCCATTATGTGTAATGATTCGAATTGATAGCTTCCATAACTCCTCCATGACCTTTGCATAACTCCACCATGAACTCCGCATCAATTTCCAATGGCCTCATGATCTGCTTCCGAATCTAACTCGTACTTAATTGTACGTCTGCATTCCACCTGTTGAACCGGTTAATTATGAAGACATAATCTATTTGACCATGGCTCTCCTCTGCCGCACAAATCCGTAGTCATTTTATGAATGTGCTAACGTCCACTCCGCAGCCTTTTAATTCAAAATTCTGCCAGACTCACTCTGTCTCCATACTCTTCCATTGAGTTTACGTTTGTCAGTTCTAGCCTATTACAAACCTCCGCTCCGTGAACTCATTTTCACTACATGCTCTGTGTTCTTTCGTTTTATAACTACTGGTTTTCTCCACAATCCTTCTCCATCTTCTGCTCACACAATCGTTCCACCTCTGTCAATCCATCACTTACAGTCCATCACTTACAGAGGTATTTTTAAAGCAGGAGGAAGGAATGGGCCTTCTGGTAAGAACAGAGCCGGACGGGCCTAAATTCATGGAGGGTTATCCATAGTTAAAAAGCATATTAAGGAAAGCACGATGGCTGCAATTTATCCAGAAATTCAGAGGTCACAATAAAGAAGTCACGAAGACATTTGCAAGGTCTTTTAACGACGTGGAAGTTGAGGTTGGAGATCTCAAATTTTCAGTCACAGAGGCATCCATTGCAGCAGCAACAGAGCTCCCACAGGAGGGAGAACGGTGGTTCAAAAACAAAGACTTTGATGAGAGGGCCTGGAGGATTATTTTGCGTAACCCAGGTATGGATATAACCGTTTTCAAACGTGGAATCCCTGTTTCTGCTCTAGAGGAAAAGTGGACTAGTTTATTATTGATAATTCAGAAGTTTATTACGTGTGAAGGAAGGTTTGGGTCCATGTACATGTACCACATCAGGTTACTAATGAATTTTCTGGAAAATCAAACCATCAATTTGCCTTATTTCCTGTTGAGTAGCCTGAAAAGGATGTCCACAACTGTACAAAAGAATCTGGATGACGTAGAGCCTCACCTTTACCATCACGGCCTTGTTAAAATTCTGATTGAAAAAAAGTTGAAGGAAAGAAAGGACACATGGGAACAGTTCTTGATTAGAAACTTCTTTCAGGACCCACTTGAAACACCTGAAGGTAGCTCAACAAGGAAAAGTAGGAGAAGAAAAACAAGTGTAAAGATTCAGGATACTTCTACTAGCATAGCTAAAGAAACTAGTAAGGAAGAAAAGCTATCTGAAACTTTGATTGAGGTTAGGAAGCAAGTGAAACTAAAGGGGAAAAGAAATGTTGAAGATGTCTATCAAACCCCAGAACCTTCCTCAGAAGAAGATCAGATACTTTCTAAAAGACTAATCCACCTTAAAGAACAATCAGCTAAAGCAAAGGAAAAAGGGAAAGAAAAACAAAGTGTAGAAAAAGGAGACACCAGCTTACAGAATCTAAGGAGGAGCTCCAGACTTAAAGGTAAATTGAAGAAAGTGCAAACTAAAGGGGCCCACTTCATAGACTTAGGAGGGGAAACACCAGAACAGTCACCAGCAATCCCTCCTGACCATAGCCCACAACATTCTCCTTTTTCTCAACCAGATTTTGAGATCAGTCCAAGAAAGGCTACACCTGAAATAGATCCAACTCAGCAAGAAATGTATGATTTTATTGAATCATTGGAGAAAACTGCAACAGACCAAGGCACTTCATCTACTCAGCCTAATACAACCCAGGAAGTTTTAATCCAATCACTAAAATAGGAAGTTTTTGAACTAGAAGTCTTGAATAGACACATCAAAAGGGAAAATGAGACATTGAAAGAATAGAGCATGTTGGGTAAAATTATTCATGACAACACCATGTTGCATCTTGGATTGTGGCAGAAGAAAAATAGGAAATTGAAGAAAAAGAGCAGGAGGTTGAGCAGAGCCCTTATCAACCTCAAATATAGGTGCCTAATGAGGAAGCCCAGGATGACAGTGATACCAAGGAAGAAGAAAAGAAGGCTAGATGTATTAGTAGAGGTCTCAGAACAAATGAACTGAAGGGAGGATGGTCACAGTTTTGGTTGCATGAGGACATGCAACACCTTCACAGTGGGGGTATGTTGAGCCCTAAAACTACCTCTCTTCTACATACTTTCCTAGACCTTTTTCCCACACCAGCGCCTCATAAGCTATCAAATATCATTACATATTGATTCTAGGAGTGCATTTAAGTGGTTTTCTAACTATATTTTTGTGTTTGCTATTTGACTTAGATTTTGTTCATCAGCTGTGGAATGCAACCACTTTCCGCAGTTGACTCGCGATTCCGCAACTATTTTTATTGATCTATAGGTTACAGGTGTCGGCAAGTAAAAAGAGGCACATGGGCAGTTCAGGAATGATTTGGAAATGGACAAGGTCCTATCTGTTCAGTCGAATTCAAAAAGGAAAACCTTGGTCAAAGGACGGTCAAACAAGGAGTCCTACAACAATTAGGTCTCTGTTTTCAGCACGTGAAAGGTCTGAGACCGTTCCTAGATCCGTGGATCCCTCTTGACAACTACAGACCGTCTCCACGACGCAAATCTAACATCCACATTTTGTAGATTGAATGATCATGGCAACCAAGATGCTAAGCTCACGGGTTCTGTCTTTTTACATGTCCTCTGCTGAAGATTCATCACGGAAAACAGTGATACAATTTCCTCTATAAATAACGCGTTTGCAAATGAAAATAGTTAGTCTTGTTGTTAGTTTTTATACTGTTGCTATAGCATTAGTCCTATTGTTGTAACGAGAAGACATTTCCTCTATTTTGCAATATAAAGACTCTATTTCTTATGACTGTTTGAGCGTAATTTTGGGTTGACAGCGTATTAACCAAAGGCCGTGCAAAGTGCCCCTGCTGCCTGAGGTTTTGTTTTTCATTTCTGTAAATTTTTCATGCATCATTTTCTTATTTCCATTGTATATAATTCATAGCTTGTTTAACTATATATGTTTCATAATTCATTTATGGTGTTAATCTTTCATTCCTGTACATGATTTTCCAGCATTGCATACTTTTGCTAACACTGATCAGTGTGTTTCAGGATAGGTCATGCTCGAGCTTTTTCATATAATTTTTGCATCAAATAGTGACATGAGATTGGCCTCTTTGTTGAACTTTGTTTTTAAGTTTTCAATTCAGTTATGCTTTGATTTTAGTCTTATTTATTTGTTGTTGTTAGCTAGTTTAGATATCAAATTCTTCATGTTATTTGACTTTATCTCCAGAGCCATGGCTTAACCCCGAAAAGCTACTTGGCGAGCTATCGGATTATAAGTGAAGTGATTTGATTCTACTTTCATTCTGCAAGTAGGTAGTTTAGATATCAAGTTCTTCATGTTATTTGACGTTATCTCCAGAGCCATGGATTAACCCCGAAAAGCTACTTGGCGAGATATCGGATTATAAGTGAAGTGATTTGATTTTACTTTCTTTCTGCAAGTAGGTAGTTTAGATATCTAGTTCTTCATGTTATTTGACGTTATCTCCGGAGCCATGGCTTAACCCCGAAAAGCTACTTGGCGAGCTATCGGATTATAAGTGAAGTGATTTGATTTTACTTTCATTCTGCAAGTAGGTAGTTTAGATATCTAGTTCTTCATGTTATTTGACGTTATCTCCGGAGCCATGGCTTAACCCCGAAAAGCTACCTGGCGAGCTATCAGATTATAAGTGAAGTGATTTGATTTTATTTTCATTCTGCAAGTAGGTAATTCAGATATCAATTCTTCATGTTATTTGACGTTATCTCCGGAGCCATGGCTTAACCTCGAAAAGCTACTTGGCGAGCTATCAAATTATAAGTGAAGTAAATTGATCTTACTTTCATTAGTCTGCAATTTTTGGTTTGTTTGAGTGCAATAGTTTAGATTTTATTTCTGTATTTAGATGGGCAGCAGAGACAATGATTTCATGATCAATATTTCATCTTTTGTTTGATTTAAGTAGCTGCACATTTACATTCCTGTTCAAGTACTAATTTTATCACTAGCATGTTTTGAGATCTTTTGAAGTGCTAAGTTTTGGAAGTTATCATAAGGGACATAAAACCTTGTCTTAAATCTACATCCATACTTGCCCTCTAAAGTATTCTTAAAACTTAGGAATAGGATTTCCATTTGCATTAGGAGACAAACAAAGACAAAACCCCAAAACAAAATAAAATTGAAAATAAAAAAAAGTAAGAAAGAGGTTGTCTTGCACATATAGTGTGCCACACTTCATCAGTTTACAACTTTCGGATTAATAATTAACGTAGCAATTTAGGACATACTAAATTGACTAAACAAGAGGGAGTGTTGATTTTTGGTAGCATTGAATGTTCTCTAAGCTTCAAAATTTGCACAGAGTCTAGGTCACATGTATTCTAGAATACCGATAAATCGTTTTGGGAAATTCCACCCAAAGACAATTTTATTAAAATAATTAATTATTTTTAATAGATGCCTAAGTCTAAACTTAGGAAATTAAAACAATTAAAGGGTATTAATTAAAATTGGGGTGAAACTTCTAGAAGAAGACGAGGATCAAGTCAAAATGATTTGAGCCATTGATTAGAATCTAATATGGGTCGTTGATTACTGAATGAGAATATTATAAGAAGGACTTCGACAGGCATTTGGAAAACACATTAAGTGAGAGATCAAAGATCGATTTTCTCAAGAGAGCAGTGCAATAGTTGCTGGAGAGGTCATCGGGGATATTTCTTGTAGTGAGGGGTAGAGATAGTTTTCCAGTTGGAGAGTTTCCTGATTAGGGGATACATTCCAGAGGAGGTAGAGAGAGATCCAGAGGAGGTAATGCAGAGCCACGTTGGGCAGCGTAGAGCCATGCTGAGGCAGCGCAGAGCCTAAGAGGAGATTCACAGTTTTTCTGAGGAGTAGATTAGATCTAGTGTCAAGAGCTAGGGTGTGAGACTGGAGGGTCAGAGAATTGAGAATCTAGCCAGCAAATCGACCAGCTAGAAGGAGTGATGCAATCACCATTAGCTGTGACACAGAGTAGCGCATTGATTGCGTAGAAGTTGCGCAGAGGCAACGTGGGGCTAGCCATTCAGTGGCTAGATCAGTGTGAGATCTCTAGTGATAGTGTGAATTATTTCTCACTAATTCTCTTCCAGTCAGATTCTCTATAGTGGATAGCCAGTAAGGCACACAAAGATTGTATTCATAAACTACTGCATAATAATACAAACCCTCAGTTGCTACACTGATTTTCCCGCATTGGGTTTTTACGGGGACATTTGTACAAAAACAATGGTGTCACTTGTGTGTGTATTATTTCTTCTTGCTTAGTTCTTGTTTCCACATGCTATTTATGTAGTGAAGACTGCAGTTGTATTTATTTCAATGTTTATTGTGTAACACTGTAAATAACTTGTAATAGAATTAACAAGTCGGAGAAATAACATTAGATTGCAGCACTAGGGATTTTGGTCTCCAAATCTTCACACCTTTGTCTTCTTGTCTTGATCAAACTTTGATAACAACTTTTATGGATGTATAGGCATCTTATGGAGGTTATATGGAAGAACAAGAGGCCCTTGGGCCATCCAATCCAGGTCTTGGTCAGCCATGTTTTCATCTCTTTGTTCCTCCTCCTTTTCAAAATTTGATGAGCCTTCTCCTTCACTGTCTAAACCATCGTTGAACTCAAAATCAGTTCCTGGATGTTTTTCATTAGAAATAAAATGTCCTCCTCGTACCCTTCATTAATGGGTGGAATTGGATATTGTTGAACTGTGCCTTCTGAGGATTCTGCTAACTCTTCAAGAGTGGAAAAAGTAAAATCTTCCACTGATGCAACTAGTACACCGATACAAGTTGTTTCTTTCTCCTTAGGATGATGCAAGAGATTATGACTAACAAAGAGTAAACCAATAACTTTTTCAAACCGATGGGTTATAGGTCGAATCACCTAGAGTTGTGCGTATGTGACCTCATATGCCAACTATAGACCAGGTTTAGAAGACCCTCTTACTTTTGGAATAGGAGTTGGGATAGTGCTCAGAATATTGCTACCTTTTCCAGAAGATGAATGATTTGGATGTGTGGAGTTATCAACCATAAAAAACTGGCTACCCTCCTTCTAGCGCTATAATGTTGATGGTGCTGGATACAGCCAACATACAAGGGATCCCCCCGATATGAGGTCCTAATTAGACATCACATTTTTTGGTGTAGGAGTCCCATATGGAATACTGTTGGACTTTTGTTTACTTAAAGATATGACTTGGATTTAGCAGTTAGCATGAGAGAGAAGCACACGTGATTTTGAATGAGCAAGAGAGTGTGCCTTGTGAATGTTCGATTGTAGATGTATCAAGGTTCTTTCATTGCACGGGGGGAATAAAGTGAGCCTCTAAGAGAGAAGCAATATTAATACCCTAATGGATACACACATGAATGAGAAAGGCTTATCTAACATAGAGAGAAATAGTTCACATAGATGCGATGATCATTACAATCATTACAACACATTTCCAATAAGTTAAGCACCAAAGTCATCGAAATATTTCAATTACTTTAGTACATGTGAAAGCAAACATGAATCATAAACATTCAAAGAGTAGTATTAAAAAATCCACAATCCACATATGAAAATGTGCTAGCCAAAAGGCTTCAAGTATTAAGCAAAAGTTCCAAGATACATAAGTACAATGAACATCACTAGCTCCAATATTGGAGCGTTAGAGCCACTACTTGATCCCCAAAAGTACTAAATCTATCTATCTAATGCCTTGTGGGAGAAGTCAAGGTTAAAAGTCCTTTTCATGAGTAATGAGGATCCTTTTATAACTTGAGGCATGACCTTTCACATCCCCATGAATTTTGACTTTCCAACTTCTAATGACCTTTGGACTTCTACAACCTTTGGACTTCCAAATGACTTTTGAAATTACATATGACTCTTGTTATTACATATATTTTGGACTTTTATGGCTCTTTTGTCCATATATGACTCTTGGACTTCCACTTATTTATCTTTACAATGATTACATCATTACATCATAACTTTCACATCATCATGTGATGAGATATGACAAGTCATCATCCTTGATGAATGAGACTAATATTCACTGATGAGTCATGACATGGACTTTATTTAATGGGTGACATGGCTGCCACTCGTGTCTTCATTTTGAATACAAATTCTGATCGTTGATGCCTTCACCCTCAAAAGGGTCTTGAACTTATGGAGTCTTCAAGGTATTTCGATCATCAAGACTTTAATGTGTTCTTGTTCTTTTAATGCTTCCTTTGTTTACCTTCTTTTCCCGATCTTCTTCATGCATGCTTGCCACGATGTTCCTAAAATAATCGTAGCTTCAATCAATCATGAAAAGCAACAATCAACTTGAAAATCTCCTATTCTAACATGTTTCATGCAAATTTTTTGTTCATGCCTTAATAGTGCACTTGGATATGTACTCAAGAGAGAGAGAGACACTCAAGGGAGGGCGCAGGGAACATTTCCAAAGGATGGAGGAGGAGGCTTCAGGCTTCCCAATTATTCTATGCGCTCAAGGGAGACAAGGAGGTTGCATGACGCAAAGTTGAAGGCTAAAGGGAGAGGATGTAGGGCTTTAGGGTGTGCTTGTGCGCTCATGAAGGAAGAGGAGGGCACATTGCACATTGTCAAAGGATGAAGGGTGAAGCTTTAAGGTTTCAGAGTCCGCTCATGGGCACAAAAGGCCAAAGAGGGCACAAAGCACATTGTTGAAGGTTGAAGGATCTGAGCTTTGGATATTCGGGATGTGCTCATACGCTCAAGGAGGGCGCATTCCTTTGGTTTAAAGGAGTGCACTCAAAGGAAGGCTTAGTTTTTTTCAAAGGGCGCAGTTTAGAACAATGAAGGGGAAAGGTGTCTTAGGAGTGCACTATGCACTATTGGAGGGCACAGGGCGCATTTCCAAACAAAAAAGGATTATTGTTCAAGGCTTAAGAGTGTGCTCATGCACTCCTAGCCTCGATAGGTTCACTTTGCAACAAAAAATTGTCTAAGTTTGGGAGATAAAACAAGGGGCGACATAATGAGTTTAGACAAAAAATCATGTGTGACACATACCAATTTATCAAGAAAACTTACACAATATTGAACAAGGATAAGTATGAACACCACTTTACATACATTTTGCAAGTACAACAGAAAAAGTGTGTGTTACAGCGACTAAAAAGTATTGTTTTAGAATAAAAAAGGTGTTATGATCAAGACATGCGCTAAAGATGTTCTATTCAATGCGATGACACATAAGGATGATCAAGAACACTTGAAAAATATAGAATGAATTGAAATGACACTTAACGACCAAAGTGACACTGAATATGATTGTGAAGTAGACTCCAAAATTTGAATGTAGCGAAAATTTTGGAAGGTGTTGTAGCAACGATAACACAATCTTAAGGTACATTTGGAAGAATCCAAGAAAATTGAAGAATCACTCAAAAGAGAAGTGGAAGAAAGCAACAAGGCAAGGGGAGATTTAGAAGCATATATGGTCTCTCTACAAAAGGAAGCACATAAAAGAAATGTCCACCAAAAATTTGCAAACAACTCCAAATCATTTGATGAAATCATCGTCAGTCAGAGGCCATGTAGTGACAAGACAAGATTAGGCTACAAGGAAAAATTTGTGAAACACTCAAGTTCCTCAACAACAAAAAGGGAGACGAACAAAAAACTTATGCATAAATTATTAAAGGGTCCATGTAGAAGGATGAAGGCTCTCCAACAAAACAAAAGCCACAAAATCAACAACCCACTTTGAAGAATCTCAAGAAGAAGGTTCTTGGAGAAAAACATCACGAAGAAGATCTCCCCCTCTCAAGTGTCAAACCATCTTTCTTAATGTTTGCTATTCTTGCAATAATTTTGGACATAAAATTGTAAACTTCAAAGCCTATGCTAGGAACAGAAGCAACTTTGGAAATTAGTTCAAGAATGACTATGCCCTTAATTCTTGATAAGATCACAAACAAAATTCCAATAGGTTCAGATACTTGAGAAATATATTAGAATGACATAAATGAAACAAATTTGGTTATTTGGCCAAGGATTGTAGGTTAACTACTCCTCCAAGGGAGTTGAAACTAAATCAAAATGCTCCTCCAAAGATATGAAAGAAGGAAAATGAAAATTATGCATTTTCTCTAAAAGATCAAAGGAAGAAGAATGCATGGTATGTTGATAGTGGATGTTCAACACATATGGCTAGAGATAGAACCAATTTTATGCTCTTGACCTGCGAGAAATTCCAGAATACAAGAAATGCGAAGAAACATAGCCCAAAACACAGAATAAAATAATAAAAATTGCAAGTATTTTATTATTCAAAAATAGATTCAGTGTTCACTTGCCTCTTTGATGGGGCAACCTCCAGCAGAGCAGAGCTCAATTACAATAAGACTCGATGATCCTTTCTTACTAACTAAAACTATTTATAGCTAAATGACATCCAAAACCCTAACTACTAGTGGTCCCTTGCATAACACAGGTTAACCACTTTATTTATTAACTACGACCCATTTACAACTAACTTTGGTCCCTTTTCTCTAATGCGGGTCAACCACTTACAATTATTAATGCAGGATTTATTTAGTCTCTAACTATGGCTATGAATCAACCCATTGGGATTATTACATAAATAAAGGGGTTAGGGTTGGACCCTAACATGCCCCCCCACACACCCCCCCCCCCCCCCCCCCCCCCACATTAAAAGTAGCCTTGTCCTCAAGGATGAAGCTATGGAAACTGCTGAAGAATGGTGGCTTTTTCCCAGGTCACATCTTCTGGAGAGGTGTCTTTCCACTTGACGAGGACTTCCTTGATCGTGCAACCACAAAGATGTCTTTCATGAGCATCGAGGGCCTGCTTTAGTTGGAGCCAGAGTGAGCCTTCCTAATCCAATTCGGGTAGATTGGTTTGAATTTTTCAATTGTTCCCCACCACTTTCTTGAGGCTTGATACATGGAAGACTAGATGGATTTTTGATGTTGGTGGCAAGGCCAGTTTATAGGCAACTGCTCCAATGCACTGAAGTATCTGATAAGGTCCATAGAATTTTGGTGGTAGCTTTTATCAACCCTTTTCTTTGAGAGATGTTTTCTTATATGGTTGCAATCACATGAATACATGATCTTCTTCTTGAAATGTGCGCTTGGAAAGATTTTGGTCTACTTTTTGCTTCATTTGATTTTGAGCTTGATGTAGATTATCTTTGAGATGAGTTATCATGGCAGCACGGTCTTGTAGGAGTTGATCAACTACCTGCACCTTAAAACATCTAGGGATATAGGAAATAGGTGAAGTTGGGAGTTGGCCATACACTGCCTCGTGTTGAAAATAGCAACAAGAAATGCTAAAAATAGCACTGCTGTAAATAGTGTTGAACGTAGCAACAAGGAATGAAAAAAATGGAAGTGTTAAAAATAGAATTCTATAAATAACATTTCGGGATACCTTCCTATTTTAGTTAGTCCCTAAACTAAAATAGTGAAGTAAAATTCGAATTTGATCTTAGTAGCTGTTTGTAAAATAATTAATTAATTCATCTTGAGTTAATTAGTTAAGGAAAATCAAACATGAAGTCTATGTGGGGACATGCAACAGTTTCTCCATTAATTGAGGAATTTATCCATCAATTAAAAAGATAAGGATGAGTTTTAATATTGAGTTGTAATTAGTTGGTTCAGTTAACTGAGTCAAGTCTAGTTAGATTAATTCAAACAGTTTGTTGAATTAATGTAAATTCAGTTAGTTAATGCGTGCATGCATGTAACTGTTGCACTTTAGATAACTGAATATTCTCTCATAAATAACTCATGCATGTCAATTCAAAGAGAGACCTAGTTGAGATCAGATGGAGGGGCAGTGTACTATCAGTTGCTAGAATATTCCATTGTGAATATTCCTTGCATGTGGAAGGAATTATTTCCTTGAGGATTGCGTAATTACTTTTTTAGGTTTTGTGAGTGTGATGAGGCTAATTCACACATGTGGCTTCACTGGACCCCAAGAAAAACTGCAAGGAAATAGGAGGCTTGGAGGGCTTGAGGAGGACATATACTATGTCTATTCATTCTGTGAGCTGTATTGTTTGATTACAGAGAGAGCAGGATAGCTTGATAGTTGATTCTTTTTGTAACTTGAACAAGATTTCCACTTGTATGATAATATAGAGATTGGGGTTTTAGGCTGAGGCTTTCCCTGGGTTATTTCTTTTGTGTTATGTGTGATTGATTTCTCATTCTCAGTTATATGTGTTCTCTTGATCTTGCTCAATTCAATTAAGCTTCCGCAAAGTGTTGTAGAAGTAGATCTTGTATTGTGTTTTAGTATATTACATAATCTGTTGATCTATAGTGGAAATTTCTATATGGTATCGGAGCAAAGGTTATCAAGGCGAAGAAAAATATACAAGAAGGAGGGGTTCGAATTTTGTGGTTCCTGAATATAGAAATCAAGTTCTTACCACATCTCAATTTCATCGATGGTGTTCAATGGTTTAAGATTCGAGTATGCCCTTGATGGAAAATCAAATTATATAGCCTGGAAGGATCACATGGAGGCAGTATTAGAGGATAATGGTCTAGAGGACTTCATTGATCAAGAAGTCCCCAAGCCGACTGATGCTACTCAACTGGCGAAATGGAAGAAATGTGTGGCTAGAGCAAGGAGAATCCTCCTGGAGGGAGTTCGAGACCACATTGTCTCGAACCTCCATGGGAAGGAGACACAATTTTCGATGTGGAAAGCATTGAAAGATCTATATCAGAATAACAACAATTAGAGGAAGCTGGTGCTGAAAGAAAAGCTTCATAAGATCAAGTGTGAAAAGGGCAACACAATCTCTACATATTTAAACAAGCTTACCACCTGCAGGGATGAGCTTGGAAGTGTAGGGATCACGACCACTGATAATGACATGGTGAGTCTTGCACTCCTCGGTCTTCCTAAGAGTTTGCATAGCTACCAAGACTCGGTTAATGGAAGAGAAAAATTACCAGATTGGGAATGAATTTGGTCAGATCTGATGCAGGAGGAAATAAGAAGAAGCATTAGAGATGGATCCTCATCGAAGCAAGATGATGAGGAAAATCTAGCCATAGCGAGTAAGGTGAGGAAAGGGAAAGGGAAGGCATCCCATCCCAAATCTGGTTCTTCCCATGGTAGGAAGAAAATTGAGCAATCGAAAGTCTGATGCTTTCACTGTCATGAAGTGGGCCATTATGCTATGAATTGTCCACGGAAGAAATCCAAGAAGGGTTCCTCGAAGGGATCTGATGGTGAGGCACTAGCCTCACAGTTTGAGCTAGATTTCTCACTTATCACATGCATGGTTTCATCCATGGTGGGATGTGTGTGGTACTTGGACAATGGAGCTTCATTCCACATGTTAGGTGACAAAAATCTTTTCAGTACCTTGGAGGAGAAGGATCTCCAAATGCGGATCAAGATGGGTGATGATGGAAAGTACCGTGTTTCAGGTGAAGGTACGGTTGTGTTTCAGAGGGAGCATGGAGCTCCCCTCACCTTGAATGATGTAAAGTATGTACCAAGACTAAAGAATAATCTTGTGTCTGTCGCTATGTTGGAAGATAAAGGCTATGATGTAGTCTTTAGTAAAGGAAAGGTATTCCTGAGGCATATCGATACTGGACAGATAAAGAGAATAGGGATTCCAGTTAAGAATATCTACAAGCTAGAGGTAGACCACTGTGTTGCTTTGAGTTCCAAAGCTAAGATGGCGTAGGGCCAAGATATGGGCGAGCTATGGCATAGAAGACTGGGCCACTTGCACCATGGAACCCTGAAAATCACGCAACAAATTTCTACCGAATTACCCAAGGGAAAACTTGAGCAGACAACTACATGCAAAGGTTGTACCTTGGGTAATATTGCGAAATCTTCCTTTCCGGATCGAGATAGTAGAGCTGGAGCAATCCTGGAGCGAGTTCACTTATATGTGTGTGGACCATTCTCTATAGCCTCCACCGCTAAACAAAGGTACTATGTTATTTTTATGATGATTTTTCTCGTAGATGCTGGATCTACTTTATGCAAAAGAAGGATTAGACCTTCTTGAGGTTTTGTGAGTTTAAAGCCTTAGCAGAGAAAGAATATGGAAAGAAAATAAAAGGCTTGCATAGCGACAATGGTGGAGAGTATGTCTCCCAACAGTTTAAAGACTTCTGCGCCGTAGAAGGAATTAAATGGGAATTGATGGCACCCCGTAACCCACATCAGAATGGGGTGGCCGAAAGGAAGAATAGATCAACTTTGGGAGCAGCTCGAGCGATGTTGCATGACCAAATCCTACCACTGAATTTGTGGGTTTAGGCATGCAATACAACAACATACTTGCAGAACAGAAGCCCACACAGTATACTAGGAATGAAGACACCTATGGAGGCCTATTCTGGGAAGCAACTTGATGTAAGTCACTTCCGAATCTTTGGATCATCAGTTTACTGTCATGTGACCAAAGATGCCAGGAAGAAGCCAGACCAAATAACTAATTTGGGAATACTTGTGGGGTACACAGATACACCCCACAACTATCAGGTGTACCTGCCTTCCACTCAGAGGACTGTGGTACGGAGGGATTTGAAGTTCGATGAGTAGAAAGCCATGCAAGTGTCATTTGAGAAGGAGCTCAAGTTGCATGCAGAGGAGGAACTTTCAGTTCCTAAGGAGGAGGAGCCTTAGATTGATGCGGAGAAGCCGCATGCAGAGGATCCGGGAGTGGAGACATCCACTCATGCTGATACTTCTAGAGATGGGAGGAAACGCTCAAGGGAAGTTGACAGGTTGATGTTGGATGCTCGGGAGAATGTGGGACAACCATCTATCAGCGCAGACAGAGGAGTCACCCGAGCAATACACTGGGTACATGGCCCTGGTTGGGGAGTGTGTAGATACATAACCCTTCTTCATTCGAGGAGGCAGTGCAACAACCAGTCTGGGTTGATGCAATGGTAGAGCAGTACAACTCTATCATTCAGAACAGTGTGTGGGATGTTGTCCCAAGGCCTCAGGGAAAGTCAGTGGTGAGTTCTAGATGGATTTACAAGGCAAAGCAGGCAGTTGATGGTAGTGTTGAGAAACATAAGGCAAGGTTTGTTGCCTGAGGTTTCTCATAGGTCGAGGGGATCAACTATGATGAGACTTTTTCTCTCGTAGTAAGGTACTCATCGATTAGATCGATGTTGGCACTATCAGCTCAGATGGGGTGGAAGATCCACCAGATGGACGTGAAGACAACATTCCTCAATGAGAATATTGAGGAGGAGGTGTGCATTGAGCAACCAGAAGGTTTCGAGACCTTCGATCATGAGTCGCATGTGTGCAGACTTAAGAGGGCTTTGTATGGGCTGAAGCAAGCACCTCGTGCTTGGTACACTAGGATCGACAACTATTTCACCGGTTTGGGCTTCACCAAGAGTGAAGCAGATGTGAACCTTTACTACATCATGGTAGAAGGTAAACCATTGATCATTATTCTTTATGTCGATGATCTAATTTTGATCGGTGATGATCAGCTGATACAGTCTTGCAAGGAGGACCTTGCAAGAGAGTTCGAGATGAAAGACATGGGCCTTATGAACTACTTTCTAGGCATGGAGGTGTGGCAGAAAGATGGTGAAGTATTTGTGTCTCAAGGCAAGTATGCCAATGAGATACTCAGGCGCTTTCACATGGAGAAGTGCAAGCCCATGCAGACTCCTGTAACTAGGAGCTAGAGGAAGGAGGATGCTATTTCAGGTGAGGGAGTAGCTGCTACTGTTTATCGATAGCTAGTGGGTTCACTTATGTATCTGGTGAACACACGACCCAACTTATGCTTTGCGGTGAACCAGTTGAGTCAAGCTATGGTTCAGCCTACCAAGTTGTTTTGGAAGGCAGCGAAGCATGTGTTGAGATACCTCAGAGGCACATCTTAGTTCAGATTGTGGTACAGATGGACAGAGGGAGTGAAGCTTCAGGGCTTCACAGATGCGGATTGGGCAAGGAGTCTATCAGACTAGAAGAGCACTTTTGGAGGAATCTTCAACCTTGGTTCAACTGCAATTTCCTGGTACAACAGGAAACAAAGATCAATTTCACTTAGCTCGACAGAGGCTGAATACATGGCTTCTAGTCAGGTTGCATGTGAGGCCATTTGGATGCGGAAGATTCTAGTGGGATTGTTTGGTCAGAGGATGGATCCTACAGTGATCTACTGTGATAACCAGAGTTGTATCAAACTCTTTGAGAATCCATTTTTTCATGACAGGTCCAAGCACATTGATATCTGGTATCACCATCTTCGAGACTGTGTGGTCAAGAGGATCATGTTGTTGCTGTATGTTTTGACCGAGGAACAGGATGCCGATATTTTAACGAAGGCATTTTCAAAATGCAAGTTTGAGTTCCACAGAGACAGGATTAGGGTTACTGATAATCCCTTTCTTGTTGAAAGGGAGTGTTGGAAATAGGAACAAGAAATTCTAAAAATAGAAATGCTAAAAATAGCACTGCTATAAATAACAGTTCAGCTAGTGTTGAACATAGAAATAAGGAATGAAAAAAATGGAAGTGCTAAAAATAACATTCTATAAATAGCATTTCAGGATACCTTCCTATTTTAGTTATACCCTAAACTAAAATAGTGAAGTAAAATTCGAATTTGAGCTTAGCAGCTGTTTGTAAAATAATTAATTAATTCATCTTGAGTTAATTAGTTAAGGAAAATCAAACATGAAGTCTATGTGGGGACATGCAACAGTTTCTCCATTAATTGAGGAATTTATCCATGAGTTAAAGAGATAAGGATGAGTTGTAATATTGAGTTATAATTAGTTGGTTCAGTGAACTGAGTCAAGTCCAGTTAGATTAATTCAAACAATTTGTTGAATTAATGTAAGTTCAGTGAGTTAATGCTTTCATGCATGTAACTGTTGCACTTCAGATAACTGAATATTCTCTGATAAATAACTCATGCATGTCAGTTCAGAGAGAGACCCAGTTGATATCAAATGGAGGGGCAGTGTACTACCAATTGCTAGAATATTCCATTGTGAATATTCCTTGCATGCAAAAGGAATTCTTTCCTTGAGGATTGCACAGTTACTTCTTCAGGTTTTGTGAGTGTGAAGAGGCCAATTCACACATGTGGCTTCACTGGACCCCAAGAAAAACTACGCGGGGAAATAGGAGGCTTGGAGGGCTTGAGGAGGACATATACTATTTCTATTCATTCTATGAGCTGTATTGTTTGATTGCAGAGAGAGTAGGATAACTTGAGAGCTGATTCTTTTGTAACTTGAACAAGATTTCCACTTGTATGATAATACAGAGATTGGGGTTTTAAGCTGAGGCTTTCCCCAGGTTATTTCTTCTGTATTATGTGTGATTGATTTTTCATTCTTAGTTATATGTGTTCTCTCGATCTTGCTCAATTCGATTAAGCTTCCACAAAGTGTTGTAGAAGTAGATCTTGTATTGTGTTTTAGTATACTGCATAATCTATTGATCTATAGTGGGAATTTCTACACCTCGTATGTCATCTCGGTGGCTTCATGATAGTTAGTATTATACCACCATTCAACTAAAGGTAGCCACTTACCCATTGATGTTGCTTTTCTAAAGTGAAGCACCTTAGATATGTCTCCAGATATTTGTTGACTGCTTCTGTTTGACCATTGGATTGGGGATGATAGGCGGTGATTAGTTGGAGTTGCGTGCCTTGTAGCTTGAAAATTTCTTGCCAATTTTTTTTAGTGAAAGTGGGGTTGCAATCAAACACAATGGAAGTTGGCATGCCATGTAGTTTGAAGATCTGGTGCATGGAAGCTTGAGCCACCAAAGTGGGGGTAAATGGGTGGTGTAGAGCGTAAATATGAGCATATTTAGATTTGTTGTCCGAATTTGGGAGACCAATTATGAAATCCATTGAAACATCTGTCTAGACAGAGGCAGGGAGTGGCAATGGCTGTAAGGTTCCTGATAACTTGACTGTTTCTCCTTTGTTGCGTTGACACACATCACATTCAGCTACACAAGTAAGAATGTTGTTTTTATGCCAGTCCAAAAGAAAGAATGACAAGCGCGAGCATAAGTTTTTTGAAAGCCTGAATGCCCTGCAATTGGAGATGAGTGCAACTCTTCCAAAATGCAGATTTTGAGGGTGGATGTCGATGATATAACTACTCGAACCTTCTAGCGAAGAATATCATCCGTCCAAGAGTAGTCGACTGAGGAATTAGGATCTTCTCTTAAGTTATTAATAAGTTTGGAGAGAGAGAAGGGTGTGAGAACCATTCCTTGCGGGCCTCTTCAATCGAATCTGGTATGGGCAGAGAGATGGACAACAGGGTGCTTTCATCCTCAAATTGGCGTGACAAATCATCATGTACTACATTGTCACGACCTTTCGTGTAAATTATCTCATAATCATATCCCAACATTTTGGCTAGCCATTTATTTTGTTGTGGTGATGATAAATGTTTCTCCAAAAAATATTTTAGACTTTAATGGTCTATGCGGATTTGGAAACGTCGCCCCAACAAGTATGGTCTCTAGGTGTCTACTGCATGTAAGATGGCTATCAATTATTTCTCATAGGTAGATTGACCAAGATGTTTTCCACTCAGTTGTTGTCTAGTGAAGGCCAATGGTCGACCTTCTTGCATTAATACAACACCAATACTAGTACTGGAAGAATCACATTCAATCACAAAAGACTTGGTGAAGTCTAGTAGGGCGAATACGTGAGTGGAGCACATGGCCTGTTTGAGAGCCACGAATGCTTGCTGAGCTGCATTAATCCAGAGAAATGAATTTTTCTTGAGAAGATTAATCAGGGGTCTATCAATGTGACCATAATTCCAGACAAATTTGCGATAGTAGCTAGTGAGACCCAAGAATCCCCTCAAACTCTTCAATGTTTTTGGTTGGGCCAATCTTGCATTGCCTGTATCTTTTTTGGATCAACCCTCACTCCTTCATGACCTAAATGTGTCCCAAATACTCACCCTATTCCATGCCAAAAGAGAACTTGGACAATTGGACAAATAATTTGTGATTCCAGAGTAGTTGCAAGATCAGGTCTACATGTTGAAGATGTTTGTCCCAGGTTAGGCTGTAGATGAGAATGCCATCAAAGAAGATGAGGACAAATTTTCAGAGATATGGTTTCAGCAGGTGGTTCATGAGGCTTTGAAAAGTAGATGGATCATTACAGAGACCAAATGGCATGACCAAGAATTCATAATGGCCTTCATGAGTTCGGAATACAGTCTTGGGAATTTCTACTTCCTTCATGCGTATTTGGTGATAGCCCGAGTGAAGCTCTAGCTTGGTGATAATTGAGCACCATGCAGTTCATCAAGAAGATCATCAACAATCGGGATATGAAATTTGTGCTTTATAGTGAGCTTGTTGAGGGCCTGAAATTCCTGACACATGCACCATTCTCCATATTTCTTTAGCACCATGAACACTGGTGATGAATAAGGACTGTTGTTGGGATGAATAACAACGACTTCGAGGAGTTCCTTGATGATTTTTTCAATTTCATTCTTTTGGGCAAAAGGATATCGGTATGGGCACACATTAGGCGGTTGGGTCCTCAGGACCAAATGGATGCTATGATCATGTTCACCCCTAGAGGGTGGAAGCTCTTTAGGTTTGTCAAATACTTGTTGGCGGCGGTCTAAGACCTGTTGCATCTCAGGATGAATATGAGTAGTGGATTCAATGGCATGGATGGCATTAAATTGGGCGATGACTCTGTGATGGCCCTTTTTCAAAAGCTTTTCCATTCGATGCGAGCTAATGATAATAGGAGCACCTTCCTGGAGTCCTCGTAATGTATGAATGTGGTCATTCTGCTTAAAGCTCATATATAACTCCTGGATCTTTAGGTGGTAGTCTCCCATCTGAAGCTTAATATTTTCACATCGACCTTCACATTTCATGGTCCCCCCATTAGCGATAAGGACTTGGAAATTAGCTACTTCCCGTACAAAGCAATGAACAACTTATGTGACTCGCTTATGGATAAAGTTATGAGTGTTGCCACTATCAATCAATACCACAACCAATCGATGTTTAATAAAGCCTCGAATTTTGAGAGTTTGAGGAGAAGAAATGCCAACCAAAGCGTGTAGTGAGATAACTAGCTCATTTGGCGTAACTGTGAGGTGCTTGCCAGTTTGGGTTTCCCCAACTTCGTCCTTGGGCACCTCAAGGGATGGAGCTTCCTCATTTGAACTGTTATGAGTAGCTTCAATTTGAAATAATTTTGGTTCCTTGCATTTATGTCTAGGAGAGTACTTGTCATCACAGTAGTAGCACAATCATTGTTTTCTTCTTTCGACCATTTCTACTGGTGAAAAATTTTGGACCTTAGGTGTTTTGGTGGGGCCTTGAGCCTAGGTGGGACACTCCTTGGCTGAAAAATTTGGACGATTGGACTGGGCAATTAAGGTTGTTCCCATTTCTAAGGCCTTTTTGTAGGCATCCATCCAAATAGCTGGGTGGTGCATTCAGACATGGGCTTGGATGGCTTCTTTTAGGCCACTGATGAAACACTCTAAGTAGAAGTCATATCCTAGACTGTCAGTTCTGATGGTCATTGTGAAAGGTTTACTATTCTGGTTTTCCGGAGCTTAGTGAGAGGACCCAAAAAATTATATTCGTGGTCAAAGCAATCACATATGGCTTTTGAGAACAGGTGCAAAGTTAATTTCCTTGGACAACATTTCTGATGCCACTGCTACCATTTCCATCTCTCTTGATTGAAGTAAAGGGCTCTCACATGTAGTTTAGTTTGATCTTCCTAGATATCATTAAGGGAGAAATATTGTTCCATTTGTGCTACCCATACTGCAGGGTTAGAGCCATCAAATTTGTACATGTCCAGCTTGGGTGTCCAGTGGTTATTTCCATGGAAGTGAATGTGGTGGCTCGATTCTCCTTCTAGGTGTGCATCATAGTAGGCTCCTTTGTATGAGGCGGCCTTATAATGGATGATATATGTGAGAGTTTTTTGAGAAACCTGTCCTTGAATAACTCAAATTTTTCTTCAAGGCTGGTGACACTCTCGAGTGCCTTTTCCATGGCCATAACTTGAGATTGGGTACCCTGCATACACCAATCCTGGACAATTTTTTTGAGCTTATTTAAGAATAGTCTGCTTGGAAAGATGGCAAGCTCGGTATTCTAATGACGCAGATCACTTGAGGCTGCATCAGGAAAAAAGTTTGGGACCACAAAAAATTTGGGGCTTACAAGTGAATTGTACCACTGCGACCAACATGTCATCCTCAATTTGATGGGATAAGTCTCTTGCAGGTGCCCCGGGATGGTCTCTAACTTTTTTTTACTCCGAAAGGATTTTTACTCCCCGCTGATCAATACTGCAGTGGCCAAATTCTAGAAAACTTGATCCTGCCCAATGTCCTATGAAAATAGGGCCCGAACTGTAGTAGAAACAAGCCTCACTACACAAAGAGTCTGATCAACACTGTGAAAATCCCAACTGATGAATGTTAGTTTCACGACGACGGTAGAAACCCAACTGCTAGATCTCATTTGCACTGTGGTGAAATATCCCCAACTGCTGGATCTGATTTGGAAGAAAAGATAGAGGGAGACCTTTAGATATTAGAGGGAACTATGGTCACAAAGGAGTGTGAGGTGCTACATATCACAATATACACAGGGGTCCAACAATAATACTCGACCCAATCTTTTAGGGTGCTAACTGAGGAGGATCGATCTCGTACCCTTAGCCGTACTACCCAACTACCCTATCATACGCGTGCATAATCTTCTCAAATGTTGTTCTTAGTGTACTGTAGCAGCAAGACAACATACAACTTATCTAAGGCGAGGTTTCAGGTGAGCCTAGGGGGCTTTCAGTATACCGAAGGGTACGTGCAAGTGCAGTATGTGTGCGGTTCTATCTAATGAGCTGCTATTCGAAGGGGTACCCACAGGGGTTACAAGGGAGTCCAACAACCGTGACCACCTCTTATAGTTCCTACGTACATGCTTCCCCAAATTCGCAGGTTTATGCGCTCAATGACAGATCCCGTGGTTTATAGACCTCAGAACATGTCCCTAGCCTAAAAAAAAAATCTGCGAAAATGGAGGTACAATTAGCCCTGGAAAGTGCTATGATACCACTTGTTATGCTCTTAACCTGCAAGAAATTCCAAAATACTAGAAATGCAAAGAAATATAGCCCACAACACAGAATAAAATAAGAAAGACTACAAGTATTTTATTATTCAGAAATAGATTCAATGTTCACTTGCCTCTTTGAGGGGGAAACCTCCAGTAGAGCAGAGATCGATTACAATAAGAATTGATGATCCTTCCTTTACTAATTAAGACTCTTTATAACTAAATGACATCCAAAACCCTAACTACTAGTGGTCCCTTCCATAACATGTGTTAACCACTTTATTTATTAACTATGGCTCATATAAAACTAACTGCGGTCCCTTTTCTCTAATGCGGGTCAACCACTTACAATTATTAATTCGGGCTTTATTTAATCTCTAACTAAATATGACTATGACTCGAACCATTTGGCTTATTACATAAATAAAGGGGTTAGGGTTGGACCCTAACAAACAATCTCTTTTAGAAATGATGGTTTTGCAAACAGTATAGGAAAAGGAACAATTAAGATTCGAGGTAAGGAGGCTATAGCAAAATATGTGTTACTCATAGAAGACATGAATCACAGTCTGCTAAGCGTAAGTCAAATGTGTGATCAAGGACATACATTTCCATTTGACTCAAAGAAATGTTAAATAAGGAGGGAGAAATCTGGCAAGTTAGTGGCAATTGTAACTAAGACTCCAAATGATATATATACATTGGATGAAATTAAAAATGAAAGTTATTTCTTGGAAAAATATGATGAAAGTTGGCTTCAGCATAGAAGGACAGGACACATAAAATTTGAAAAACTTTTTAGAATCTACAAAAAGTAAGCAGTAGAGAAATGAAAAGGTATCAAAACCAACCAAAACTTATTGTAAGCACTGCAAGCATCGAAACCAAACAAGAGTTGAGTTGAAAATTAAGGAACGCTCCTCGTCAAAACCATTAGAGTTGGTACACACTGATCTATGTGGACCAATGAAGACCAAATGAATGAATGGTCAACAATAATTCATGTTGATGATTGATGATTATACTAGGATGATAGCAGCCAATTTTCGAAAGAATAAGTCCGAAGATTTTGAATCTTTTAGAATCTACAAATAAATGATTGAGAATAAAACTTGTTTTCATATCAAATGTTTGATATCAGGTAATGGAGGGGAATTCACATCCAAATAATTTCAACGCTTCTATGAGGAATAGAGACTAAAGAGATAGTTCTCAGCAGCTAGGACACCACAACAAAATGGGGTCGTTGAGAGGAAGAATAGAACAATAGAATAAATGGCTAGAACTATGTTGAATGATTCAAAATTAAGCGATGTTTTTTGGGTCCAAGTGGTAGATAAAAAAATGTACATTCTAAACATAGGATTTCTTAGAATCAACTGTGATGAAGCTTCATACGAACTATGGAAGGGAAGACCAACAAATGTCAAACACTTCAGAGTATTTGGAAGCAAATGCTACATTAAAAGGGAAGACCAGACGATTGGAAAATTTGACTCTTGAATAGACAAAAGGAATTTTTGTTGGATAGTCGTAAAGCATACATATGCTACAATTTGAGACGCAACCAAATAGTTTTAAGAACCAATGTAACTTTTGATTAATTTCACGGACCAAAGGAAAAAACAAGGAAGTTCATCCTCAACAAAACCAGAAACAAAAGAATTTGAACAAGAAAAGGTTAAATAGGAATCCCAGGAGGAAGAACAATGAAATGAGGAAACCACTGTCAACTAGGATGAGATAGGAAATGATTAGCATGCATTTTATAAGACTCCCAAAAGATGGTATCAAAAGAACCATCCTTCAAACCGGATCATTGGGGACATCAATGAAGGTATAAGAACCGGAAGGAATCAACACATACACATGAAAAAACAAGCAAATCTTGTGCTCCTATCCACATTTAATCCTAACAACTTTGAAGAATCCAGTCATGATGAACGTTGGATAATAGGCATGAATGAAGTATTGGATCAGAAATGATTGAGACATGGGAATTGGCTTCATGACCCAAGGAAAAAAATGTCATTGGCACAAAAATAGTTTTTAGAAACAAGCTGAATGAGGATGGATAGGTCACCAAGAATAAGGCACGTTTGGTCTATAAATGGTATGATTAGGTTGAAGGAAAACTTTTCAAAGAGACATTTGCACCCTTCACTAGGATGGAATACATCAGGATGTTCTTTGACTATGGTTATTCGAGAAGGATCAAGGTGTATTAGATGGACATAAATTCAACGTTCTTTAATGGTGAATTGGAAGAATAGGTTTACATAGAACAACTTGAATAATTATGCTTACTGACAAGAAGGATTATGTTTGTGGGTTAAAAGAGGCTTTATACAGTCTCAAACAAGCTCCTAGAGATTGATATGCCTGTCTAGACATGTACTTGAAGAAACAAGGTTTCAAAAGAGGAAATGTTGATAACAACCTTTATGTAAAGGTTGAACAAGACAATTTGACTATCATCAAAGTGTATGTGGATGACATCATCTTTAGAAGCAATGATGATAGGCTAGAAAGAAGTTTGCATAAGATATGAAAAGTGAGTTTGAGATGTCATTACTTGGTGAGTTGACTTTCTTCTTGGGACTTCATATATCTCAGGAAGATAATGGTATATTCATTTGTCAAACCAAGTACATTAAAGAAATGTTGAAGAGGTTTAAGATGGAAGACAACAAACCAGTTAGCACTCCGATGGTGACTGGTTGCAAGTTGAGCATAAACGACATATCTAAGGATGCATACCAAAGAATGTATAGGTCAATGATTGGTATTCTACTGTACATGACAACTTCAAGGCCAGATGTGATGCAAACAGTTGGATAAGTAGAAAATTTTCAAGCAACACCAAAATAATTCCATGTTGTTGTAGTGAAGAGAATTTTTTGATACCTCAATGGGTTTGGCCTATGGTATCCAAAAGGAAATGACTTAACCATCAAAACTTATACTAATGAAAATTGGCTAGTAAGTGTTGATGATTGTAGAAGCACTAGTAGAGTAGCCTTCCATTTAGGTGGTTGCCTTGTGTCATGACTAAAAAAGAAGTATTCTCCATTCTCCTTATCCACAACATAAGCATAATACATAGAAAAAATGACGTTTAATCACGTCCTATGGATGAAACAAACGTTGTAGTATCTTTAGGTGAAGTTCAATGGGCCCATTCTAATGTCTTGTGATAGTACCAGTGTCATAAACAACTCCAAGAATCTTGTCATGCATTTGAAAAAAAAACACATTCCTATAAAACATCACTTTATTTGAGAACATTTTGCAGAAAGGAACATAAAGGTAGAGTACATTGGGAAAAAGGATAAAATAACTATCATCTTCACTAAACCTGTACTGTGTGAAACCTTTGATTATATTTGAAGGTAACTTGGCATTCTACCAAGTTCATATTGATATTTAACCAAGTAGATAGGGGGCGAAAAGGCATGTTACATGAATAAGAGAAGCAAACAACTTGTCAGAGGGAGTCACTCTTTACAATTGATGTCAAAGGGGGAAGAAAATAGGTCAGGAGGATCAAAGGCATGAAGTTAGGGGGAGAAGTGAATGTGGGGGGAGTACAAGTGTTGCCATCAATGACAAACGAGGAAAAGGTTGAAATGTGGTAGTTATTGATGTCAACCCAAGCAACACTAAAATATGCCTCACCTTTGTTGACCAAAATGACGTGGAAAATCATGGTTTTTCGAGATAAGATCATATTTATTGGATTCTCCTCATCTTGCCAATTTTGACATTATGTGGCATGTCGCGAGAGTTATCACAGTTTAAGAGATATGGTTGTTCAAAGATGAAGCCCCTATCTTGAAGGTAGAAACCCCAAAATAATGTGACATGGAAGTATATTATTAGTTCATGGGATTAGAAGAAATTTAGTAAATTAATGTTGGCTCCAAACTATGAGATTTGAAATTTGAATTCTATCTTTCCTCCTTCATTGAAGTCAGCCTAAGGTTAACAAGAGTTTTGGCTCCAAAATAACTTGAATTTTAAAATTCAAATAGCCCTCCAATTCAAGTCGGCCTCAAATGAAATAAAAATATTTTCCCTCCTTTTGAATTTCGGCCAACCCTCCTAGACGTTTCTCTTGCACTATAAAAGAAGGCCTTTGCTCTCATCAAAGGCATGATTTTGGATGAAAATATTATGAAAGAAAGCTCTATAATAACCGCACTAACAAGTTGAGTTTTGAATATATTCTTGGAAGGTCGAATATCTAAACAAATTTTGGGTTTCTGGTTCACTTTCTTGGGATTAGATTCGTTGGGGTTTAAAATTATTTTTGTAGGTAGCTTGTAAGAAATCAACACCATGAGTCTTTACATAACCATCTGTTATTGTTTGATCTTCATTATAGTAGTTTGTCTCTATTAAAATCATCATTCAATACTGTGAGCTTGCAACCTTATTGTCTTTGAAACATTCGATCACACAAACCCCTTTGATCTAGGTTATTTAGCTAAGGAACTCACTGGATTTAAAGGCATACATGTAAGTGAGGATTAATCGAAGTTTCTTGTCAACACATACACACACACACACATATAACTGTGATCTTAATAAAGGAAAAATATGACTGGCATTAAACCAACCTAATTGGATGTGACTAAAACCTGTTCACTGTGACACAAATTTGAGTCCGTTTACCTTACTGATGGGAAGCATACGTTAAGTCTTCTAAGGCATGAGTTACTTTTGAGAAATTAGTATATGTCTTTTGCAGTATCTGGTAAGGGTCTGTATTGAACTTTAGATTCATAATTCCTCATAAAAGTATCATCATCTGATGGCATTGACGTTCTAAAGTTTAAAGATTAGAGAAGATATAAATATGAAAAAATTCAAAGAGTTGAAACTAACCAACATTAATAGATCTATTTGATAAGCTTTGATCTTGTTGAAGGTACTTGTTTAGAAGCATATACAATTAGAGTCTGTTGAATTGAAACAAAAGCGTTGAATCATCATTCACCTAACATAATCAAGTTGAAGACATATTTGCATGAGAGGTTCATATTGTTGCAACATACATATATAGGGCATCAACTGATCACGAGATTTACATTTATTCATAATCCCATTGTGATTATCATTTTACAAAGGAGTTTGACAAAAATGGTTCCATTGTCATTGACTGAAGTTTTGGCAGTAGGGGTTTCATCATTTGTTCAACTGTAAAGGTTTCACTGTCTCATTGCACATCTGAAGTATATTTGTAGTAAGGGTTTCATCACTGTACATATAAAGTATATTTGCAGTAAGGGTTTCATCACTGTACATCTGAAGTATATTTGCAATAAGGGTTTCATCACTTGTTTAGATGTAAGGGTTTCATTGCCTCATTACACATCTAAAATTTAATAACAGTAAGTATTTTGTTGAAAATATTTGTAAGTTGGTCATTATCCCTGGTACGAGAGCCCACAATTGTTTTTCTATTTTACTATCATTTTTAGGGTGGTTGGGTGGTGCAAGGCAAGTGATTGAAGTCAAAATTAAGTTGTAGTTTGAAAACACTTTAGGGTGGCAGGGTGGTGTTAGGGAAAGTTGGAGCTTGTAGGGTGTTGGAGCATTCTATCAGTAGCGGCTGATAAAACCAAAACATTAGAGCATCTTGTTAATTTTCCATTATTCTATGATGTTATAATTACTTTAACCCAATTCTTATCTTCAATTAGCAATATTTCAACACAATTTATGTTTCTAATTATCAATAACAATTGTAGATAGAACAATAAATGCAATAAATAGTAAACAATCAATAAAAATGACAAGAGACACAAGGATTTGGTAAAAGACTAGGGAAAAACCCCACAAGGGGGAAAACCCTTTCAAATTCTTCTTCTTATTAGATTGTCATAAAATGTTCAGCAAAGAGAGAGAAAAATGTCCCAATTCTTCTATCACAAGACTATCCATCAAAATCAACCAAATAATATCCAAGAGATGAGCCCAATAACAATATTGATCAGAATCAAAGTTTCCAAGCCTGCAGTAAATGGTCAGAGTCTGCGGTCAAATGTCAAAATACCCTAGGTCACAACCACACAAAGCTAGTGATCATGCATGCGGTTGCAACTCTCAAATCAAAGGGAGAACCCTGCATGCGTGCGGCTATAGCCGAGATTTTCCTGTTCTAACTTAGAAACTCCAAATCAAATTCCCTTTTCACACATGTGAGCTTGGACCTTGCAATTTCAGACTTGTATGAACCAATTTCTGTGAACCAACTTCATATTTGTGCAAGCCAAACCAAAGAAGAGAGAACAATAAGATGCTTTATGATGATTTCCAAATGAGGCTAAATTGACTTGTATTTATGGCTTCTAAGGGTGTCCAATTTCTCTTTAGGGCCAACCTGACCTTTTGTGCACACATGGGATTTAATATTAAAACTACAGTTTTCCTTGACCAAATTAAATTATTCCAAGGGCTAGTAGGGGTCCTTGTTGATGAGGAAGGACGTCTAAATGAGGGACTTTGTCCCTGAGATGCCAAATCAACACGTCCTTTTAGTTGGAGTAGGAAAATTGAATGATTTTCTAGAGTACTAGGGAGTTTGGGCTTCCCTTTTTAGTTGGAGCTAAGGCATATTATGTACTCATAAAATTATTAGAAAATCATTTGTGTTTTTCTCTTGGAAGGTTTTCCATAAAAAAATCTCTCATGCACTGTTATTTGATGTGTTGATGTTTTATGCTTATTGTTAATGCTTTGAAAATTTAATAATTGCTAATTTATAAGAAATAAGTCACCCCACTCTCAGTATAATTTCCAATGAGATCCACTACAAAAACTATAGAAATCACCATTGGGAATACCTTAAACACCAATTAGGGGTCGATTGAACAACAAAAAGAGTGAATAGTGAAAGTGCTGCAAAATCACAATGATGCCTTTGCCTAGGATTGCTTTGGGATCCATCCTGACCTGTGTACACACCATGTATACATTAAAGAGCGATCTAGACCCATTTTCTAGCCCCAATGCTAGATGAATCCATCATCGAAAGAAATAGTAAAGGAAGACCCACATAAATCACTCAAAACTGACTTTATCTATCTAATTTTTGATAACTTGTGGGTCTCCTCTCTTGTCATTATACTGAAGAAAGTGGAGGATTTGTGTGGATTATCAAGAATTCAACAAAGAAACACACACATACCATTTTCCATTTCCATTAATTGAATAAGCATTGGACACATTATAAGGGAATAAATACTTTTCTTTACTTAACGAATTCAATAGGGACAACCAAATTTAGATCGAGCTTGAGGATCAATACAAAATAATTTTTACTTGTCCGTGGGGGAAATTTGCTTATGTGATGCTCTTGCCACCTTTCAAAGATATGTAATTGGTATATTTTCGAATTTGATTCATGATTGTGTGGAAATATATATGGATGAATTTACAACATATGGTGATGAATTTAATGAGGCATTAGAAAATTTAGAGAAAACATTAATAAGGTGTAAATAATCTAACATTTCCCTGACAATGTGAAATGTGAAATGATGTTAACTAATGGCATTGTATTGGGGCACAACATTTTTTCTAAAGGCATCTAAGTGGATTTTACGAAAATTTGGGTAGTATTTAACTTGCCAATTCCTTGTTCACAAAGAGGGGTATGAAGTTTCTTAGGACATTCTGGTTACTATCATCAATTTATCGATATTTGTCACAAATTGCTCATCCATTTTTTTCTTAATACAAATTCTGAGTTTTTGTAGACAAAGAGTTTATAGCATGCATTCAAGGAACTGAAATCCAAGGTGTCTGAGGATCCTATTTTGAGAGGACCCAATTGGCCCCTCATGTTCATATCTCTACAAATGCATCAGATACCACCATTGGAGTTATTTTAGGCAAACTACAAGGCAATGATCCATACAAAATCTTTTACATCACTGAAAATATTTCACTTGAAAAAATAAATTATATAGTAATAGAAAAACGATTTCTTGTGGTGATGCATGTGATTAATAAGTTCTCACATACATCATTTGGATGTCCAGTAGTATTACATACTAACCATGCTATCATAAAATACTTAATGAACAAACCAATTGCTAATAGAAGGGTAACTTGGTGGTTGTTGTTATTATAGGAATATGATATAATCATCTTAAACAAACCCAAGAAAGAGAATGTAGTGGATAATTTTATTTCGACACTCACGTCTAAAATGAGCCTTCTGTAGAAGATTCTTTCCATGATGAATACACATTAGTGGTTTCTACCAACTCTCCCTTGTTTGTAGATATCACTAATTTCTTGGCTACAGGTAGATTTCCACATCATTTATCTCTGAAGGAGTGACAAAAGATCATTAGACAAAGTTAGAGGTTCTTGTGGATTGACAATTATCTCTTCTACATAGGACTTGATCTCATCATCTAGAGATGTGGGTGAGAAGATGAGATATTTGAGAGAGCTTGAAGGCTTTCTATGATGGTCCATGTGGGGGCCAGTTTGCAGATAAAATAATAGGGTACAAAGTACTTCAGTAAGGATACTATTTTCCCACCATCTTCAAGGACACCAAGGAGCATGTAAAGAGGTGCAATAGTTTCCAATGCATGGGGAGACTAGTGAAATTAGATGAGCTGACATTGTAGCCAAAATTGTTATTGGAGTCCTTTGATAAATGGACCCTCGATTCTGTGGGATTGATCAATCCTTCTTCTTGCCATAACTCCTATATCCTCGCATGCAATGATTATGTTACGAAGTGGATGGAAGCCAAGTTACTTGACCATGATTGAGCATGCAGTTGTAGAATTCCTTCATGAAGAAATCTTCACCAAGTTTGGGATGCCTCGAGAAATAGTTATTGACAAAGGGACTCCATTCAATTTGAGGTTCATTGAAGACTTGATGGATAGGTGGAAATATCAAACATAGATTTATTATGCCATATCACTTGCAAGCTAATGAGAAAGTAGAGGGGAAAATTAAAATTCTTGAGGTTATCATCACCAAGAATGTTTGACTATACCTTGGGGATTGTGTTGAGACTCTCTAAAGATCTATAGACCTATCACATGAAGTGGGGAACTACTATCAGTTACACCCCATATGAACTTGTTTATGGGAAAAGAGTATTATTACTAACTAAAATAGAGACCTAGACACTCAAAACAACTGTGCAACTTGGAATGGACTTATTTGAAGCCTAGAAATAGATATTGCTCCATATCAATGAGCTAGGCGAACTTCGATAGGCTGCCTTGCACCAAACAATAATGATACAACATCAAAGAGCTTGGTGCATGACAAGTTTATCAATAAGAAGTAATTTGATGGAGTACATACATAGATTGTAAGGTATGAAGATGAAGTAGCCCTCAAATTTGCAATGAATGTTAGTGAAAATAGGTTTGTAGTGGAAGGGATAATGGTGTAGGTGATAGAATAAGTGATAGTTTAGGTACCAGCGCTTGCCCTTATAAGGGAGTGTTGGTATTGTCAAAGAAGGCCAAAGCTTGAGATCATGCAATAATTCGTTGAGTCAAGAGAAGCAATGGACAAGAAAATAACATAATTTGATAGGAGGTCACTGTCAGCTACTTTGGGGTATGTTGTTCTAGGAGTACAGAGGTACATTACTTGTGAAGGCCACCTCGAGGTTATTTCTGTAAAACACCTTTTTTTTATTGTACCACTCGTAGAATGATAGGATGATTAATTTATCGTTTTTACTTTGGAGAACATTAAAGAACATGACCTCACTGGAGTAGGAATCTTTTCGACCATGGGATACCCTCTCATATCTCAAGCTCAATAAACTCTTGGTTAAGCACATGTTGCATAGAGAAGGTGGGGTTTGGAGTGAAGTGGAAAGAGTGCCAACAAGAATAGAAGTTGTCGCAACTCCACCACGAGACAAAGTTGTTGCAACTCTTGAAGCAACTGTAACTTTTGGAGCTACAACCGCAGAATATATCATTGTAATGCAACTAGCTGTGAAATATCGTGGTGTTGTGATTAAAGAAGAAATTTCTGAGGGTTTTGTTTCAACTCCAAAGAGAGATGAAGGTATCCATGATAGAAATGTGGAGATAATAGGGAGCACACCTCTGACAAAGAGATTGCAAAGAATGAAGAAAAGGTGATCATATGTGCCTATCCTAAAGAAGAAAAGGACTAGGTATACCCCTATTGCTTCAACTTGAAACACACAAGAAGAAACCCCTGTTGCTCCATAAAAACCAATAGGGGCGGAGAAAGGAGTTGTAAGACTTGGAGAACCCTCTACTGCTTCATAAGAGCCAATATGGGTAATGGAGGAAAGACAGCTTGCTGACACACAAGAACCAACATATGTGATGGGGAATGGTTAAGACTTTGTTGGGCTTGCATTTGATGAAGAGATAGGGACAAAGGACCTTGATGAAGCACATGAACTAGCAAGGGAAACTATAGGAGAAGGACTTGTTGCAATTTTGGAGGTATACTAAGAGGAAGAAGAAGTCACAACTCTTGAAGAAAAAGAGACCATTGCTACCCTAGAACTGGGAAAAACATATAAGCTTAGGAGATAAACAATAAGTAAAATACTTTGATTATGCCTTTGTATACATCAATTTTAAGGAAGAACCATATCTTTTAAAATGAGAAGAGGAAGCATTAGACCACTGTGAATTTGTTAAGAGATTAACTCACAAAGGGTAGGAATTTTAAGATGTTAGACTGCCTTTTATAAACAACAGATTTTGTTGCTGCAAAGAAACCTCTCCTTGAAGTAAGAGAGATAACCCTATCCTATAAAAAATAAACCCAAGAAGTGGTTGTCCAAATAGAAGATATGCATACCTACCTTGATTGAAATATCTACTCAAATTAGGGATAACACAATAGAAGAGAATACCACACAAGTAGATATTCTTGATAGATGGTGAAAGCCAAAGAAGATAGATGGAATCAACTAATAACATATTATGAGGAAGGTGCGATGCATGTTAAGGAACATCAATAAGTTGTTAGAGGATTGAGAGAGAAGTGGGTTGCATATTTTGAAACCTATAGAATCAGATGAGAATAAGTGAATAAATTAGAAATTGAGAAAATTTCAACTTTGGTTATTGGTTAACTCTTAGTTACATATTTCCCTCACCTCACTATAGTATGTTTTTGCATGGAAAATTGATAACGTTTAGGAGAAATTCTATAATTCCCAAGAAACTCTTTGAAACCACATCCCCTGCTACCTTGCTAGAGGCATATTATGTATGCACTAGTGAGGGGAAGAACCTGACTCACGAGTTTTTTTTTTTTTTAAGTTGTGGTTCACGATCACTGAGTGGTCGCTACATCCACGGGAAATATCGGGGCAGATCCACCCGAAGGGATCTGCACGTCGGCCAATATTAATAGGCCTAACCCCGAGGGCATCGAGGAGATTTGACTTCGTGACCTCCCAACTGGGAAAGTACTTAGCAACAGGAACTCGACCAATTGAGCTATCCCTTGGGGCTGAACCTGACTCACGAGTTGTATCAACTTAACATCTTATTGTTCCATGACCTAGCATGGAATCATAACCACTTAGTGGGGGATGCCTAAATAAGAGAATTTGTGTCTTGTTTGAGCAACCATGCTGATTAGGAATTCACTAATAAGATTGCAAATAACAATCTCAAAAGAAACCTATGGGTTAGAGGATAGTTTTATTGGCCTCTAAAAGTCATTCGCACACATAAACAATATACCTTCTCTCCAACACATGCAGAGTTCATGACTAGTAATAGGGAGGAAGCTATTGTAAATTGTAAGGCACAAATTGAAGTATTGGAAAAGGTAACCATGGAAGGATGTACTGAGAATGGAAACAAGCCAGGGAGGACATTCAGTAAAGGGACCCATTTAATCCCAACAACCTAAAATAACACTGTAGAGAGTACATAAATATATTAAGTGCTTGTAAAGTTGCAGGGAATATTGGATATGCTTGAGTTTTCATTATCCAATTATTTGGCTACCTGCCATGTTGATTTTTTCATGACACTTAAGAATCATGTTTGATTCTAAGTTCATGAACACAAACACACTCAAACGCCACAACACAAGCACGTTACACAAGTGAAAACATATAGCAATGAATTAATCTCATGCACATGACAATTTTTAACCCACAACTTGTTATATTACAAACTTTAACACACCAATCTTAGGGATCCCATATTAGGGATCATGGACCTTACATACAACCTTGATACAAGGATGCAACCAAGGCTTGGTGTCAACAACTATGAGCACCAATATTTTCCTAAACAAGATACACTTGTCCTACTTGCTGAAGGTGCACACGACTGTCCTTTTAGTCCATGTACCTTGAACACATCTGGTAGGTACTATGCCTCCACATCTGCTAATCACTGCAACATCTGCAACTTTAGAATTCTTGCATCTCTATCCATAAATATGCCACTATCAACCCTTTTGGCTTCTCCAAGATGACTAAACACAAGCTCAATGATCTGCCCATTAGAAACTCTCTTGCTCCACCAAGACAACTTGCTCTTAGAGACTTCACCAAACTGCCTTATAGCATTGATTTGGCTCCTCCAACATCATTGATCGTAGGGAATTCTATATCTTCCCTCTTATCAATGACATGTCCACCTGCATACACCAAATTAAGGAATACCCAAATCAGTTTCCTAATAGCTCGTTATCTCCTCCAATGATCACTGTACATGAGGTATCAATGTTGCCCTCTTGTCAATAATTAGTTGCTTTAGAATGCTAATCCTAGGGTACAATATCAGTTTCCCTCACTCCAAGGGAATCCCTTACTGACTTTCCTGAACTTAGGGCACATAAAAAAACCCTCACATAGTCCTTTTGAACCCTTGAAATGGACTGATCTAGGGAATCTCATACATCCCACACATTTCCTCCTTGCTCCACCAAAGAGGACATGTCTAGGGTTTTCAAGGCAACCCACTTGAATTTATTTGTCACAAAAAAGTCACATCACTTAGAGCGCACATGGCAACACATACATAGTGACTTTTTCACTCCAAAATATAGTCACTAGGGCACACATGTAAAATTGTTCAAGATTCTATGGATAAACAAACCCGTAAGAGAAAATCTCCATTATTCTGCACTTTTTCACACCGTCCAATGCCCAACTCCTCCACCCAACTTGATTTTTGTACCTGTACACACTATGAGATGAGTCTCACCCTTAGTAAGGGTTATTTATACCACAAAAAACCCAAGCTGATTTTACAGTATATTTGCGGCCCTAGAACAAAGGTTTGAGGGCAGCTTTAAAGGGTGTCAACCCTCCCTTCTCTTTATAAAACTTGAGTGAGTACACATATCCTTAGGGAAAAGTATTAGGGTATACAAAATTAAGGTAGAGAGCCCTAACTAGAGCAAAATATTGGTTCCACAGAGCTGCATTTTTACATGCACCAACGAAACTTCATGAGGCTGAAAATCACATAGAAGTTTCTCTTCTCCAACCTGCGCAAAATAGACCTCCCAACCAACATATGATGGAGCAATCTTGCACACTCTTCGACCTCCTTAAGTCTCGCGACTCCCTGATGCACTCACACTCTTCTTTTGGACAAAAATCACATGAGACATGCTACCTTGGTTGTGAAAAGATGCATTCCCTTCTTGCAATCTTATAGTTTTCTATGAGGGAAACATATAGCCTTCAAGGGGCATCACTAAATCCTAAACAACTTGAATTTCTTAGCAAAAACCCCAACTAACATAAGACAATAGATATTTTTCAGTTGATTTCACCACATCATCAAACCCTCAGTTTCTCCTTATTCCTTCAAGGTGCCCCACCTGATTTTGATGATTAAACAAATATTTCTCCACTTGGTTTTGTGTCCAAAAATATGGGTGAAAAACCCATTGCTTGGGTACATTGCCCACAAAGCCCATGTGGGTCAACTTCTCCCAAACCCAATACCCTAGATTTGTGGGTGTACCTCCCATGCTACAAAAATCAACACATACCAAGAATATAGGAAGGAGTACACATTATATAGGAGGGAGGAACTAGCCTGCTGGAAGAAAATTCAAGCAAAGGGAGGCTACTTCCATGCTAAATTAGTAAAGCAAATTGACTATATTCTTAGCGACATCCAGGGGATCCTCGCCTAATCATACTCAAACTAACTATTTGGTTGCATATGAACATGCAACAAATTAGATAAGGGGAAGATGATGAGTGTTGAAATTGACATATTTTTAGCACCCTTCAAATGTTTTTTTGCATACATTTTTTTTGTTTTCATCTCATCCTAATACCTTTTTCATCCAACGTGATGCCTTTTTAGTCAAGGTATAATTATCCCCTTAATATTCTATTTCAATACTCATTCATATGCATTTTTCAGGACATTATCTTATGTGCTAACAATGGTATATAGGAACAAGGCTAGAAAAGTACCTTCCAAGTGTAGGTGTTAGAACTCTCTTAACAATTCTTGCAACTCTCCATGAGAACACATATGCTACAACTCCCGAGTGTGAGTTGTTGGAACTCTGAGCTACTTCCACTTGTGTTGCAACTCTAGGTTGCTTTCACCATTATTACAACTCCCCATTATTGCAAATCTCAATCCCCTGTAGTCGCGACTTTCACTTTTTAGTTGATGAGACAATTGCTGCAAATCTCATCATAGTTGCAAAGCACACCATGACATGGCTATTGTTGCAACTCACTGAAGGCTATTGTTGTAGCTTTGAGGAGGTTGCTATAACTCTTCACTAGCTATAACAACACATTAGTCAATGAAACAACTCTAGTCGATGGATCGATTAGGAATTCAAACAACTAATCTCTTGCATGAAAATGAAGAGGGTGAATATATGCTTATAAATGAATTAATGATTTGCTGCACTTGTCATATCATTGATAAAGACAACATGTGCTCGATTTTTTCTATCTTTTGGAAAGTCAGTGTAACATGATAGAACATCTAGATTCTCATGGTTGTCCATCAATTTCTTTGATTAATTTAGATAGAGAACATTATGTATAAAGACCCCATCTCTCTTTGAGATGGGTAGTGAATGAAAGTTGTTGATTGAGAGTTATTCAAAATCAAAATACAAAATAATTCTTTCATTGTATTTTCAGTTTCTTATAATATAAAGTTCCTTTTCATTATGGTTCAATCAATGGTGTGTTCAGTATCTAGCGCCATAATTCTTTATTTTCTACGGAGGTAGGCCCTCCTCCTTAACAATGCACTATCTGTACTTTATTGAGTAGTCATAATATCTTGTATATATTTCTTTTTTTCCCCAACAATTCTTCTAATCAATACTTGGCTGTAACTCTGATATTTCCTTTGTTGTAACTCTAAAGTTCAATCGTTGTAACTATGATATTTCATATTGCTACAACTCTAAATTTTACATGCTGTAATGTTGATATTCATATTTGTACAACTCTGAAGTTCAATTTCTGCAACACTGATATTCATATAGTTGCAACCCTGAATTTTAGTTGCTATAACTCTGATATTCCATTTTATTACAACTTTGTATCTTAGGTTTATTGATATAACTCTGATAATTCATAAAGTTGCAACTTTGTATCATAGGTTTATTGTTGTAACTCATCCTTTAACATTGATTGAAGAATAATCATTCTCAACAATTTGTGGCTTAGTTCATTGTTGCAACTCCACACTAACATTAGAATACTCTATTTTGTAGAATTGTAATTGTAGTTTTTTCGTGTGGGTTCAGTTTTATTATTTTGTTTACAACATTTGATTTATAGTCCTATTTCTTTCGTAAACAGTGTGGTTTGATGGCTTGTGATTTACTTCATTATATTGCACGTGAAATGACATTTCTATTATAACAACCAAGATCATTTTAACACTAGAACAAGTCACCTTTAATGCAAGTGTGATTTATTTCCTTCAAGTGTGGCATTTATTTTCCTGCAAGTGTGGCATTTGCTTTCCCGCAAGTGTGCTCTTTGCATTGTTGTAAAGTGTGGATTTGATTGAAATTAGATTTATAATAGTGACATGTGAAATCATATCAATATATTTTCCCATGACACTTAGATTACTACAACTACGTATTGTATTAGCACAGACAATGCATGATAGTTTGTAAGTGCCATTCGAAACTTAGATTCACAATTAACTATACATTATTTTGGTTGTCTTTCTAAACAATTAAAAATGTAATTGAAAAGCTCGCTAGAAGGCTCATAGAGTTTCAAACTTCCTACATTCACTTATGACTAAATACACATGTTTGGGGGTAGATTGGGTATATAGGTGCTGTCTCCTAACGTTTCTAGTACCTCAAAGGGACCATATCGCAGAGCCTTGATTTTCTTACCAGGACCCTAACCATATGTTGTCTCCCACCTTGAGTGACTTCTCTATTCTATGTTGATCGTACTTGGCCTTGTATTTTTCCTATGACCTCTGTATCATCCCCTATACTCGTAGATGGATCCACCTGATCTTCTCAACAATATCTTTTCCCCTTAAGATACCGCTTATAAGATCCTCCCTCACTCCTTATTGCTATCCATACACAATATCCAAAGATGAAGGTGGAAAATGTTCAAAACAAGTTTCAAATGGGGGTTTACTAGTAGAAGTGTGGAGTTCTCTATTATAAGAGTGTTGTACATATATTCGATTTTCATCCCAAGTCTTCAAATGCTTATGATTGTAAGCCGTTAAAAGCTACACTAAAGTCTTGTTGACTAATTCTGCTTGCCCATATTTCTGTGGATGGAATGTTGTAGACCTATTCAACTTCATGTCCATTTTCTCCCATAATGTAGTCCAAAATCTGTTGAGAAATTTTACGTCCTTGTCTAAAATGATGCTCCTTGGTATCCCAAAGTGCACCCAAACTTATCCAAAGAAAAAATTCTCTACTTTTTTCCCACTGATGGTCTTCTTACATGGCGTTAAAACACACATATTTCTAAACCTTTCAACTACCAAAAACTTGTAGTCATGTACCTTCCTGGTTATTGGTAAACCTCCAACAAAGTCCATATAAATTCTTTCCCAAGGATGAGTGGGTATAGGTAAGGGATGCTATTGATCTTGTTTCCTGTTATTAGGCTTGCTAGTACAACAAAGCATGCATCCTCTTATGAACCTAGACATTTCTTGCATCTTGGGCGAATACACATACATCTACAAGTTGGTTAGAATCTTTTGTACACCACAATGCCTTGCAACCTTGTAGGTGTGAGCCTTTTTGATCAGTTTCATTCACTCACCTTAAGGAACACATAACTTATCTAACTAATAGAGTAACCCATTCTGGAGATGATAGTCATTGTGATGTCACCATCATGCACATGAGTTTGGCTTCACAACTGCTTAAACACCTCCTTGAAGTCCTCAAATTCTATTTATTCCTCTCCATATGTATCATGGGTGAAAGGATCCATGTGTATAATAGTTCCCGAAGCTGTGCTATTTGATTTGGGTGGCCTTGAAAGCATGTTGGACAACTTGTTTGTGTTGCCCTTTTTATAATTTATCACTAAATGAAATTGTTGTAGAAACTCCATTCACTTGTAATGCATGTTCTTTTGTAGCTTACTCTAGGCATCCAGGTACTATAGTGGCTGGTGATTAATATGGATTACTGTCTCCTTTTCCATAAGATAATGTTTGCACTTCTTAATATCTTGTACCAAGGCATACAACTCCTTTTCGTAGGTAGGGTAGTTAAGAACCTGACGATACCCCGACTTTGAGTCGAACTTGTGAAGTATTTGGCTTGTTGCAACTAATCCAATAAACCATTTATCTTGAGCAAGGAGTACCTGTTCTTGAACTTAATTTTGTAAAACACTATAATCAATGCACAACTAGCAAGTTCCATCATTCTTTGGCACAATGATGATGGGTGACACACATGGTGAGGTACTTGGTCAAATGGCACCCTGTTTTAGTAGTTACCACACATTTTTCTTCACCTTGTTTGCGTTTATAATGGACTGCTTATACATCCCAATGTTTGGCATCTAAAAGAGTGTGAAAATAGTTGGATCTCATGCTCAACTTCCCTATTGGGTGGTATCCCTTTAGGCTCTTGGAACACAACCCTGTACTCCTGTAACAACTCTTCCATTTGCTATTTTTTTCCCTTAGTACATAGAGACTGGTTTTCTCTTAAAAACAACAAAACATACTTCTTACTAGAACTGATCAACTTCTTGTCCTGATTGGCACTTAGTAGTGAGATATTTGACTTGCCCTCGTGCATGTTAATAATGAATAATTTCCCATCCTTGATGAGACAATATTGGTTGGTTCTTCACATGAAGATCACATCTCACATGTACATATATGGAATCCCAAAGACAAATCCACATACATCAAGTGGAACTACATTCAACTCTACTTCATAATAAAATAAACCCTAATAGAAAATTTGATTATGCAATATTTGGTTACCTCTATATTTTCCTCCTTGTTGACCCATCCTAATGGATATGGACTAGGATGGTCATGAGTCTCCAACCCTAGTTTCTTGACCAAATATATTGCTGTGAGATTCATCTATGATGTTGAGTTGCATAAAGCATCAATTTTCATCTTCTTGTTATGTATATTTATATGGAAGTTTTTATAGGTCATTTTGTTGCATCCACTCAAATGGTCTGAAAACTAGGTCAATCAATATCCTTAAACTCTTTATCATCATCCCTTTGCAAAGTGCTAAGCATCATCTCTCCAAAAAGTCTGAGTACATGGGTTAATCATCTCAAAAACCATATTTTTGACCCCAACACACCTTACACTTCAATCCACCTGCAGTGGTTGCAAGTTGCATAATTGAGCACATGCGCCAACCAACGCAGGTTGCTCTACTTTGTAGTTGTGATGGTTCTGTAATTTCAAGATTTTTTTTTTTGAATCTTCTCCTTAGAAAATATTCTAAGGTGGTTTTAACCATTTACAATGAATAGATATCTCAAACTCCTACCCTAGAGGTCTTATCTCTTATCATTAGAGCTTATCCTCCTTATAAGTGGATCTCAAGCCTAGATTGGTAAATCCTAAACTACCACTTTTATCCTATAAATCTACTGCCTCCCATAGAGTTTGGGTTGACTTTTGGAGATTACTAGTGCCTTCATGCTGCTGCTTTGAACTTAAGGAATCATCATCGATTTATGCATTAGGGTTGAGTGTGAAGGTTTTCTTGTTGGAAAGGAAGGACAAGACAATTGGGGAGACATCTACAAAGTCAACATCTATAAATGGTTCTACTCTATCCTTCATTTATTAATGCAAAAAACACTCTATTTTCCTAATATACTTGTGTCATATTGATGATTATGTATTTCAATGCCATTTTGAATCATTGATTAGAGACATTAGTTTATTCTATGTGGATATGGTAGTTCTCTTGCTTGTTTTAGTCATTGTTGCAGGTTCCATTTATAGCGATTAGAGCTAGATTTGGAGCCTACAATCAAGGAGAAGAGGAGGACTTATTACATATTTCAGTCATGCCTCTTTTCCATATTCTAATATATCTAAGGAAAACATAGATCTTTTTTCCCTCTGTTGTTTCTAGATCAAACCACTAGATCTAGGGAGCCCTTTTTTGTCTGCAGAAGTGAATTTTCCTTATAACAGAAGCATATAGCCATTTAATTCTCTTCCTATTGTTGAAGGCTACTCAAATTAACTCCCTTTTGCATTGATGCATAAAAAATCTTCTCATTCATGTCTGAGTTGCTTTCCACTAGATTACTCAAATCTATGGCCATGATATTTTTCTTTCGGTTCTCTGGGTTGATCTCTAGATGCAACTTTCAACACTTCTTTGTTGTATGACGATCAATGTTATAATGGTTATTGAGATCTTTGCATTGTTGTGTTGTCACTACTGTCTTATTGTCTTTCCCCCTTTCCACTTCTTCTTCACTACCTTGGAAACTTCTTAGTGCTTCTTTTCCTTTGACCCAATTTTTTTCCATTTCTTTTGGCCTATGTTATCAAGGCACTATGCTTTTACACAAGCCTCGTCCACCATTCTAGGTATGAACAACATTATTTCCTTTTGCAGATGGTTATGTAGACCCTTCAGATACTTAAGGAGTATGTTTGGGTTCTTTTGGCAGGTACCCAAAATTATTTTCATCTTCCTAAATTCCATGGTTTAATTCTATACATTATGCCCCTATCTCTGCTTGAAGTAATTCCATTGAATCCATTGGTCCTCTACATACCCAATAGGCTAAAATTATGACTTATGATAGTTTTTAAATCCTCCCACTTAATTGTCGGAGGATATCCCTACAATCTTATTATTTTGGTATGGATTTCCCACGAGGTTAGTGAATGACCCTTTAGTTTTAAACAGACGAAAGAGTTTTTTTGTTCTTGAAATACGTGATGAATGGTAAAACAAACCTCTAATGGCTGAAACTAGTGATTTGATTTCAAGGCATAAATCTCACCTTGATATGACTTGATGATTACCTTCACTACCATCTTAAATATGGATTGTCAATGGTTCAAAACACTCAAACCGTGTTGTTCTTTTCCTTGTTTCTTGAATTCTTCTACTAGTTCTTTATAATCCCCTGGTCTCCCCTTTGATCTAATTTTTGCATTAGAACCTCCATCTTCTTCGAATATCCCGAGCTTATTGATTAGGGATTCCATGAGGGGGTTCAAATTATGATTTGTATTTTCGACTTGTGCTTCGAGCCACACAAATCTCTCCTTTGCGGGATCTTAATGGTTATTAGCATATTTTTCGACCATGGTTGGGGTTTTATGACTTTTGGCTTAATCGATCATGCTCCCTTCCTCTCTCCACAATATATCTAAAGAAACTTGCTTAGATACCCATATGATTTGTAAACCTTCATGGATATTTCTCTGGATAGTTTGTCACAATAAATATACTAAAATATATTTTAAAATATGAAATATATAATACAAAGGTTAATTTCTCCTTTCATTAATCACTGTTTATTGTGCATGCATGCACAAATATAAATATGTAGAAAATAGATAATAAATAGTACAATCACTCACAAACTACAATAACACAAAATACGACTTTCGAAACCCGTTCGAGAGAAAACCCAACTAGAAGGTGAGGTTGCTCTACTCTATCTTTCTCTGTATGGAAATGGATGCAAGTAGAAAGGAGTGAGCCTTTGGATTTTGTTTGTTTTCTCTCTCTCTCGATGCACCCTTAGCTACTTTGGTCATCCATGTTTGAAAATTATATATTACGGAGCAATGGAACACATAAAATATTGCAGAAATATAAACACAGAAAACGCACAAAACAAGAGAGACACAGATTTACGTGGTTCACCCAGTTTGGGCTACGTCCACCCCGAACAGACAGTCCTTCCTTTCTATTATCCAGCAAAATGAAGAGACACAACCTACAACAAATCCGTTGTAATATCCTCTGTTTTCTCTCACAGTCTCACCTCTCTATTTCTCGCTCACAGAATACACGTCTATCACACAGCCTCAAATACAATACCCTCATACAAAGAGAAGGGTTGCCTTCTAGGGCAAAAAACCTTAAACTAAACATAAGTTCTACCGTCAGATCATCCACCTAATGAACGGCCCAGATTGAGTAGAAATTACTATACTTTTACAAGGCAATGTTACAGCTGTTTTTAGCTTCGGGGGCGCTGCCCCCGAAACCCCCCGCCAAGGGGGGGCTCCCAAAGGTTGTAGCTGCCCCTCCTAGACCCCCCTGCAGTGAATATTTTACGGGCGGCGTTGCCGCCCCCATTTCGAACTGGGGTCCTATGTGGTAATACCTTTGAATATAGAAGATAATCAGGCTCCACACCCAACAATCTCCCACTTGGAGACTGATTGTATTAACTCCACCGCTACTCCATTTGCTGGACAATGACTCCTCTTTGGACCTGGCTGTTTCTCATCTTCATCATCATCCTTGAAGACCAACTGAAACTGAGCATATTCTCAGTTTCTCCCTGGTTACAACTTTTGTTAGCATATCTGCAGGATTCTGGCTAGTGTGTATCTTTTCCAGCTTCAACTCTCCATCTTCCAACACTGATCGTATGAAATGGTACTTGAGCTTTATGTGTTTAGTCCTGGAATGAAATGCTGAGTTCTTTGCAAGATGAATGGCACTTTGGCTATCACTGTATAATGTGCCCATATCATGCTCCTTACCCTATTCACCCATAAACCTTTGTAACCAAATCATTTCTTTACTAGCCTCTGTAGCAACAACATACTCTGCTTCTGTTGTTGAAAGTGCAACAACACTTTGGATTTTTGAAACTCAACTGACAGCTGTTCCTCCAACAGTAAATACATATCCTGTAGTGCTCCTCCTGTTATCTCTGTCACCTTCCATATCTGCATCAACATATCCTTGTAGGCAGATGTTTGAACCACCAAAGCATAATGCTTGATTTGTGGTACCTTTCAAATATCTGAGAATCCATTTCACTGCCATCCAATGTTCCTTTCCTGGATTGTTCATGTACCTGCTTACAACTCCCACTGCATGTGCAATATCAGGCCTTGTGCAGACCATTGCATACATTAAGCTTCCAACTACTAATCCATTTCTTCTTGGGTCTTTGGGCACATTTCCTTGCTAAGTTTGAAATGGCTAGCAAAAGGTGTACTAACTGGTTTTGCATTGTGCATGTTAAATCTTTTCAACACCTTTTGTATGTACTCATTCTGAGACAATGTTAATTTACGATTTTTTCTGTCTCTAGTTATTCTCATACCAAGGATTTGTTTTGTAGCTCCCAAATCCTTCATTGCAAATGAATTTGCCAATTTTCTTTTGAGCACATTTATTTCCTGCATGTTAGATCCTGCAACAAGCATGTCATCTACATACAATAACAATATAATATAGCTGCCATCATTTTTCTTTTTCAAATAAACACAATGATTAGAGTGACATCTAGTATAACCTTGTTCAGACATAAACTTGTCAAATTTTAGATACCACTGCCTTGGAGCCTGTTTTAAGCCATACAAGCTCTTCTTCAACTTGCACACTAGTTTCTCCTTCCCTTTCACCTCATATCCTTGTGGCTACTGCATATATATCTCTTCCTCCAAATCCCCATGGAGAAAAGTTGTCTTTACATCTAACTGCTCAAGATGCAAATCTTCAGCTGCTACAAGACTTAAAATAGTTCTGATTGAAGTCATTTTAACAACAGGAGAAAATATTTCATCAAAATCAATACCTTTCTTCTGTGCAAACCCCTTCACCACAAGTCTAGCTTTATACCTCTGTTTTCCTCCATCTTCTTCCTTCAGCCTGTAAACCCATTTATTCTTCAATGTAGTTTTTCCTACAGGCAACCTGACTAAATCCCAAGTCTGGTTATGCATTAAGGAATCCATCTCTTCTTCCATGGCTACCTCCCACTTCTTCCTGCTTTCAACCTGCATTGCTTCTTCATAACATTCAGGTTCACCGGAATCAGTCAACAATAAATAATATAATGAAGGAGAGTATCGTTCAGGGGGTCTACTTATCCTGATAGATCTTCTAACACCACTTTCAGGTGTTTGGGGTGCCTGTTGTTGTTGTGGTGGTTGCTGTTGTTGTGGTTGTTGATTATTATTATTTTCAGGCACCTTTACTTTTTCAGTGATTTCATCAAGAACTGCGTATTCCTTGTTTTCCTTTTCCTGTTTCTTTTCCTGCAACTGATTCTTATACAAGACTTTTTCATTGAATATTACATCTCTGCTCCTAATGATTTTGTGATTTTTATAATCATATAATCGATAACCAAAATCATTAACACCATATCCAATAAAGGTACATTTCTTTGACTTTGCCTCAAGCTTTGTTCTATTTTCTTTATCAACATGGACAAAGGCCTCACAACCAAAAGGCTTTAAAATAGAGTAGTTTACCTTTTTACCTGTCCATGCTTCCTCTGGAACACCACCATCCAAGGAACTTGAAGGCCCTCTGTTTATTAGATAAAGAACAGTATCTACAGCATCTTCCCAAAAATGTAAAGGCAATCCTGTATGCAATCTCATGCACCTTGCACGCTCCATGATTGTTCTGTTCATCCTTTTTGACACACCATTTTCTTGTGGTGTTCTTGGAACTGTCTTCTCTCTGCAAATTCCATGCTCTGAACAATACCTATCAAACTCTTTGCTGCAATATTCACCTCCATTGTCTAATCTAAGACACTTCAATTTCTTTCCTGTCTCAATCTCAACCAAAGCTTTCCATTTCTTGAAAGTATCAAATACATCAGATTTATTCTTAATACAATAAATCCAAGTTTTTCTAGTTGCATCATCAATAAAAGTAACATAATAACGAGAGCCACCGAGAGATGATACCTGAGCAGGTCCCCATACATCTGTATGCACAAGCTCTAATTTTTCGTTCTTCTTTTCTTTCCCAACTCTGAGAAATCTGACTCTCTTCTGTTTTCCATAAATGCAGTTCTCACAGAAGTCCAAATCAACATTCTTCAAACCCGGCAACAAATTCCTTGAGTGAAGAATCTTCATCCCCTTTTCACTCATGTGTCCGAGCCTATGATGCCATAATGCTGCATCTGCTCCTTTGGAAGTTAAAGCATTAACAGAGTTAGAAATACCATTGCATAAATACAATGTACCAACCCTTTCGCCTTTTGCTATTACCAGGGCTCCTTTAGTGACCTTCCAAGCTTTATCTGTGAAAGTTGTCACACAACCTTCAGCACCTAACTGCCCTGTTGAAATCAGATTTTTCTTTAGATCTGGAACATGCCTTACCTCCTTTAATAGCCATTGGTTTCCATTCTGCTGTTTTACAAGAACCTTACCCATTCCAACGATTTTACAGGGTTTATCATCACCCAGACGAACTTGTCCAAAATCTCCTTGAACATAGTCATGAAAGTATTTCTTATCAGGTGTGGCATGGAATGAAGCCCCTGAATCTACCACCCAGGAATCAGTAATATTTTCGAAAGAAAGAATCAAAGCATCTTGTAACACCTCACCTGTCACATTTGCTTCATGATTGTTTTCTTGCTGTGCATCTCCTTCTTTTCCCTTCCGAGATCTACAGTCTTTCTTTAGGTGTCATTTCTTTCCACATTTCCAGCACACTATCCCCAATCTGGACTTGGATTTGCCTTTCCTTGATTTACTGCGATATCCTGAGCTCTTTCCTCTTTCCATTTTTCTTCCTCTAGACTCTGCACTCAAAGCATTTCCTGATGTCTCACCGGAGCTTTTTCATCGCATTTCCTTGCTAAGGATAGCACCGACAACATCATCAAACTTTAAAGTACTAGATCCAGAAACGGAGTTACTAATGGCCATTACCAAACCATTCCAACTTTCTGGTAATGAGCACAAGAATAACAGAGCTCTAACTTCATCATCAAAGTTTACCCCTACAGAACTTAACTGACTTGTAACTGTATTAAAATCAATTAAATGGTTTGCAACAGATCCACCTTCTGACATATTCATATTAAATAACTGTTTCATAAGAAATACCTTGTTTGAGGCCGAGGGTTTTTCATATAGTTTCGACAACGTCTGCATCAAACCCTCTGTCGTGGTTTCCTTTGAAATGTTGAAGGCGACTGACGCAGCAAGGCACAACCGTATTGTTTCGAGTGCCTTTCTATCGAGAAGGTTCCATTATTCGTCTTTCATACCCGTCGGCATCTTTGTTTTTCCGCCCAATGGTAGGTATAGATCTTTCTGATACAGATAATCTTCCATCTGCATCTTCCACAGCGAGAAGTTTTGGCCGTTAAATTTCTTGACCCTAAACTTACCATCTTCCGCCATTGCTCCCACTCGAACCAGGAACCCTTCTTTCCTCCGAGTTTATCAGCCAAATAGACCTTCGGCTCTGATACCAGTTGTTTGAAAATTATATATTACGGAGCAATGGAACACATAAAATATTGCGGAAATATAAACAAAGAAAATGCACAAAACAAGAGAGACACAGATATACGTGGTTTACCGAGTTTGGGCTACGTCCACCCCGAACAGCCAGTCCTTCCTTTCTATTATCCAGCAAAATGAAGAGACACAAACTACAACAAATCCGCTGTAATATCCTCTGATTTCTCTCACAGTCTCACCTCTCTGTTTCTCGCTCACAGAATACACATCTATCACACAGCCTCAAATACAATACCCTCATACAAAGAGAGGGGTTGCCTTCTAGGGCAAAAAACCCTAAACTAAACATAAGTTCTACCGTCAGATCATCCGCCTAATGAACGACCCAGATTGAGTAGAAATTACTATACTTTTACAAGGCAATTTTACAGTTGTTTTTAGCTTCGGGGGTGCTGCCCCCGAAACCCCCCGCCAGGGGGGGGCTCCCAAAGGTCGCAGCCACCCCCCCTAGACCCCCCCTGCAATGAATATTTTACGGGCGGCGTTGCCGCCCCCATTTCGAACTGGGGTCCTATGTGGCGATACCTTTGAATATAGAAGATAATCAGGTTCCACACCCAACAATCCATGGAACAAAATGCACTTGAATAGAGTGAAAACCATTTTCCTCCTAGTGGCCATGTTATAACACAACCCAATAGCTAACTATGGGTTAAATTTGATCCATTCAACTCTTAATATGAGTTACAACTTGACCCTTCTAGAGTCTTCTTCATAGTGCCCATATGGCTGGCCACTTTTCCATGAGTAACAGGGCTAATGTGGCATCCTCTCAAATTATGGTGGTCAATTTCTAAAAGCATTCTAATTACAGATGTTTCTCACAGAGAAGTTCCATCCTCATTAGATCTAATGGAAAAGAGTGACAAACCCTCTCATTATTTAAATCCTTGTCATTTCAAGAGCTAGTCTAAAGTATAGTTGCTCCCCTTTTGGAAAGGAAGACTCCTAGTAGGGGTCTTTCATTATGGAGAAAGAGAAAAACAACCTTGTATTATAAACACTTTTGCAAAATCTTAACACTGACATTCACAACAAAAAAATTGCTTTTATTTTCGGATTTAATGACACCACCATTTATAATGTTCATGCAAAAAATCAACTTCATCAAAACTCTAGAATACAAAATAAATCTTTGTTTAATGATCCTTTTATTGTTTAATTGATAAACTTATAAGGTCATAAAAATGTTGTGGAAAAGGAACAATATTTCTAAGGTAGAGCTAGCTCTTATTCAAATGATGATTCCTCAAATACAATCCTAGATAATGTCAATTTTTTCAGTCTCAATTTAGTTGAGAATATAAAATTCCCTTTTTTTTGTATTAAGAAAAACCTTTACAAGAAATTGAAAAACATATATATAAATTGGTTACCATAGATTGATATTAAGAAAATAAGAACATCTTCAAATGCATTAACAATATTATTTATTGAATGAGAAGGTTAGATATATAAAATGATTTTTTGCCATAAATATATTTATAAACAAGTTTTATGCATGTTAATTGGGTTTATTTTGGTGGATGTGAGGAATGATTGTCATTCTCTCCACTCAAATTCAATTCCAGGGGTGACATGTTGAGCTCATAATGAGTACACTATTGTAATTGATTCAATCCTTATTGTTGACTAGACTGCTCAAGTTCAGATTGGGTAAAGTCAAGGATTGAGAAAATAATACTTTTAAAATGAAGGTATGTGTCACATACTCAACCTCTTAAGGATTGATGAAGGATACATGTTATGCATACTGAACCTCCAAGGTTAATATATGGAAATGGGGTTATCAAAATTCCTCTTACTTAAGTCGTCTTTTGGTTGTCGAGAGATTTCCAACAGTATAAATTTCATCCAAATTCGAGCTCTGGACACAAAGTTATGGCACTGAAAGATTTGTGATTTTGTACCATGTTAGCATTTGTAATTCCTTGTGTCATTTCTCCAATGGAGCACATCAACTTGTCCAACGACAAGGGTTTGTTAGGAATCAATGTTATTAGGGGAAAATACAAAAGCGTTAAGTTTTCGATACATCGATTCTTCAATGTTCTAAAGTTGCGACACCTGGTAATCAATAGCTTGAAATCTTACCACATCACTCGCCATGTCAACGTGCCATTTCACACTGGCACACTAGCACACCACATCATAATGGTATTGAATTTTGCTAGTATCTAGGGTAGACCCAATAACCACTGCCATGATCTCTTCATACTAAACGCCTAATAACTCAAAATCCAACATATCAATACTTTGATAGTCAATAATGTGAAGTCTCAACCTCCTGACACCCAATCTCTTAATACAAGATAATTTGATAAGTTGAAAGTGGGATCACTAGGATGACTAAAGGAGTCTTCAATTGCTTTGCTTGATTTGATAATTGTCTATCAACTCCACTACTCTACCAATTTTTCTCTCAATTAACATTCTTGTCCGTTGGGCCCTCGGGCCACTAGACCACCAAACCATCGAAAAAACACAAAAACTCCACTCATGACCACTAGATCCAGTTGGGAGATGTATTCCAATGAGGAATTATCTATTAACCAACAAGTGTTTTCAGATCTATCAATATCAGATATTTCATGATGGGGGTTATTTGATGTATTCTTGAAAATCCAAAAATATCATCCCAAAATTCATGAAACTCCTAAGCGCTCAATATTATTTTAGAGGATTGAAGTTGACTGCAACCAAGCATAAACTTCGACCAAATACTTCTAAAGTCTCATAAATCCTCTCTATCCTATCAAGGCATTCTCAAACATGATCTTCTAAAAAACATCACAACAAAGAGACTGAAAATGGATAATGGACAAACCTCTTCGACTTCACCCAACTAAGATGAGATTAGTTTCAATCCTTTGAGTTTCAAATTGTCGACATTAGATTGTGAACTTCAACTCTTACAGATGGAGGGCCCAACATTCTAGCTTATATTTAGAGGAAACAAGGTTTCTTGTCACTAACTAGCTATCAAGTCTTCTCAATTAACATGGATATAGTCATAGCCATTGCCTCCTGAAATAGGCCTAGTAAAAGGAAACCACAATAAGAATACATAAAGAACTTCCTAGCTCAAGTAAACTTAAATTTCACCTTTCTAAACCACACATCCATACCCATCACAAGTAATTATGTTTCAGATAGCATCTCTATATACAACATTCATTCATGAAAGAAGAAACATCTAACATTTAAGAAAAACTATATATTACATTCAACCCTCATACATATTTACAAAACCATAATAGCACTTTCAGCTCACCATTTCAAACATACATCTTAATCCAACATAAAAAGAATCATGAAACACTAAACAATAATTTCAATTCATTAATAGGAAAATAGATACACTTATCTGTCTCACTTATATTTTTTGGAAACAGAAGAAGGAGAGCCACTCTCCACCCAACCATAGACTCAACTACATTGCAATCTTTCTTGCATCTAGTCACCCCAAAACTAGATCTAGTGCATTAAAGGAAAGCCTTACTTAGGGTTAAACAAGATTCAAATCAAGGTAGAGGACATGAAGGCCACTCTTTTTCACATACAAAAATCAAGGTTTCATTGTTTAATTACAGATTTAGGGCCTTTTATCTTTCACAATATGGTCACATTGGGCTTGCACAACATTAAGGGAAGCCTTCACTATACCAACAGTCCCTTGATAATTTATTTTTAGATTTTTTTTGTGCATATTTTCAACAATTTATCTCTGCATTTTCATTTGAACATCTGAATTAGGTTGATGGTGTTGTCGCTCCCAGAGACAACCTTGGATTGCTTACAAGGCCAGTGCCTGGGTACATCTAGATCAGTGTGTCTCAAATGATTCTCAAGCAGGAGGAGATGTCACCCATGTTGTATACACATATATAAGAGACATGAGTTGGTTCTTTCATCCAAAGATACAGGTCAGGTATTTCAATATTTCTACACATACACAGTTCCCAGAAATATAACAGAAAATAGTGGAGTTTGATCACTTCAAAAGATTACAGTTTAATCAACTTTGTGGAATAAATAAGAGAAGAAAAAGAGAAGGGATAATTCAAAATGTAGAGCTCAAAGCACCAAGAATTATATATTAAAAACATAGAGCTTAAAACTATGATATTTGCTACAATTATCTAAATTACAGGTAGATATAATGGACATAAAAGAAACTGGATAATATGATTCGTGTAGTGCAGTTTAAAGATATAATTTCAACCCATCAAACATGCATGTGCATTAACAACTCAATGCAAATGAATCTACATGAAAGTATGAAATATGATGGCATCTATCGTTATATGAATTCAAAGAAGAAAATAGACAAAATGGATAAAAACAGGAAATGACACACTGTAATATTTAAAAGGGAGAATCACCACTACTCCTGTGATATTCTGCAAGATCTATGTAACTAAGTGATAGGGTCTCACAAAAATATCAACCTTTCTTTGCAGATTTCAAAAACTTTATTCAGTGTTGCTACCCCCTACTTATAAGAAGAGGGGGTGCGTATCAATCATGATACAATATAAAATATCCCCGGGCTGAGTCTCAACTGTCAGATTAGCTTGCTATCTCGGCCAGGAAGGCTTTGTGTCCAAAAAAACATCACAAAAACAGTAATTGCCTCATAAAGGAAAGCACATCAAAAGATCACAAAACATAAGAAGCATTAATGCAATATCTTCATGCGCATCCTTGAAATTACTTCAGCTTTAGGTTGCATCTATTTCATGGTATGGTCTCCTGTGCTCCTCAACTAACTCTTGTCATTTTTGCCTTTAAAGTCCCGCTAAATACAATCGGCGCTCGGATCTTCCTGGTTTTGAATGCTCGATCTTTTGTATGTAGTTGTCACATGGAATCAGTCAAGAGTGCGGACACAACCGACCTTCCTAGAAGTCTAAGACATTCTAATGACAAACAAGACAAACTAGAACTATCCTTCTCTAAACATGCATTATGATATGAGAAATCAAGTGTTTCGTTCTTACCTTTGTCCAAACGCTGTTGTAGAAGTCCAAGATTTGTTGATCTGGATGAGCTCCTCCTTTTCTCCAAAACCTGCAATCACCAACAGTCAAACCATTAAATAGCACCTGATTATAACATAAAACAAAGCATATTCAACACATAGACCAAGGAGTACATGAAATAACCCATAAACAACAAGTTATTGAGAAGAATGGACCAATTTGCATTAAAGGTAATCAAAAGGAACCATTACAACCTGAGCCTTGGTGTTGTGCAAGCTCCTTCCAGGGTCCACAAGAGTCTTCCTCTACTTTGACAAAGCTCACCCACTTCCAAATAGAACAAGTAAAGATGGCAATCTCTCCTCACAAGCTTCTAAATGGGAGTCCTAATTCCTGCAACATTTACCCTTAGAAATGTATAGCTTTCAACCTCCCTCCTTCTGGCCCAATGCCTGTATTTATAGTGCTCAAGAGGAAGTTAATCAGGTCCACCATCAATGGGATAGTCCCCTCTTTGGATGGGATCACTCCCTTATTGATGGGATAAGTTCCTCTTGAGTAGGGGTGCATGAACCATCTGGAGGCGCTCAATACACGTCGAACAAACTTCTAGAATGCTCTAGAAATGACCACAAGTAAGTTTTTGAAGATAAAACTTGCGCATTTTAACCTTTTCAGAGGGACGCACCTGCCCCTTTAGATACAGAGCGTCCTTGGACGCAGACCTCATGAACAATAGGTGCGTACCCGCAGGCAAGGTTTGAGAGAACCTGCGTACCCAGAGATAAACACATTTATAAAGACTTTCTCTCTTTTTTGGAGTTTGACATGGATAGCAGAGGCATAAGACTTGCTTAAGAGGGTAGTATGACTGTTGATAGAGCCATACCAACTGTAAATAGCCATGGTGACATTTTTTAGTGTAACAGATTGCCCCCTAAAGTGCGAAGCCTGGAATAGATTAGGGTTTTGTATCATCTAGGAAGGGTGAAGCGCTTTATCATTTCGAGGATTATCTCGTGGAGAGCCTGGTCAGAACCTGCAATTTTTCAACACAAAATACATGTATAAGATTATATCATCACTGAGGTAGGCATTCCCATACTCAGATTAAAACTTTAACTAACAGACTAACTACTCTGATACAGGAATGATTTTGCAGTACATCATAATCATAGACTTTTGTAGACACAGTATGGGCGCAACCATCTGTTTATGATTAGTCTACTTAGATAATGAATACAAAACTCCTCGCAGCCTGGATAGTAAAGATTTGATCCAGGGTCTTCATTCCTACTTCTCGAATTGGTACGATTCTAGCCATGCGAATAAATGAGTTGATGTCGAACATGGTAGAAACCACTTGATTACCAGTCGATGATGTAAACTGTTAACAAGCGTGAGAGAGACTACCAGTAATGTCAATGGTTCTCAAAGTACCCAGTACAATCCATGAGATGTGAATGAATGAGTTGATGTCGAACATTTCATGGAATCCTTCGATCGAAAGTCAACGATGTAAACTGACGTCAAAGGCGAGAAACCTGCCATTGATGCATGCAGACTTCAAGGCACTGGCGATTTCTAAGTCATCTCTCTAGATAATGTGCTGATGTCGATAGAAAGCGACCCGTTGTAGGCAAGCCCACAACACGAAATCATTGTTCAAGTTGAAGAAATGTTGCTGAAAGGATTGACTCAGGGATGGTCAAATGGACGACAAGTATTTTACAGATGAAAGTTTTGTTTGCAGACCTCTTGAACACATAACGACACGACAGATGGTTTGGTGCTAAATAACTCAAAGTTAATCCCCGGAACCCGGCTGAAGACTTTCAAAGTGGTTTGATCAACTGTGAGGTAAAGAATTTCCCAACCCAGGTGAATGAAAAGTGTCGTGTTCAAGAGTGGTAGTGAAGCTTCTTCTGAGACAAAAGGTAACAAATAGGCTCATTCTTCTCTCTTTTCCCCCACCATTTCTGGCAAGTACCTCTTTATTTTTAACAAGCTTGAGGAGGATAACATGTGCTTGATTATAAGCTCATCCTTCGGATGAGTCCAACCTAGTTTTGATTCGAACCCTAGGAAGGAGTGGTTCGTTCCTGTTTGTAATTGAACAGGTCCTTTACTGTGAAATGTTTAACGAGCCCAGTATAGGAGAAACTCGGCGTTTTTCAATTTTAGAGAGTCTGAAAAACTTAAGAAGACTCCAAGTTGAACTTTTTCGTAGATTTGTGTCCCTCAAGCCCGAAAAAGTATAAAATAATACCTGGGGGAACCGCTTGATCTTGCGACCAAGGAGTACTTTCATAATTAGTGCCACTGACCTGAAAAGTAAAAAGCGATCAAGGACACGTCGTTTTATTTCCATGTCGAGTTTGAAACGACAAAAACCCGGCAATCTTTTCCTGATTTTACGGTCAGAAAAGAGCTATAAGGGGACCGTCTTTTAATTCCGTTTTAACGAGTGTAAAAGAAACGCTCGACAATCTTTTCATGTTTTAGGAGTCAGAAAAGGGCTTAAAAGATGACTCTGATATTTTGTTCGTGAAAAAATGACAATTTTCCCTCTAAGTCCCTTTGTCCTGCACAAAAGCGACACATTACTCATACCTGTTTAAGATAGGCAAAAATACATCGAAAAACATCTTTTCATGGTGAAAAATGAACAAATTCATCCAAAAAACCTATAAAAAGACTTTTTACCATGTCATTTTTACCGTTTGACTGTTGAGGTTGAAAAAGGATCTTTTGACAAGAAACTTCCCGTGGTTGCTGCGGAAAATCCGACCGTTAGAATCGAACGCCGTCTCTTCCAGGTATTTCACAACATCCTCCTTGTCATTTTCATCCATTTAGAAATTTATTTTAGGTTTCATTTTTGATTTTTGGGGGGTTTTGGGTTTTGAAAACCGCTCTGCAGGGGACGCAGGTTCCCTAAAGGCTGGCTTGCGTCCCTCGACTTTTTCCTACACAGAGAAAAGGTTGGGGGACGCAGGTTACCTTCAGGCCACCTGCGTCCCGGTGCACTGTGTGCCAAACGCGGGGTGCGTCCTCCGCAAAACGCGGATTTTGAAACCCCAAGCTCCCAAATTAACCATTGAATTTACCCAAAATTGATTTTAATGCCTGTTTGTTCATGTGTAGGGCACTTATCATGCTGGATTGGAGAGAAAGAGAGCATGAGGAGGTTGATGAAGCTGCAATCAATCATCAACCTTCCCTCGATGCCCTAAGAGGATGTGGATTATACAAATACTGGGCCATACCTGGCATGAGGGCTTAGGTAAGATTCTTGGAGTGGCTGGTCGAGAGATGGAACGTTGAAGAGCAATGCTTTTATATCGGAGGGCAACAACTCGAGATAGAGCCCTCTGATATCTACTTTCTCACTGGCTTGCCGAATAGAGGCGAGCAACTCAATCTGGCTGGGACTAGGCCGGGTGGCCAATCCCTTTATAGTCTCCGAGCAGAGTGGTGCCTACCTGATCGACACCATGCAAAAGGCATAGAGATCAAATACATCTCTCGGCGTGAACTCATGGTCTTAGCTTTCACTGTGACCAGGATTTGTGGCTCAGCCACTTTACATATTGCCACTGGGTCCCAAATGCGGAAGGCAATTGACTGTCTCCAAGGCACCATCTTCAACTGGTGTGATGCGGTGTCGGCTAACGTAAAAGCTCAACTGACCAGGGCAAAGACTGGGAAACTAAAGACCTTTGGATATGGGCCTATAGTCGTGAGCTTTGCCCTAGAGAGAATTCCGATGCTGATCCCTCAGCATCTCACTGTTGATATTTTGGGTCCTCAGGAGCCAAAGCTGGTACGATGGGTTGCGGTGATGGCCCGGCATCCGGACGAGGGTGCGGCAGTTGTTCGATTCACTGACAGTTATTTTCACTGGTTAGAGGACCAGGTGTTTGCGATTCAGGACTTTCCGTATGCCGAAGTAGATTTTCGAGGTGATCCGGACATGGTTCTTCCACAGGGAGAACAATGGGATGACAGAGGTACTTTATTTTTCACGAGTTTTCAGATTATGTATTTTTTTTTTTGTTTTTTATATATATCGTCTCAAAACTGACAGTAAAATTTTCAAAATGCAGATGTTGGTCCACAGCGTCCAGCCAACCTCCGGCCTTCTGAGAGGAGACATCCAGTTGCACCGGTACCGGCCCCACAGGACACGGCGGCTGCAGAGGTACTAGCTGAGTTGGAGCATAATCTACAGCGTCTGACGACGGATATACCTGTGACTACTATGGATGATATTCCTATCAGACTTCAGCGCTATGTAGTCGCTGTCCCTGGACCGTTTAGGAGATTTTTGCGCAAGGTAGCCCGTGCAGTGGTGTCGTACAGGGAGCACCACCAGTGATTGGCTAGTCACTTTGTAGACACATGTGACATTTTTGACTTTTTGTACTCTATCATTTTTGCCGATCATCAGGTGTTTTTCAACCTATGATCGAAGACGATGTATATTTTTTGACACACTCCTATCTATATATATATCACTATTACCGGCTTATCTTGTTTAACATATGTGATGAAATGTTTTTAAATTTACTTGCATGATTATCGTAAATGTCTCTTTAACATTCGAGAAGCAATTGCATCTGCTAATGTATTTAAAGACCTTGGAATATGCTGATATTCAATGTAATCAAATTCACGTTCCAAGAGACGCACTCTCAAAAACAACCTTAATAACACAAGATTTCTAATGGCATAAACTCTATTAAGCTGTAATACAACAAGTTCAGAATCTAACCTCACTATCAAACGTCGAATTCCAAATGAAATAGATTCGGATAATAATTCAACCACTGCACTGTATTCTGCAATGTTGTTCGTTGTTTGACCGAGGCTTACCCCATGCATAGAAACTAACTCCTCAGAGGGTGAATAGATAACCCAAGCTGCGGAAGAGATATTCCGTGTACTACGACAAGCACCATCAGCAAATCCAATGTATGTTTGGAGAGGCGTCAATATCTGTAATATCAAGAGTAAAACCAAGATAAGCCAGAATAACGACGAAAAACACACTCACTAAGCTAAGTACACTGACTAACTAACAATCATACTAGCTAGAAAGAAAACCTAACCTAACTAAAAAATTCTCCATATCCACCATTTAAGCATAATACCTCTTTAGGTAAAGTCCATTTCTGGGTTTACCCAAAGAGTCCCCATCAAAATCTACCAGCTCATAAGCCCCTTTTGCTAGCTTCCGCTTTACAATATAGGGTCCATGCCACATAGGAACGAATTTTCCAGCACCTAGCTTATCGTTAGCTTGATCATATAAAAGCACTAGGTCTCCCTCCGAAAAACTTCGAGGGGTCACATTTCTATCATACTGAGCTTTCATTCGCTTCGCGTGAGTCTCGATTGCCAATGCAGCGTCACGTCGAGTCTCATCTAATTTAGCTAAGTACAATAAACGTTTCTCCTCTTCGGAAGTAGCTGGGAGTAATTCGACAGCCATTTGAAGTGATGGGATTTCACATTCAATGGGTAACATCGCTTCCAAGCCATAAACTAGCTGGAAATGAGTGAACCCTGTTGAGGTTTTCACTGAGGTTCGGTATGCCCATAGCGCCGAAAACAACATGTTGTGCCAATTCGACCGATGAATACCAATGGTTCGTCGGATCATGATAACCAGAACTTTGTTGATAGACTCAACCAAACCGTTGGCTTGCGGATAATAAGGAGTAGAGCTGTCATGGCGCAAACCAAGCTGGCTTGTAAGTTCAGTCATCATGGTGTTTCGAAAATGGCTCCCATGGTCAGTAATGATTGCTTGTGGGACACCAAACCTAGTTATAATATGATTGAATATGAAAACTGCAGCTGTTTTTCCGCTTGCGTCGAATGTAGGCATCGCCTTGGCCCATTTAGTGAAATAATCAACCGCAAGGATGATATACGCATGCCCCCCGGCCGAGTGAGGGTTACAAGTAATAAAGTCGATACCCCATTTGGCGAATGGACCAACGACAATTATAGGGTGGAGAGGAGCAGGCGGTGCGCGCATCTTTCGATCAAACACTTGGCAGTTGTGGCACTTCCGGACTGCAATGATACAATCTTTAAACATAGATGGCCAGAAGTAACCAGCGCGCAACACCTTCTGAGCTGTGGCATACCCAGACATATGACCGCCACATGCTCCAGAGTGACAATCATTCAAAACTCTCTCAGCCTCTTCGTGAGTTAGACAACGTCGAAAAACTAAGTCTGCCCCCTGACGATAAAGTGTATCTCCAATAATTTTGTATGGCTGGGATTGAAACCGTCTTTTCGACGTTCCGCCTTTGAAGCTTCAGGCCAAAAGGTTTGGGTTTGGAGATAGATGATTATATCCCTGTACCACGGATCTAAAGTACTGATAAGAAACAAAGATTCGTCCGCAATGGACTCCTCTGCCACAGTCTCTGTGTCAGTACGTGGGAAATCACACATCAATTCCGCAAAAACTAAGGATTTCTTAGACTTGGACTTCTCGAACTCCAAGTCGAACTCTTGCAAGATAACGATCCATTTAGAGTACTTGCCCCCTAGCAGTTGTTTTGTCAAAATATAAATCATAGGGTTGCAATCCGAAATAACTGTAGTTTTACGGAGAAGAATGTAGTGACGAAAACGCTGGACAGCTTGAACAGCTGCCAGGGCCAATTTCTCCACATGCGAATATTTTAGCTCAGTGGGATTTAAGGTCCTACTAAGATAATATATCACATGCTCTGCTCCGAATTCATCTTCTTGAACTAACACCATTCCAATGGTGGAATGCGAAGCCGCGAGGTATAAGAAGTAGTCCTGGTTGTAGTTGGGAGGATGCAACAATGGTGCATGGGTCAACGCATGTTTTAGTGCATCAAAAGATTGTTGGGCAATCTCGTCCCAAAAGAATTGAACGTTCTGTTTCAACAACCGTGTAAAACCTTTAGTGACCTCGGCGTAGTTTGGGATGAATCGGCGTAAAAAGTTCGCTTTCCCTTGCAAACTTTGGAGTTGGCGCAAACTCGAAGGAGGAGGCAATTTGATGATAGCCTCGACTTTCGAGGGATCGACGCGAATGCCGGCTTTTGAAACAACAAATCCCAGCAATCGACCTGTTTTTATACAGAAAACACACTTGTGGGGATTCAACCGAATTCGATAATGCCTACACCTCATAAAGATTGCTCGTAGGTGGACAAGGTGATCAGCTCGACGTAAAGAATGAGCAGGCAAATCATCGAGATACGGTTGCACAATGTGCTTGATGTCGTGAAATGCGTAAGACATCGCCCGTTGAAAAGTGGCCCCGGCATTCTTAAGCCCAAAAGGTAATTTGCAATAAGCAAATGTCCCCCATGGACAAATGAATGCCGTTTTTGGTTGATCGGCAGGTAGAATATTGATTTGATTATAGCCCGAAAAACCATCCATGAAGGAAAACATTTCACTTCCGGCACAATCATCAATAATTTGATCGATATAAGGCGTAGGATAGTTGTCTTTTGGACAAGCTCGATTGATATCCCTATAGTCGATACAGATTCTTATTGTTCCTTGTTTCTTGTTGACCGGAACAATATTCGATACCCAATCCGTTAACGGGATCGGATAAATGAAACCTGCTTTCAACAGCTTTTCGACTTCTGCTTTAATCGCAGCCGCTTTTCGAGGGTGAATTTGACGCAACCGTTGCCGGACGGGTTTAGCATCCGGGTAGGTCTTTATTTCATGAACAACAATGGCAGGATCGATTCCCGGCATTTCCTCGTAAGACCAGGCAAACACATCGCGGAATTCTTGGAATAGGGCCTTGTAAGTTTGGATTTCATCTTCTGTACATGCGGCACCTATATGAATGTTCTCCTCAATTCCGGGCTTCACTGAAATATCAATGGGAATAGTACGAGAAATATTCCCTAAATTCAACTCTGAATCAGAATGTTTCGTTGGATCCTGAGCGTCTTTGACATATTCAGCGGTAAAGATAGATGAAAAATCATTTTCAAATGCATCATCCTTAGGTAAAAACGAAGATCTGTGATGGAGATCCTCCCATGGTAGATCGTCTACACTTAGGATTTCGCGAAGTTGTTTATCAGATGACACGACTTTGGGAAACGCTATCCGTTCTAAGGGTGAGGTGAAAAGTGACTCTTCACTGACCACATTCATTTGGTCGACCTCGGTCGAATGAAAGTCGGTAAAAGACATGAGAGCTTCATAAGCAATTTCATATGGACTCAAGGGCATAGCATTACCGAATGAGTCTATCTCAGAGTCAGATGGGACAAACCAAGGATCATCATAAATAATGTTTTCTGATGTAATCATATGAATTGTTGCAAACGAAGGTTCTACGCTGAGTGGAGGGAGAGGAAAAGTTCCCAGTAAACCGGAATCCTTAACTAAACCTACACCAACGTCCCTGTAAGGGATTGTCGTCTTACCGACATGCTGGATACTCTCTGAAGAGGCTGGGTCGGATGAAAAGTATGTCAGCTGATCAATAGTCACGATCTTACCGTTATGTGGAAACTTAATTATTCTGAAGACCGATGAAACGACCGCTGTCATAGCATATGACCAACTTCGACCTAAAAGAAGGTTGTAGTCTAGAGGGGCATCAACCACTTCCACATCCAGACTAACGGTTTTACCTTCTACCCCTATAGGTAATTCTTGTAGAATACCAAACGGACGGAACCCACGGCCATCAAAGGCCTTAAGGATGGTGGGGGATTGGTTCAACGAAGGAGAACCAAGGGATCTCCAACATTGAATCGACATAATACACGTAGAAGCTCCCTCATCAATCACAGTCCTATGAATAGGCCTGTTTTTGACTATCACTGGAATTTGGAAAGCCATTTGATGGGGGAGATGCGGCGTACTATTTTCTAGATCGAAGATCATTAGATTCGGATCCTGAACATCAACAACTCCTATAGCCGACAAAAGCAATTTTCGTTGTGCTGGGCATGATTGCAGCACTTCTAACGCCGACATTGCTGAGGGTGAAACAGCTAAGTCCTCAACAATGTTGTAATTCTGGGCCGCTCTCGCATGTGGATTGAAAGCAGATCTTCGAAGTACACCCTTGGCGGGCGGTTTAATTACTAAGTCTGGGTTAGGTTTCTCGATCTGTAGTGGATCGGAACCAGGAGCTGAGGTTGATGGGTTAGAGTGAGAAGATTCTGCTTCCTTACCATCAACAGGATTCTTACTACCATAATCTTGCGATCGAGTCGCAATCCTCACATGAGACATCATCAAAATGGGTTCTTCACTGGCATTCGAGGAAGAACCTATCATCTTATTCTCCTGCTCCGGAAATGGATTTTTTAACACAGCAGGAGTGGGAGAACCTTTGACTATTTTCACTACCTCGGCCCGATGAGGGCAATCTCTCGTAAAATGATCCTCTTCACAAATAAGACAAGGATATCGAGGTTTGCGCTTTTTGTCATTGGTTTCCGACTTTTTTGTTTTCTCCTTCGAAGCCTTGTCTGCTTTAGCCTTCTTCTTTCCTTTCTTCTTTCCGCCGTTTTTTGATTTGGCCGTAGATGACTCTACAGCGTGAATATCGGCGGTAAGTTCAGGAGAAGACTCTCCTGTCGGGGAATCGGGCAAAGTGATAATAGGAGTAGTTGAAGCCTTGGAAGACTTCTTCTTGATCTTTGTATTCACGATACCAATCATACCATCAGCGGCATGAGATCCCGAAGGAACAGCAGCGATTTGATTCGACTTTGGAAGATCCGGAATCTTCTCGTGTAATGTACCCGACTGAGTGTAAACTAAGTCAAGGTATTGCGCCTGAGCAATGACTTGCTCCTCAGTAACTACTCCGGCCTTAGCTACATCTTCAGTAATCCTTGGTAATAATGATTTAACAAACCATTCAGCTAAGATTTGGTCCAGGATAAAAACTTTCACTAGCCTTCTTCGACGTCTCCACTCATGAATGTGATCGGAAATATACGTGGAGGTTGATTGTTTTAGTGAAGTTAATAACTCCGTACCGTTATCATATCTGACCGGTAACTGAAAGTGAGTTAAGAACGAGGTAGCTAACTGGCTAAAATTGTAAAAAGAGGCCCGTGGTAACTCAATGTACCACTTGGCCGCGAGACCAATGAGTGTACGCTGGAAAAGACGTAAGCAGATCGAATCATCCGAGATAGAATTTGAAGCACACCAGAGGTGGTAAGTCATCACGTGATTGGACGGATCCTCTCCAGACTTACCTTCGAACTTGGGTATATCGCTGGGCAACTTATTTGGCATTGGCGGCCAAAACGGAAGATATTGAATTGGATCGTTCGTTAGGCGCGTCAAGTCTGGTAAATCCAAAGTTGCGATAAACGGTAACTGCCGGTTAGGATCTCTAAAACTCTGGGTCACAATACCGGCCCCAGGAGGAGGATATCCAGGATAACTAGGAACAGGAGTCGCATTTGGGATATTATATCCTCCTGGAAAACCAGGATTAACCGGACCGTACTGGGGTTGCTGAGGTTGTTGATAAGTGTACCCAGGATACGGTTGATACTGGTAAACCGGTTGTTGGACAACTTGCCCAGGTTGGTACTGTCCCTGGTACGGAGATTGAACAAATTGAGGTTGAGTAGTGACAACCGTACTTATACCAGGCTGGCCTACAGGCATCTGGACCGTGGTTTGAATCGTAGATCCGGACAACGGTACAGATGTCTAAGGAGTGGTTACAGAGACAGTAGAAACCAGAGCCGTCGATACTCCAGAAGTAAGTATGGTAGATGTGGCGGTAGTTGCAGCAGCCGTTTGAGATGGAGTACTAGGTGCAATTGGCGGCTGAGTAACTACCGAAGTTACAGAGGTTTGAACACTTGACTGGACAGGTTGCGGTTGCTGGGGTGGACCAGAAACTACAGGTTGTCCAGCTTGAGGTACCGACTGCATACTTGGCTGCAACATCTGTTGACCCTGTGATGGATCCCACACTAACATTCCAGGGTATTGACCCATAACAGGTTGAGGATACTGAGATCCATAGCCGGATTGAGGATAGGGTTGATAATTGTAAGGTGCAGTTCCCATACCTTGACCGTATGATTGACCTTGAGGTGGTTGATAACTTTGACTTGAGTATTGACCTTGAGTTTGATAACCCTGAGGTAAATACGGATACTGGGGTTGACCTTGACCTTGAGGTTGGTATCCTTGAGGTTGATACCCTTGGGGTTGATACCCTTGGGGTTGCCATCCTTGAGGTTGCCATCCTTGAGGTTGATATTGATACTGAGGTTGACCTTGGGGTACATATTGAGGCTGGGGTTGACCTTGAGGTATGTATTGCCCCATAGGAGCGTACTGACCTTGAGGTTGCCCCCCAGACACGAATGAAGTACCTTGAGGTTGCCCCCCAGGCATTAACGGAGGCTGCCCCCCAGGCGGTAATTGGCCACCTTGAGGTTGGGAAACGGGAACTGAACCTGACATCATGTAAATGTCTCCTACACCCAATGGTACATTACCACTGTTTCCAACTAATAACCCATGATCAACGGGTTGAGGAGATGCTCCCGCAAAGGTATCAGAAAGAGATTGATACCCAGTAGAAACAGAAGGACCGCCATGTAAAAAAGATTCAGGACTTTGTGTAAACACGGACGACTGACCAGACATATTTACAGGAGTATGAATACCTCCAGGTGGAAAAGGAGTACGAGGTGTAGAAAAACCTAGCCCAAAGTTGTCTAGATAATTGGTTAACGAAAGGTACCAAGTAGTACTTCTAGGAGGACTGTAAAAGATAGATTCACGCTCCCTTAGATCAAGGGTGATTTGATCTTCAGGATCAGAGACGCCTATTTCTTCCTCTAGAACAAGTTCTTCAATAGCAATCAAACCAACAAGAAGATTTTCGGTGATAATTCTTTCTATTCTCGGTGAATCAGGAACACTAGGAGTCGGAGTAACAGGTTCGGATATTTCTGGTTCTTCGCCTGTATCACTAGCAGACGAAAAACTACCAACAAGCTCAGAAACTGTAACAGCTTCGGGATTATAACCTATCTCTAAACTTTGGTAATCTGGATGGACCACCAAGGAAGATTCTCCTTCTTCAGGTGAACCTACTCTACTGCCACTAGGAGGAGTTACAAGGACCTTTAAACCTTCTAGATGACTGGACTCGTCTTGAGGAGGTTCACCCCTAAGTCTACGGGATCTTCTCAACAATTCGGCCACAGAAACAACTTCAGGAGACTGGCCCCGAAGTCTACGGGACTGTCTCGGTAATTCCGCCACAGCTAAAAACTTTTAACTACTACACACGAAAACAAAGTAAAAATTTCAAATCAAACCACCTAAAGTCTCTAAAGAACTAAACGAATTTGAATCACACACCTAAAGAATCTAGGGCGTCAAACCAAACACAAACAGTAGTCTTCCGGACCAAAAGCGCTAGTTGGTGATGAAGCCCAACCTCGCTGGATTCAGTACAGAAATGGCGGGTGGAACAGTTACCCCGGCAACCTGCTTAATGAATACACTGGACCAAGTTCCTCCACTTTAACCGTCTCGAGTGAAGTGAACCCCCCAGAAAATCCAAGTGAGTATAACCGACGTCTGCTCCAGGTACAGTGGGACCTTCCCTCCACCGTCACCTCGGTAGAATCCTAAAGATAATGGCCACTAAGGTTACCAACCACAACAAATGCACCTGGGGGAACAGTCTAAACTCCGACAGCACGCAAGGGCAGAGTAGCAAGCTCAATCCCCTTGCCGGCTCCTTGACAATAATCCAAGGTTTACCGACAAGTGACCCCTGGCTCCTCGACAATGGTTAATCCGAGGTTTACCGTTTGTAATACGTGCGTTTCTGGCGTCGTTCCCAACGAGGGGGGAATGATCCCCTCACTGGTTCGGACACGAGCTCGTGCTTCTCCTTTAAGAGGAGCTTTCCCAGAGTACAAGTGAGACAATTGGATTTATTCTATCACAAGATAAGCTACTTGTTTGGTTTTGTTGTCTTGGAGAGTTAATTACTCACCTACTCCAAGACACTAGCCTGATCTAAATTGGTGCTTCAGAGCCCTAGTAAATAAAAGTTACTATTTCGATTTTACTTTAAGTGTTACTTTTATGGTTGTTCTTTAAAGTCACAAGGTAGTGGAAGTGAAACCAATGGTGTGTAGACTCGACTCCAACCACTACAAAGATGCACCTAAGATGATTTACGCTACTTTGCTTTTTCAATGAAATTCTTAACTAAGAGAGTTGAGAGAATGCAAATTTTAGAGAAAACAACTTCCTTAGAAAAGACAATCAAAGAAACAATTCTCTTTTTCTTTTCAAGCACACAAACATGACTACTCTTTACTTGCACAAAAAAACTCTTTTTCTTTCAAAACTTTCAAAGCTACTTGAAACAAAACTTTTCAAAGGAGATGTTTTTGTATTTTCTCTTTTTAATAAAGCATATAAACCTATCTTAACACAAAACAATCTCAAAAGCTACAAAAACTATGAAAACTTGACTCACAAGCAAATCAAAAGAGAAATTACTCTAAACAAACCTAACAAGGCAAAAGCTCACAAAGATGATTCTAGGTTGTTTTACTTGATCAAAATCAAATCAAGGACCAGCTAATGCAGAATCAAAAGATTAGTCAAAACAAAACTCAAATTTTTTTGTTCTTTTTTGTAAAATGGAATTCAAGACTTAAACAACAAGCACTTTGAAATTGGCCCAAGAGACAACTCAATGGTAAGTTGCTCTCACAGGTAGACTTTATGACAGGTCTGACTTCTTAGAATGTTGACAAAACCAGAGAGATCTAAGGCTTGACAACTCCTACCGTCAAAGTCACTACAAGACCTACTCAAAATCAAACCCTAGGGCTTACACTTCGATGAAATCCACTAAAACACTCAATGCTATCGAAACAAGTTCAGGTGAAGATTCTTGGCAAGGGACTAATGAATCTGGGCAGAAAAAACTAAGAAAAAACAAAATCTAAGAGCAAAAAGTGTAAAAAAATGGAATTTTCTCAAATTTTGGCAGGGGACGCAGGCAACCCGTTAGCACAGGTGCGGGCCCGCTCTGTGCACACAGCAAAAGTGCGTTCAGGGACGCACTGTGCAGCACTCAGAGGGTGCGTCCTACTGAAAAACTCAAGAAAAACCAAAATAAAACTAATCCTAAGCTAACCCACCCAGAGACAGAATCACAGAACCAAAACCAGAAAAATAAACCAATTTTCTCAAAGCAAAGTTCACACAAAGGAAAAGACTTTTCTCATTAATGGAATCCCTAGCGGAGTCGCCAATTTGTCACACGGAATCAGTCAAGAGTGCGGACACAACCGACCTTCCTAGAAGTCTAAGACATTCTAATGACAAACAAGACAAACTAGAACTATCCTTCTCTAAACATGCATTATGATATGAGAAATCAAGTGTTTCGTTCTTACCTTTGTCCAAACGCTGTTGTAGAAGTCCAAGCTTTGTTGATCTGGATGAGCTCCTCCTTTTCTCCAAAACCTGCAATCACCAACAGTCAAACCATTAAATAGCACCTGATTATAACATAAAACAAAGCATATTCAACACATAGACCAAGGAGTACATGAAATAACCCATAAACAACAAGTTATTGAGAAGAATGGACCAATTTGCATTAAAGGTAATCAAAAGGAACCATTACAACCTGAGCCTTGGTGTTGTGCAAGCTCCTTCCAGGGTCCACAAGAGTCTTCCTCTACTTTGACAAAGCTCACCCACTTCCAAATAGAACAAGTAAAGATGGCAATCTCTCCTCACAAGCTTCTAAATGGGAGTCCTAATTCCTGCAGCATTTACCCTTAGAAATGTATAGCTTTCAACCTCCCTCCTTCTGGCCCAATGCCTGTATTTATAGTGCTCAAGAGGAAGTTAATCAGGTCCACCATCAATGGGATAGTCCCCTCTTTGGATGGGATCACTCCCTTATTGATGGGATAAGTTCCTCTTGAGTAGGGGTGCATGAACCATCTGGAGGCGCTCAATACACGTCGAACAACCTTCTATAATGCTCTAGAAATGACCACAAGTAAGTTTTTGAAGATAAAACTTGCGCATTTTAACCTTTTCAGAGGGACGCACCTGCCCCTTTAGATACAGAGCGTCCTTGGACGCAGACCTCATGAACAATAGGTGCGTACCCGCAGGCAAGGTTTGAGAGAACCTGCGTACCCAGAGATAAACACATTTATAAAGACTTTCTCTCTTTTTTGGAGTTTGACATGGATAGTAGAGGCATAAGACTTGCTTAAGAGGGTAGTATGACTGTTGATAGAGCCATACCAACTGTAAATAGCCATGGTGACATATTTTAGTGTAACAGTAGTGTTACATCTAATTTCAGCACCTAATCTGGATGCATATCACATAATGGTTTTCTCATGAATGCACCCACACTTGGTTTGAATGCACCACCCCTCCATTAAACACCCCAATTGCTGACCCATATGACCTTTAAAGCTTTGCGAAGTACTTTTCGGCGCTCTGATACACCTAGAGAAGTGTTTCATGATGTAGCAAACAATCGGTCGTGTGCGGGACTTTAACACTGAAATGATATGACACATGCGAGCTATGATTTCCCCTTGGGTCCCCTTTATTATATACCCTTTTGTAATTTTCCTCATAGGACTGGGGTCGAACCAAGGGCTTAGCCCTTCGGGCATTAAGGCTTTCAGATAACTGTGCGGGGGAATTTTTCCTTTTAGAACTTGAATCAGCATTGATGGCCCCTTACATCACATTGGCCGATATCTAAGACGTGAAAACTTTATGAAATATGGCCTATGAAACATCGCATCCGGGGTCCATTTCTTATCGCAATCGAAATCCCACATCCCAACACTTGATAAAATTTTACCTTTAGCATTTCCCCTTAACAGCTGTGATCACTGATTTGGGAGGTGATGTCATCACCGCCACGTGTCACCCAGAAATGGCCCCATGTGACCCCTAAAAATGCTGAAACTGAGTGACATGTGCCATCTGCCACGTTAGCATCTGTACTGTCATGTGTCTTCCGTACTACCACGTTAGAATCCATACTTCCACGTCATTGATGACGTCAAATTCCATGTCAAATCTGAGGACCAATCGTATACCGCCACGTGGCCCCCTGGAGGAGAGAGAAAAAAGCCTTCCAGACCCTGTTTTCGTGTACATTTCCTTTGTTAATGAATTTTAGCCCTCCCCAAAACGTTTACATTGTATTGCATAATCGGCCCTCGTACGGTCTTGGAATGAAAATCTTGTCAATCCGTCGATATTTTGGGATTGCGGGATTTACTGTACCGCCGTAACACCACGTGGAGGAGAGAGAAGGGGGCGGCCCAACCTTATTTTTTTCATGCTTTCTTTGTTAGAATTTTTTGGCCCTCCTCGATGATTTCACACTATTGATGTGCTTCCCCCCACAATCCTTAAGGATGGCCCATAAGGAACTGCGGGGGTCATGTGGGATGCGGGATTGCGGGATGTTCAATATCTTGTGTAATGATGTCTTCTAGAGTCATCACATTCATGTTTTATTGTATCGACATTTCAAACCAACGTCTGTGGTTCATCATCAGGATCAAATGTGTGAAAAAGTTAGATAATGATGGGGCAATAAATAAAGGAAAGGTTGGGTTGCTATCGGCTCCTTATATTACCCACCCAACCTTTCCTCTAATTATTGCCCCATCATTATTTGACTTTTTCACACATCTGATCCTGATGATGAACCACATAACTTGGTTCGAAAAGTTGATACAATAAAACATGAATGCGATGACTCCGGAAGACATCACTACACAAAATGCATATTGTAGAAGCCTCAAATCTATAATTTTCAATATCCTCAACTTGCTATGCCCAGGGTCCTCTAATAAGCTCTTTTCCTTCACTTCAAGGCAACATGACTCTTGATCTTCCACATGCCATATTTTCTAATCTAGAGGTCCATTTTGGGACTTTTATATACCATTGGAAAGCTCATTTCGGGAACTATGCAATGGAGAAGGTCTAATAAAGCTATGATAGCTTATGTGGCTAAGGAAATGGCTTCAACTTCACCGCTCTTATGCATCCTCGAAAACTGATCATTTGCAAAGAAGTGATTGAGTTGTGAGTGACAACATTGGCTCCACCTAGGGGAAATGCCTGCACACTGTGAACTACTCCTTTGGGCATGGAGTCAATTCTAATCAAAAGATAAATTTCATGAAAGTAGAAATTTTTACATAAAATGAAAATTCAAATAACAATTGCAATACACACAACAAATATTTACAATGAGTGTGAGATAGATACTTCTAATTTTGTAAATAAAATTTGAGGAACTAATCATTTACTAGAAGTTCCAACAATTTACCATCCAAGTTTTCAAGTAGATATGTGTTGTTCCCTCTCTCTTCTACAATCCTAAAGGGGCCAAACCATAGTGGATCAAATTTTCCATGTTTGCCTTTGTCCTCCCATCGGAAATCCCACTTGAGAACTAAATCTCCTGGCTGAAGAGGTTTGTCCTTGGCCTTCTTGTCAAACAAAGATTTCATCTTTTGTTGGTAATTGGACAGTTTGGCCTCCACATGTTCTCTATTTTCTTGAAGCTCAACCAACTGATTTATCCTCTTTGTCAAGGTGTTTGTTTATTCTTCGATTTCTTGTAGTAACCTTGCTACTGACATTGTTAGTTGGATCAAGAAGACATCAACCTTGCCATACACTATCTCAAAAGGTGATTTTCCAATGGATCTTTTAGGCATTACTTGGTTGGCCCATAGACAAAAATTCAGTTGGGAGTCCCAGTTCCTTTGATTTTTAGTGATGGTCTTCTTCAACACCCTCACCACAACTTTGTTTGAGGACTCAACCAAGCCATTTCCTTGAGGGTAGTATGTAGTGGAGTGCCCAATGGTGATATTATATTTATGGCAGAAGCTGGTGAACTTGGCAGATTTGAAAAACTGAGCATTACCAATGATGATTTTGAAAGGACAACCAAAGCAGGATAGTATGTTCTCCTCCATGAATTTTATCACCACTGAGTCTGTAGCATTTCTAGCTGGGATGGCCTCTACCCACTTGGTGAAATAGTCAGTGGTTGTTAATATCCATTTGTGCTAGCCACTGGATGGTGGATTGATCTCCCCTATGAAGTCCAGTCCCCACTGTCTAAAAGGCTCCTCCACATTCACAGGAATTAGGGGGAGATGAGAAAACTTCTATCTTTCAGCAAACACTTGGCATTTTTGGAATACCTTGACTCTGGAATGAACATCCCAAAACAATGTAGGCCAGTAGAATCCATCCTTAAGGATTTTGTGTGCTGTGGTCTTCCATTTGTAATGCCCTCCACATACTCCTTCATGAAACTCCCCCAATAAGTTTATGGGTCTCTCCTTCCACCAAACATAGCAACAATACCCCAACAGGGTCCTTTTAGTAGAGTATGCCATTGGATATGATATATTTATGTGCTTGCAATCTTAGGCTTCGGTATTTGGACGTATCCAGCCCTGAAGGACACCTTACAAATAAGAGGTAATGAATGATGTTCTTATACCAAGGTGATCCCTCGTATTTTTCATAAATTTTCTGCTTAGATGTTTTAATATTGTTATGGTGATCGTATGGTTTGCCTTCCTCTGTGATTAGGTTTATCCCTAGTGCTTGGTAGTTGGATTCAGATAAAACCTTGGCCAGCCCATAGCCTTTAATGAACTTGGTTGGCTTTATTTCCAACTTGTATTGTTGTATTTTTGCTACTTGCCCCTCTTTCCTTTGTTGTCTCCTTGCACCAGGATGTCCTTGACTGTTGTCATTGGGACAAACACTATGATTTTTTATTGCAACACATTCGTGAAAAATTCCTTTAGAGCCTTTACCAATGAATAGGCTTGTTTCTCCAATATATTATATTTTATCTCAGTGTCCCTTAGGACTTGTTTGAAGAAGGCGATGGGCTGCTCATAACCCGCTTTATTTTTCTATAGCAGCACTGCGGCGATGGTATGGGGGGAGGTGAAAGAAAAGATGTAGAAAGGCACTAAATAGTAGGGGCTGGCTAAGACTAGGGCTTCAGCCAAAGCTTCTTTGATTCTACTAAAAGAATCATGGAGGGCATGGATCCACTTGATTTCATTTCCAGTTTTGAGCATGTCTATAATACCCTTGACTATCTCTGCATAGTTGATTATAAACCACCTTAAGAAATTTATTCTCCCCAAGAAGGCTTGGACTTATTTCTTATTCTTGGGCAGAGGAATGTGGCTGATAGCTTAAAAATTTTTAGGATCGATATTCATGCCCTCCTCCACTACGATATGTCCTAACATCTTTCCCTCACTTAGGGCGAAATGAGATTTCTTAGGATTCAGGGAGAGGCCATATCTCCTGCACTTCTCAAAAGTGAGTTTTAAGTGGAGGATGTGTTCCTCTTCAGTCTTTGAAAAGAATGTGATGTCATCCAAGTAGACCACCACGAATTTTTCTTGCTCCCCCACAAAAGCTATGTCCATGGCTCTTCGAAATGTGGCCCCTGAATTTATTAGCCAAAAAGGTATGCGAGAATACATGAATGTTCCCCATGGGGTGGTGAGATTGATCTTTTCCTGATCCTCGGGATGAATTTCCACTTGATTGTATCCAGAGAACCCATCCATCATGGAAATTCTGGTTGAACCAACCGCCTTCTGCAATATATTATCCATCTTGGGCAGCAGGTAGTTGTCTTTCAAAGACACCCTGGTTAGATTCCGGAAGTCTACACATAGCCTTATCTCTCCGTTCTTTTTCCGGACCGGGACCAAATTTTCTACCCATTCAAAGTATCTTAAAGTTACTATGATTTTTTCCTGGAGAAACTTCCTTACCTCCCTTTCAATAAAGGGGAGTAAGAGTGGATTTATCTATCTAAGTTTCTACTTGCAGGGTTTCATTCCACTTTTCAAGGGAATCTTATGCTATATGATATTAGTATCAAACGCTTTTAAACCATCATAAGTCCAAGAAAAAACATCTTTATAGGTTTTCAAAAGATCTAAATACCTCTATTTGTACTGCAAGGGGATTCCTTTTAACAACTTGATCATCTGGGGCCCCTCCTCTGATCCAATGTTGCAATATTGTACTTGATCTTCCATCTCAGGAGCCATTTGTTTGGTGGCTATGTCGACTTTATTAAAAAGCCTTTCTAGTGGGACTAGTCTGAGAGGGATAGTATTCCCTTTTAGTTCCAAATTTTTGTGTCCAGCCACTATATCTTTCCATGAAGTGGCTTCTTGATTTGCTTCTTATTCTTCTTCTTCCTCATCAATGTTGGAGTTAGAAAAATTCCCAACGACTTCTACGAATCATTTCACTTGCTTGTCATCTTCGAACACATTCTAGTGCTTGATGTTATCAGGTATGGAGGGTCTATACCTGACTTCCACCTCATATCTGAGGAGAGGATTTTAAGGGGGCCTGAAAGTGCTTGTAGCTACAACAAGGGAGTCAACCATTATGTTTCCTTCTCTGGGCATAAATTGGATATTAAAAGTGAGGAAGAAGTTTTCAATTAAGTCCCACACTTCATTGTGGTAGGTCCTCAGTCTGGGGTGTTTGGCTTGGCATTGATTTCTGATTTATCTTATGACTAGCTCAGAGTCTCCATAAACTGTTAGGCATTCAATATTCGTATTTTTCGCAGTCTATAACCCAAGGAGTAGTGCTTCATACTCTGCCACGTTGTTATTTACTTCAAACTCCAGCTTGAATGAGAGGGGTATTATGCGGCCCTCAGGAGATACCAACAATTTCCCTCTTTTGAATTGGCTCCATCAAAATATAATTTCCATACTTTTCTTTCACTTGCATGATGATTTTCTAATTGCCATGTTAGGTGGATTGATGTTTCTTCTAAGATAGACTCATCTTCCTCTAGGAGTAGATAGGAGAAGTCACTTTCTTTTCCATACACTAGGGATTTTTCTGAGCCTTTAGTTGAGGTTGCAATTTTTACAAACCTGGATTAGCTATATAGCCTCCTTAGTTCTCCTCCAAATGTGGGAATAGTGGCATAAGTTAGATCCAGCTTGATAAAGCCCCCACCTTGGAACCCCAAGATTTAGATAACAACATGCCAAAATGAGGGGGTATATCTTCCACTAGTATGTCCATTACAATGCTCTTCACAGGGATCTGAGCCAGGTTCACCACGAGATCCTTTATCATTCCCAAACATTTTACCCTCTTGGAGTCAAAGGAGTATAGGTCCTTGTAGGACCTGGTGATCTGCAAGCCAATTTGTTCCATTACTTCCAATGTTATGAGGTTGTGGGAGGCTCTAGAGTCCAACATGAAATTATGCAAAAGAAGGTCATGGATTCCCATAGTCACATAGAAAGGTGTAATAGAAGGATCAATTTCTTCCACATGTGCCCAAAGACCACCATTGGCCTCTCTTCCTAAAGATTTAGAGAATCATGGGTGGGTGATGAGACTAATGGATGCATTGATTGAGATACCTGAGATTTCTAGGTAGGCTTCTTCAGAAGCTCAGTTAGTGGAACAAAAATATTTACCTTTTCAATCTCCTTTTGAAGGTTGAATGTAGATTGGTTTTTTTCTATACCTCTTGGCTCTACTTCTCCTTCACTACCACCGATGTTTTTTTCTGTAGTACAGGTGCCTCCTTTGTTGTGTGCCCTTCTGAGCTATTTCTTTCCTTATTCAAGGAGACTTTCCCCCTAGCAGGGTCAGGATTCAACTTACGTTTCCCTTTATATGGTACTAAGGGAATAGTTTTGGGGGCAGTTGCTTCTTTTTGTTCTAGCTCCCTTGACCTCTTTCTTAAAGATCTTAGATCATACCTTTGGTGTAGCTGTGCTTGCATGAAATCTGCAAATTGTTTACAATAATAATCTATATCTTCCTCCTTTTTTTATTTTTTCTCTATCATGAGTGACCTCATGGTGAGCCATATTTCCATGTTCCTCTTTAGAGAAAGAAGACTATGGGTTTCCTTGCATCTCCTGTGTATATGACCATTTTTCATCGGGATCATCTTCTAAATATAGAGGATGAGGGATTTGATCCAATTGTTCCTTTCTTTCCCTTGTTAGTATCTGTAATGGAGGCCTTCTATACTATGGGTTATATCCCTGGTTGTTGCCTTGAGTATTATGTTTGGAGAGACTCTTGTTTTCAATTTTGAGCTTTTCAACCTTATGTGACAAACTCCTGATGAGTTTATCCAAGTCCTCCAACTTCAAGACTGGTGATTCTCGTGTATGACCAGAGGAGGAAGCTTCTTCTTTACCTCTTTTATTTCTAGTGGTTTCCTGATTTCCACTTGACTTCCTTGTTGAGGAAAAATTTTCTTCTACTTCAAGAGCATCGACTTGGAGCTTATCTAAAGTAGGAGAACTCCTTTCTCTTAAGGTAAAACCAAATTTTGATTCAAAGGCTCCCAAGTAAGCTACACGAGAAACAACCAGAGGAGGCTTTATCTCAGCAGGAAAGTTGTTGTATTGCTTATTGAACCTCTTATTAAATTATGAGATATCCTCCTTTGGATTATTCCTGATGGCATTGAATTCTATGAGGAGGTACTCATGATTTCTCTTCTCACCCCAATTTTGTGTGAAGGAGGTTTCAAGTTCCTCCCAAGTTGTGATGGAGGCATTTGGTATGGATTTAAACCATTTTATGGCTTCTCCATCAAGGGACTATACAAAAAGTCTTAGGACCACATCCAACTGTTCTACATTCAAGTTCGCACTAAAATTACAGAAGGCTTAAATGTGTTCCTGAGAAGAATTTTCATCTTCCCCATTAAACCTAGGCAGAAAATTTAAGTAGTCCTGGGGCATAACACTTAGGGGTTGAGGTAAATCAAGAGGTGCATACTTATTTAGAAAAAATACTAGAAAATCCATCTGAATTAGTGGACGGAGATTAAAATTTTCTTGAGGAAATGGTGTCAAGACCACAGTGGTTGGAGGGGATGCAGGGTATGTCAGGATCTTAGGAGCCAATCCTAAATAATGAGCAATAGTGGGCTGAGAACTGGAGGAGGAAGTTGCAAAGGCTGGTGAGATGGTAGCACAGGTAGGGGGAGTTTTCTCTTTCCAGACTTTCTTGAAAATTATTTTTTCAGGGTTAGATACAAATGGGGCTTTCTGCTGAGAGGTGTCTGAGTGAGTATGAGGCCTTTTAAAAGCCAGGGTGATGAATGATAATGAGGGGGGCGGGGAGTCACCAAGTTGATGTGAACACAATCAGAACAAACTTCGCTCACCTGCATGGAGGGTGTTAAATTTGTCATATTCAGGGGGGAAATGCTTCAATATGTTCCCCGACAACAACGCCAAAAGATGTTGTCACTCCCAGAGACAACCTTGGATTACTTACAAGACCAGTGTCTAGGTACATCTAGATCGGTGTGTCTCAAATGATTCTCAAGCATGAGGAGACATCACCCATGTTCTATAAACATATATAAGAGACATGAGTTGGTTCTTTCATCCAAAGATACAAGTTAGGTATTTTAGTATTTATACATATACATAGTTCCCAAAAATATAACAAAAAATAGTGGAGGCCGAGCACTTCAAAATATTACAGTTTAGTCAACTTTGTGGAATAAATTAGATAAGACAAAGATAAGGGATAACTCAAAATGTAGAGATCAAAGCACCAAGTATTCTATATTAAAAACATAGAGCCTAAAACCATGAGATTTGCTACAATTATTTGAGTTACAGGTAGATATAATGGAAAAAAAATAAACTAGATGATATGATTCATGTAGTGCAATTTAAAGATATAATTTCAACCCATCAAACAAACAGGCATGTGCATTAACAACTTAATGAAAATGAATATGTAGGCAAGTATGAAATATTCTGGCATCTATTGTTACATAAATTCAGCAGAGAAAATATACAAAATGGATGAAAACAGGAAAGAAAACACTGTAATACTTAAAAGGGGGAATCACCACAACTCTTGTAATATTTTGCAAGATCTATGTAACTAAGTGATAGAGTCTCACAAAAATATCATCCTTCCTTTACAGATTTCACAACCTTTATTCAGTGTTGCTACCCCCTATTTATAAGAAGAGGGGTTGCATTATCAATCATGACATAATACAAGAAAAACCTGGGCCAAGTTTTAATTGTGAGATCAACTTGTTGTCTCAGCCAGGGAAGGCTCTGTGTCCCAAAAAACATCACAAAAACAATAATTGCCTCATAAAGGAAAGCACATCACAAGATCATAAAATAGATGAAACATTAATAAAATATCTCAGTGCCCATCCCTGTAATTACTTCGGCTTCAGGCTGCATCTAGTTCATGGTATGGTCTCCTATGTTGCTCAACTAACTCTTGTCATTTCTGCCTTTAAAGTCTTGTTGAATACAATCGGTGCCCGGATCTACTTGGTTTTGAATGCTTGATCTTCTGTATGTAGTGTTATAGCTGCTTTTGGCACCGACTTTAGATGCATATTGTAGAACAGTTTTATCATGAATGCACTCGAACATGGTTTGAATGCACCATCCCTCCATTAAACACCCGAACTACCGACCCATACGACCTTTAAAGGTCCATACAATCCTTTTCGATGCTATGTAAACTTAGAGAAGAGTTTCATGATGTAACAAACAGTCGGTCAAGTGCGGGCCTTTAACACTAAAATGAAACGACACAGGTGAGCTCTGATTTCCCCTTGGGCCCCTTTTATTATAACCCCTTTTGTAATTTTCATCATAGGAGCAGGGGCTGGGAACAAGGGCCTAGCCCTTTGGGTACTAAGTCTTTCAAATAGTTGTACGGGGCCCTTTTTCCTTTTAGAACTTGAATCGCTGTTGATGGCCCCTTACACTGCATCAACCGATATCCCGAACATGAAAACTTTATGAAATATGGCCTACGAAACAATGCATTCGGTGTCCTTTTCTTTATTGCAATCAGAATCCCGCATCTCGACGCTTGATAGCATTTTACCTTTAGCCTTTCCCCTTAACAGGTGCAATCACTAATTTGTGGGGTGACGTCATCACCGCCACATCTCACCTGGAAATGGCCCCATGGGACCCCGGAAAACACCGAAACTGAGTGACACATGTCATTTGACACATCAACATCTGTACTGCCATGTGTCCTCTGTACTGCCATGTCATTGATGATGTCAAATGCCATGTGAGGTTTGAGGACCAATCATATGTCGCCGCGTAGCCCCCTAGAGGAGAGAGAAAAAGGCTTGCTCGACCTTGTTTTCACGTGAATTTCCTTTGTTAATGATTTTCGGCCCACCCCAGAACTTTTACACTGTATCGCAGAATCGGTCCCCACACGGTCTTGGAATGAAAACCTCACCGATCCACCGATATTGTGGGATTGCGGGATGCAAGATTTACCTTACAGCTGTACTGCCACGTGGAGGAGAGAGAAGGGGGTGGCTTGGCCTTGGTTTTTCCATGATTTTCTTTGTTAGACTTTTTCGGCCTTCCCTGATGATTTCACAGTATCGATGTGCTTCCCCTCCCCCATAATTACTTAAGGATGGCCCATAAGGAACTACGAGGGTCATGCGGGATGCGGGACTGCAGGATGTTCAATATGCTCAACTTTCTATGCCCGGAGTCCTTTAATAAGCTCTTTTCCTTCACTTCAAGGCAAAAAGACTCTTGAACTTCCACATGCCATATCTTTTGATCCAAAGGTCCATTTTGGGACTTCTATATAACGTTGGATAGCTCATTTCGGGCACTATGCAATGGAGAGGGTCTAATCAAGCTATGATAGCTTCTGTGGCTTAGGAAATGGCTTTAACTTCATTTCTCTTATGTATCCTGGACAACTGATCATTTGCAAAGCAGTGAGTGAGCAGTAAGTGACAACAAAAGGCTTCATCATTGATTTTCTTAACCAATTCTATTAAAGTCACAATTCTACACAAGTATACTATGACTTAATGGGTTTTCTTTGGTCCACTCACACACACTTCTCTTGTGTTTTCTGTGATGCTGTCTTATTGCTCTTCCTCTCTATCTTGCATTATCTCTTTCCATTCTCCTCTCCTATATTTTGGTCCTTCTCTTTGTTTTTTTTCACTTGCCTACCCCCCACCAATGTTGCTTACCATGACAATTCGAGGTCCCTTCTTGGGCTGCGTGGTCAATCAGAAACTTCCAGAATGGTTACACATAGGCCATACACTTGGGGGAAGTTCGGTACCACTTCCCCCATTCTTCTTATAACTATTGGCAGTTGGGTAGTTCAAGTACCAAATTAGAGATTTGTTAATTAATTTAGGTAGATACAAAACTTTCCAAATTCCCCTTACAACTTTTCCTCAGGAAAGCTTCCCTCTTAGGCATCAAGTTTTGTGTTGGTTACTCTATTCTTTAGCTTTAGAAATATGTTAAATTAAAACGAACATTTACATAAAATGAAGTTTGTTAATGTATCCATGTTGGTCATCCTAGCGTTATTAATCCTAATTACATATTACAAACTTGGGGATTAAAAAGGGGTGTTACATTATGAAAATTAATATTATTGTATTGAGAAGAGCGAGGTGCTTCCCAATCTAGTATATGGGACTTATCAACATTACATTACAACAAAAAAGAAAAAAAAAAACTACATACATAATTATGTGGTATCTAAAAATTAAATTAACATAAACCCATCTTAAACTCTGTTGGCTTATATGGGCCTGACCTAGGTTCAGAAGAGTTATTGGGACGACTCTTGAAGTTCATCGTTCCACGCTTGCAAAGAGTATAAGCTTCCATCGCAAGTGTTTTGTCGCACTAAACTCATTTGTTCGTCACATCTCCGTGTGCCTTGACTCGCTGGTCTGCCCGCGCGCCCACGCTGTGTGAGCCAACTTGCCGATTCGCCCGCGCCCATGCCCGACGTGTGCGCCAACTCGTCGGTCACTCGCGCCCACGCCCGACGTGCGCCCCACTCACCTCTCGCCCGCATCACGCCCGACGTGCGCCCTGACTCGCCTCTCGCTCGCGCGCCCGGTTCGCCCGGCGCCCAACCGCATGTGCGCCCGAGGACCTTACATCCTCCTCCACCTAAAATCATTGTCATCCTCGACAACATACCATCCCGGTAGCCATCCACCAAGATCATCAATATCCATGATGTCAACTCCTCCACATACGGCAAACATCCCTGCAACATATGTAGAACTTCATCTCCACCATGTCTCGCCTTAGTAACCAACTGTCACCAAGCTCACCATACCAAGGCATACACCTCAACGGTATGCTATACATCAGATATCATCTCAATCCATGATCACCGACCCTTTTGTCACAATCTCCACTGCAACATCTCGTGTCGACCTCATCATGTGTCATCATGTGAACCTCTGTCATGATACTCCAACAAGAGCTAACACATGTCTATCATGTGCCAACATCTCATCCCAATAGTAACATCATCCTGTACACTGGATCCCCTCATGACTCAAGCTAGTTGGGTAGCTAATCCAACCATACGCCCAAACCACAAGAATGCACATTCTTCCATCACCACTAGTCATTTCTCAAAACAACCTGCCACATTCTTGACTCATCAAGAATCTATCTCCATAAGTGTAAACCATGCTCAGGTCCATGGAAACTCCATCCATCTCATCTACAACATGTCATGATGCTTGATGCCAAGCCATCCCTGCATCATCGGTCATATCTGCTCACATGCTTTAAGGACTCACTGCCATGAGCAGCTAACAATGAGCCCCATCTTCTCATCCATCTAAGAAGATGTAGAGGGAGTAGAGCCTGAAGGCTCTCCCTCACTAATCAACTCGATCCATCTATCAGGATCCTCAATCTCCATCCTTTGTAGATAAGCAACCCGGTCTTCTCCCTGGACATCCGGCCTCACATACACCTCCTCATCATCATCATCATCCTCAACCAACTCTAGCCTTCTTGACAAATCCAAGATGCTATCTGAAAGTGTCCTGATGACCAATGACTGCTCGGTAAGCTTTGCCTCAACAGTAGACAACCGCTTACTCATGTCTCCCATTCTCTTCTCATCCTCCATTTGCATCACTCCCAATTTACAATCAGGTCTTGTCACTCCAATGGTTGGCACACCAATGGGTACATCCTCCCTTCCATCATAAATGTAGAGCTTCCTCAAATGTGGAACAATCATAGCATCAAATTGTTTCATGAATTCCATCCCCAATACAGCCTCATAGTCATCAATCTGCACTATAGTGAAGTCAACCTTCCTTGCCCATTCACCAAGTGTAGTGTCCACCCTTTCAGCTATACCAAGAACTTCAATAGGAGGAGAATTCACTGTCTTCATCTGTGCCTTTGCCGGTACAAATTTCAGCCCAATCCTTCTCACAGTATCTTCACCCATGAAGTTGTGAGAAGCCCCACTATCCACCATAGTGAGTATATCAGCACCTCCAACCTTCATCCGAACATACTCCAACCTGTTCCTCTCAGGATCTCTCCAAGAGACCACCTCTGTAGTAGCAGAAGCACCAAGTATCTGCATCATCCCCACAGAAGCTCCTTCATTCTTCGCATCAGATTGTGCAATCGCAGCCACTTTCGGTCTAGAAGGACAATTCTTCACCGTATGTGGTCCAACACATATCCAACACTTCAAGGCTTTCTTCGTCTTCGAACCATCATCCGATTTCAAAGCATCATCCTTCTTCTTTTCTTTCGGCTTATTGGACTTCTTCTTCTTATCATCAGAAGTCTCATCATAATGCTCCACCAACCTATCAACAGCAGCAAAAGCTTCTTCAAGTGTTCTAATCCTCTGCCTCTTCACTTCATTGTGTGCCCAAGGCTTCAACCCAATAATGAAGTTGAACACCTTGTCCCTCTCTGCCATGTTAGGAAGTTCCAGAACCGCACTTGCAAACTCCCGCTGATATGTCTATAGGTTCCTTGTCTTCTTTATGAACTTAATCTTCATCCTTGCTTCCCATGTTTCATCTCGTGGACTAAAATGGGTTTGCAAAGCTTTCTTCATGTCATCCCACGAAGTAATGTCACCAGCACTGCCATTGGCAATCTGATCCATCCTCCTTCGCCACCACATCTTAGCATCCTTTGTTAAGAACTGAGCAGCTACCTTGACCTTTGTCTCATCATCAGATAGACCCAACCGTTCCAAGTATTGCTCCATGTCCCATAGAAAGTTTCCAAGAGTCTTTGCACTCCTTGTACCATCATAAGATTTTGGTTCCTTGACTTTCACATGAGGCACTCCTCCACCTGAGTTATGCCTCACGGCCTTCTTCAACACTGCGATCTCATCCCTGGCTTCGTCAAGAGATTTCTTCAAGTCCATGATCTCTGCAAGACCCTGGTCCCTTGCTTCTTCAACCTCCTTGACCCTTACTTCAAGTTGTGTACACATAAGATCAGTGTACTCTTGTTGTGTCCGGAGTTCATCAAACTCTTCCTTCATCTTCGAGTTGGCCTCTTGTTCCTTAGCGAACAAGTCCATCTTCTTATTCCAGGAAGTTTCCATAACCTCCATCCTCAACAACACCTTTTCCATAAGTGTGATAGTAGCATCCTGCACATGACTAGACCCAACCTGAGATTCAGCCGCCATCTCTAACAGCTTCTTCCTCTTTTGCAATCTAGTTTCGACCATCCAACAACTTCACCAAGATGCCTGCAACCTGAACCAACCCTTGTTCCACCTGTGTGAAACGGCTTCCTTCACTTGCAAGTACCTGCTTCACTGTCACTTCGTCACGAGCAACCCTGCTCACCAGCTCCAAACCGAGCTCTGATACCAACTCACGATAGTGTAGTGGGATCAGCACTTCTTCATCAACCCGGTCATCAGCCTGCTCTGATACCAACTGTCACGCCCCCAAGCCGGCGGTAGTCTTTCAACCGCTCTTAGCGAGGTGCGGCACCACCGAACACTTTCTTTTCAACAATACTTATGTTCATGGACTACGCCTAATTCACTTCCTCTTACTTAGTTTGTGTTTCTCAACCAAGTATTATTATGTTTAGCCTTTATACCAATGAACACCCATACTCATTCATTATCAACAACAATTATAACAAGAACACAATTGCACAGTATAAAGGGAGGGGCAACTCCCTGAACAATGAGTCTGCCCGAAATATATGTATTAATCAATCTTTCAACAATACAAGCTTTTACAAGTATTCTTGGCAAAATCCAAGTCTATACTTAGCCAATTTACAATCACGGCAAAACTGCCTTTTATTCACCTTTGTGCACACCTTGCACGATGGGCGGGTGCTCACCCGAGCTACCAAGACACCCTCGTCAAGTCTTGACACAAACCGGCACTTCAAACAACCCACGGGCACACCTTGCCCAACAGCTTCGTCTTTCCAAGTGTCACCTCCAACCGTGCGGCTAACCAAGATCAGCGCATGAGCTATGCGCTCTCCTCTTGTCCCTTTCTGTGCACTTGAACTGCGCACTTCCTTATGCGAAGTTGCTTGGTCGATTTCGTTGGTGAAAATGCCTCCCAACGCATTACAATATATATGTGTTGTAACATGTGGGTGGGCTGCCCAGCCGACCACCCAATCCTTACTTACACGCCCTTCTTCAATCGTTTTGCACGCCCAACTTCAAGTCGGCCTGCCCATCGTGTAGGTCGGCTCTTGAAGTTCATCGTTCCACGCTTCCAAAGAGTATAAGCTTCCATCGCAAGTGTTTCGTCGCACTAAACTCGTTTGTTCGTCGCATCTCTGTGTGCCTTGACTCGCCGGTCTGCCCGCGCGCCCGCGCCGTGTGCGCCAACTCGCCGGTTCGCCCGCGCCCGCGCCCAGCGTGTGCGCCAACTCGTCGGTCACCCGCGCCCGCGCCCGGCGTGCACCCCGACTCGACTCTCGCCAGCATCGCGCCTGGTGTGCGCCTCGACTCACCTCTCGCCCGCGCGCCCATTGCATGACCGCGCTCGCACCCAGTTCGCCCGGTGCCCAACCGCATGTGCGCCCGAGGACCTTACATCACGGGATGAGCCTGAGTGCTTGCAAACATCAAGGAAAAATCCAAGGAAAGTTTCAAAATTAGACGCAAACCAAAATTTTGGAGGGTGTTGCAGTCGCTACAACACCCCAACAAGCTCATTAATTAACATGTTGAAGAAAAAACAATAGTATGCGCTTGACGTCGACAACCATTTAACAATCCTTTGATATATCATGACGATGTTTTAGAGAAGCCATAAGATCATTAGTTCAAACTATGTGCTAAAATTGATTGAGAAGCTTATGGTTAATGCTAATGGACTGGAAAACCTGGAATGTTAAAACATTGTGCGGAGTGCGGAGGAGCCCCACCGCCCATCACTTTTTTTTCCTTTGCACGTCCGCACTCCATACAATTTATCAACATTATGGAGATTTCCCCCCTCCCCCTTCACCTACATAAAGGACTTGCAACCACGTCAGTTCTGGTATCATTGGGCAGAGCAGTAGCATAACAATGTTAGTGTAAGAGCACTCACCGATAAACTGGTCGCTCAGAAAATCAATTTTTATTTTATTTTAAAAGGAATGTCAGACTAAAAAATACCAAAAATAAAATGTCCTCCTCCAGGGGAATTATGCCCCATCAGAACTCACTCAGTAAATCGAAAATTAAAAATAATATTTCCATAAAATTAAAAATTTATTTTGAGTTTACGAAAAACTATAAATATTTAACATTTCCTTAAACTTCAGTTAAAACTACAAAAATACAACAAAATAATTCAAAATCAACACACTTTTACTCCAAAGCAAATTCTATAATCCTTAACAAAGCAAAAACTAATAAAATATATATTTATTTAATGGATAATGACTATCAATATTATTATTATAAATTGTTCCACAAAACCTATACTTAGTTACACTTTTAAAAATTTTAAATCTAATATGAATCCACATCGATATACCAACCAAGTGTCTTTTGATATGTTACCAATTTTTTATAATCCTTATGCATTTTGATATAACAAGATGATTTATATGATGCTGCAGTCTCTATTTCCTTAATTAATCTTCAAGCGAATAATTTTGTAAGGTTCCGATTTTCTTTTCCAACATGCACAATCTTGCGCTCACTATTCAGTATACATTTTGAATTAATAATGGTGTATATATGTAGGGCAACTTTTCAAAAATAATTCGGTGTATAATGGGTTGATTGTGATAGTGTTTTTATAAATTTAATAAAAATTTTAGTATGTATGTTTTTTTGACTTACAAATTTTTGTTGACAAATAAGTTCTTTGTAACAATTTAGTGTCCTGACTTTAAAATTAAATAATAATAATAATAAATTAAATAATAATAATTAGGTTAAGTAATAATAATAATTAACTTAATTAGATAATAATAGTAATTAAAATATCCATTTGCATCTTTTTCGATCAATATTGGTATTATTGCAACTTAAATAAATAGTGATGGTTTAATTTAATTGACTTATATATAAAACTGGAGTGGTGTCCCCGCCGGGTTCGAACTGATACCGTAACCTTTGGCCGTCGTCTCAGCCGCAGGGTTTGAATCAAGAGGCCGAAAATTCAACCCTCCTTCAGAAATCCGCGTCGAGCCGGAACTCCGGCGGTTGCTCGCAGCCACACGGCAACCGCGACCGCGCTCTGAGCACAGAGAAAACCTCACTGCCTCCGCTGAATTTCACGGGAATCGCGTCGCCGAGGCACTTCTTGACCTCCTCCTTCAGAATTTCAACGTTTTTCCTCGACGCAGCCTCTTGCGCTTCCCCGATTAGCTGAATTTTCTCCTCGCAGAGAGCGCTCAGGCCGGCAAAAGCAGTAAAACTCGGCCTCCTGCTGGAGCTCTCGCAGGAGGCCGGTGTCCTGAAGCCACACAGTGCCATTACGGAGATAATTCAAGACGTGCGCAAACCTCTGGCTGTCCCTGTCGATTCTGATGATGGAATTACTGTTATTATTTTCATTCTCCCCCCAGTGGCGAAGCACCTGGGCGGCGAGCATGGATTCCCGGTCCGCACACAGCGTCAGCCGCGAGGTTTCGAATACTTGACCTCCCACCCGCAGCAACACCCAGTCGTTCTCGTCCCTGCCATTTCTTGGCTCTTCCCGCCAGTGGGCAAAGGTCGCCTGCGTCATTGAAAGCATTGATTTCCCCGATCAAATCTATTTGGGCTGTTCCGGTTTTATAGACAGAGTTAATGTGATTCGAACCAGGGACTGAACGTGGACAGTATTTTCGCCCTACGCTGACACGTAACCGTCCTGAGAGTGATTAAAGAGCTAAGCATCAAAGATTTCTGGAACCCCAAGAAAAGCATCAGGAATACGATTTTTATGATTTTTTCGGGCAATTATTTTAATAATGCATAGCAGAACAAATTCTAATTGGGTGTCCTCGTTGCTGCCTACAAGTGGAGCTATGGTTAACAAAATGCGAGTGGGACCACCGTTTTCTCTATATTTTGGTTTTAAATAATTTTTGTATTTTTTTGTTTAGCTAAGAGCTGGTTTTTTTAACCTAAAGAAATAGATTAATAGTTCAAAGGTAATTGGTAGGAAGGAAACCTTGTCAGGATCATCAATAGTAATTCTAAGTGGCGGGGTTTTCTTTGAATAATAGTGATGAGGCAGTTTGTATTAGGGGATAGCGGTCATGTATTTGGCAGGTATGAAATCATGCCCTCCTTACTGACCACCAACATTAATTCCAAAACCCTGCTACAGACCACCAACACTAATTCCAAGTGGCGTGGTTTTCCTTGAATAATATGGACCACCAACAGTGATTCCAAGTGGCGTGATTTTCCTTTAATAATAGTGATAAAGCAGTTTATATTAGGGGATAGCGGTCAATAATGGTTGTCCCCATTATTGGTTTGACAACAAAGTTATAATAGGTTTTCCTATTATTTAAAAAAAATTAAAGTAGTATTTGTTCTTTTTAATTGTTGTAATATATTTGAGTTATTTTTTTAAATAATGGTGTTTTAAATGGAATAGCCTTTAAGTGCGATTTTTTGGAGTTTTTAGCGGATTTCTTGCCAGAATCCGGCCAAACATTGTGATCAAATCTTAATTTGTGTTGTTTGTACTAGATTTCTGACTACATATATAGATTCAACACCCTCAAAAACCCCTAATACACTTCAATTATGAAGGATTTCTAAATTTAAAACTACTCATGATCTAAATTTGTTATTATGTTTATAGTACTTGATTATAAAAATATTGTTTAGATAATCTTCGGCAAAATCACATAATCAATCATTTGTCGACGCGTTTCGAACCAACCAGTGTGGTTCATCGTCAGGACAAGTTGAAGAACTGATCAGGTTTAGCTTGATTAAATAGGGTATGCAGAGACTCCAACGGTTATATGGCTAATCCAATGGTAAAATCATATTCATTTATTTAATAAGTTCTCTACGATAATTAGGTCCATTAAATAATCTAAATTTACTTAATAATATATAATTTTAATATTATTAAAATTAATAAAGGAACCATAATTATAGTGCATGGGTAACCATTAATTTATTGTTAATGGTATATCACCAAATTTTTAATAATTCCTTGATTATCAATTAAACTTAAGGGTCATCACCTTTTATAATTAATTTAATAATTTATAATCCTTGAAACCACAATAATTATTCACTAAAATTATTTTAAATAGAATAACAATGTTATTACTCATAAGGCTTAAAGCAAGGGGGGGGCGAAGGAAGAATTAAAAATCAATGCAACAAATCTAAACTAATTATTAAAGACCCTAGGGATTATATAATGACAGAAAACTCATGCATTCAGACTCGTCAAAAACATAACCCGAGGAGAAGGAAGACAAAAACCCTGAGACCAGCAAAAGGGGAAAAAGGAGGTTAGGAAGATAAGGCTGGGACCCAACAACTGCTAATCTTCCAGCCATCATCTCTATTAAGATTGTTCGGCCTTTTCTCAATCTCCAGGGCCTCTCTAAATTTGCGATGGTGAAAATGCGCAACTTTGGCAATGACTTGAGCATCTTCTATACAGACATGATGCATAGTCTTCCCCGCATGCTCAGCCAGGGCTGAGGACTTGGTCCTACCATGTCTTAAGTCAGCCGAATGCTCACTAATCCGTCTCACCAATATAAGGGGTCCCACATGAACAGGGAATGACATAGATTGATTATGTGATTTTGCCGAAGATTATCTAAACAATGTTATGGATCACAGAAGTCTAAATTCCTTATAAAAATATTGTAAATATTTTTTATATTTATACAAAACCTAAATTATAGTGGAATTGTCCATATATGTTTATATTATGAAAGGTCAACAAATTTGTCCATATATGTTTGTATTATGAAAGGTCAACAAATTAAGACATTTACACGCTATTTATTATTATTTATTAATATTATTATGTATAAAGTTTTTTTAAGATAGAAAAGAGAAAAATAACATTTAAAAAACCTTATTTTTAAGAATTGATATTGGATAATGAAAATGATAAGAAAAAATAACAATAATTAGTGTTAATTGCAAAAACAATTTCTTCATTACGAAATATAGTGGAAGACAAAGGTATTAAGCTTTTTTAAGAAATCATTACGAAATATAGTGGAAGACATAGGTATTAAGCTTTTTTAGGAAAGAAATAGTTGTACCTATGAACTTTCTAAAAGATCTCATAAATTGATACTTTGATTCTAATAATAAGATATTTATTTCCTTCATCAAAGTTGGTAGCTTACTTTTCAATTTAGTGGTGGTTTTTTTGACCGTGGGAAAAAGTTAAAAAGTTAAAAAATAGATTAGATTGAGAATTATTTTTCAAAAATTTAGAAATAATATATATATAATATATATTTAATTTAATATTTAGAAAATGTAATTTTTTATTTTAACCAGGGAATAAAACAATAAGTTTCTGGGAATGTTAATGAATGTAAATATTTTAATCAAATATCTAAATTGTCAATGAAATTTGATTCAACCATACATCCAAACTGCTAATGAAATCTAATCAACCATCCACAACTGCCCAACATCTCAAAGATTCTAATTCAATGAGTTCATTAATTGAAGCAACTTCTTAATAAGTATCTTAAGGAGCAGTAGCAAGATTGTAATTCAGTGAGTTCATTAATTGAAGCAGCTTCTTAATAAGTATAAAGAAGATCAATGTAATTTCATAAATAAATTATCATTGAAAGAAGCAATATATGCTCTTTTAAGTGAAGAAAAATTAATAAAAGTAATTCTGGTTTCATAAGAAAATTAAATAACACGAAGTAATTTTGGTTTTCATTATTTTATTATTATGTAGATCTTGCCAAATATATTTTTGCTTTATTCCCAATTATCAATTCAAGGCTAAAAATCTCATGTCACCCTCACTTAAGATGAGAATGAATTTTAGTTATATATAAAATACCTTATCATTAAATAATAATCTCCTTACCCTTTGAAAACTACTCCTAAGTAATAATCTCCTTACCCTTTAATAACTCCACACTGCTTTGATTACCCAGTGATTTTTTAAAGTAAAAATTTTCAAGACATGTTTAAAAAATCGAAGAAAAATATAAAAAATAAATAAAACGCATCTCTAAAAATAATTAAAAATATGTTTTAATTTAGTATATAAATATAATATTCTCAACAATATAATTAATTATGCTATATATTTATATAATTTTATTTTCTTTATAAAAACATTTAAAAGATATAATCAAGGAGATTAAATTATATTTAAAAAAAAAAATCACATATAACAATATCAATATAAATATTTATATGTCTTCTGAAAATGCGGTCTTGCTTATGGAAGTCAGATTCTCTTGGTAGAATTAATATTTTAGGTTAAATGTTAATTCACAGAAAAGAAATTTTAACAATAGAAAATTTGTGGAAAATAAGATTGCAAGTTTGATAGCTAATTTCTGCACAATCAAAGCGTCCTAGGGGTTTTTCAGGGTGCTGAATCCAAATATGTGGTTAAAAAACCATTTTAAATAATGCAAATCAAGTAATTTCAGTTATATATATATATTTTATCTCGTAAATTTATTATATTTTTTTTCACTACACCGTAAATTTTTAAGGAAAAAAATATATATATAAAATATTTTTTTCTTTCTCTTTCTTCTCCCCCTCCTTTACACAAACTTGTTTTCTCTCCTTTCTCCCTTCCCTGTAGCATCTTTTTCTTAAACTCTTTTCCTGTCCTTTCTCTCTCCTGCTTTCTCCCTTCCCTATCTCATCGCTTTCTTAATAAAGATACCTACTCCCGTAAAAAACATGGTAAATTCACAAATTTAATAATTATTAAATAAATAATTATAAAATATAAAATTTAAATTAAATATATATTAATATAATAATAATATTTTTAAATTTCAATATGTAAATATAATTTTTTTAATAATAAAAAATATCATTTTATATATTTATACGTTTTAATTTTCCTTATAAAAACAGTTTAAACATATAATCACAAATAATAGTGTAAATATAAATATTTACGCGAAAGTTTAAGTTCTAGCAGACTTCGTAATTGATCTTAAATTATAAACACGTTAACATCCTTTTAATCGAAACGGCCAGGGTTCGAAACACAGAAGTGACCAATTTAAACATCTACTGAAAATCCTCATGTATTTTCTTTGTCATCGCACCTCAAACCCAGCCATCAAGGCTGTGGCGATGCTTTGATCTCCGATAATTCCTCTTTGCCATCGTCGAATTTTTTGAGAATCTCCTCGGCGACGGACTTCTTGGCCTCTTCCCTAAAATTTCGGTATGCATGCTCCACATCGCCTCCTCCTTCTCGATCTCTTGGATTTTTTCCTCGCAGAGGGCTTTAAGGCCGTCGAGGCAGAAGAAATCGGCCTCCTCATGGAGCTCACGCAGGAGGCAGACGTCCTGCAGCCACACGGTGCCGCTGCGTAGATAATTCAAGACGTGAAGGAACCTCTGACCGTCTCTGTCGATTCTGACGACGGAATTCTTGCTATCCTTATCATCTTTGGGCAAATGGCGGAGCACCAGGGCAGCGAGCATGGAATCTTTATCCGCGCAAAGAGTCTGCCGCGAGGTTTCGAACACCTGACCTCCCACCCGCAGTATCACCCAATCGTCGTCCTCTATGTCATTTCTTGGCTCTTCCTGCCAGTCGGGAACGGTAGCCTGCTCCATTGATTCCGTCATTTTTCCCGATAAAAACCTGAGTATTCTGTTTTTTCGGTGCTTTATGCACGGCATAGAATTCGAACAGAATAGAAGTCGAACCGGGTACTTGAGATTGAAAACGCTTTTGCAATCTTCGTTGACACGTGTCTTTACCAATGGAACCGCAGAGATAGATTGCACTGCTCTAGGTTTGTTGAGTGAATGATATTTTTTAATTAGCATAGATTTATTTTAAATACCGCAGAGATAGATTGCACTACTCTAGGTTTGTTGAGTGAATGATATTTTTTAATTAGCATAGATTTATTTTAAATACAGATTTTATGACAAATGTGTTTGTATAGTCATTTAATTTTTAAAATTTTAAAATTTAAAAAATATATATATATATTAATTGATATAGTAAAATTTCAATTTTGATGTTGATGGATGAAAAGGTTAGACATCACATTGGGCTGTAAAATGAGACGTAACAAAATGTCTAACATAATAACAATCAATTTTATTAACTCAAACTTTTATTATAAAGATTCAAAGACAACACACGCTCTTAATATCTCCAACATTCTTGCTCTATAAATTTATATTTTTGCCTTCTATCATTTCGAATTACTTGAAAATATTAGCTCTAATAAAAACTCCCTACCATCCACACACACACACACACCCCCACACACACACACACACACACACATATATATATATATATTGATTTATGCAGTTTGTTTTTATAAAAATAATTATTTTATTTGAATGGTATTTTTTCAATAATTTTTATGTTTGAGTATTATTTTTGTTATACACTAGAGTAGTTATATAAATTAAATGATTGATAAATATAAATAGACATCAATCCATAATAAGCATGGGAGCACTTACCCTATATACTAACATATTTTACATAAAACACGTGATGATATGACATTTTTTTAATTGATTAATTTGAGATAAATTAATTAAATGAACATAACTAACTTGGACATAAATGGAAACCCTTGATCTATGCATATTACTATGAATATTCTCGCATATTCCATGGAGGTTAAATCTCTACCATCCACCTAATAATTATTGATAATTAATTTAAAATTATGAAAAACCTATTTTGAAATAGACATGCTTGTGGCATAATCAAAATTCTATCAAGGTAATTATGTTTATGAATATTTAATTATATTTAGAGTTTTTTGGTTTAATTGTTTGTCTTTGGCCAAAGCAAAAATTAACACTATAATTTTATTTATAATAATGGTTAGATATAACATTAATTCTCCATCTTAAATCTCAACAATAAGTTTTGAGCTATAAATCTCCAAAATCCTAGTTGACCTCTTGCAATCCTTGATGACAGCTAGTTCTAAGGGCCTACTCCACTTAAGGCTTGGCATTGATGCTTTTAATGCTCTTATATCATCGCAGTCAAAATCCCATGATCACAACTAGCCAAATTTGTGAAGAAAACCAAATGAATTTCAAAAGTCACGATGAACACTAAAAAGTTCGGTGGGTTAGTTCACAAGGATTTGCCCCTCCCCCAAATCTCTTAACCTTTGGGTGGATAAAAACTAAAGGCTTTTGATTAAATGAAAAGTCTTAGGCTCCTTTTGTAGAAGGGGTTTTTTACCTTTTATTTTGTAGATAAATCTGATAATGACTTAATTTTCATAAGTGTTCTTTATTTTTAGGGAGTTAAGGCTTATACCTAGATAAATGGAGTCCATATTTCAACCCTGAAATTGAGGTTCCTTTTACTATTCTTATTTGGGCAAAACTCCCCTAATTTCCCCTCCACAACTGGAATGATGACACTTTCAAAAATATTGGTAACGCCCTGAGAAAGTATTTAAATAGAGCAGACCCAAGAATAAGATGTTTGTTTGTGCCCACATTTGTGTTGAAGTTGGTTTGGATAAAGGCCTCTCAAAAGTAATACAACTATCTTTAAATATGTTAGATCTAAGACTTTTGTGATCCATAATGTAGATAAGAGTCTTTCAGACTAATCACATTATTAGGATTTGGTCGACGTTTCGAACCAACTAATGTGGTTGATTCTCAGGACAAGGTGATAAATCAATTGATCTATATGAATAAATAGCATTAATGCATCATTGTCCAGAGTTAGTCGTTGGTAAATTAGTTATTAAGGTAAGTAAAGTATTATTTAAGAATTAGTGGTAAGGAGTTGTCTATTAGAATATTGTATATTTAGTTAAAAACTAGCTATTATGATTGAGTTTTCAACGGAGCGGAGTGGGAGCCTGGAGTAGCCTTCATGAGAGGAACTAGTTAGTGGGAGCCTGGGCAGCCTCCGTCTGGCAAGAGGAATCTAGGGGAGCACGCAAAGAGACACACCCAACCTTGAGACTGTGTGAAGCACCAGAGCCATGGCCCCAGGAGGGGGTCGTGAAAAGGAAACTCCCTTGCCACTAGAGATAACAGCTTTCTGGGATCTGGTTGTAGCTTGCAATAAAAGACTGACATCTGAAAACCAACAGAAGTTCGTGAAAAAAATGGCAACTATCCCCACAATTGCTCTGCCTACTGAAGAGCCTTGCAAAGTTGCTTTAAACCTAGCAGAAAGAGGACTTATCGACCAGTTCACAAGCTTATGGCCCTCGCCAAAAGTGGTAGAAGATTAGGTTCAAAGGAACTAGCGTTCACTGGTCAAAGAAGGAATAAAAATCCATTTCGTCGACAAAGGCTTCTTTGTATTTGTATTTGAAGCAGCAGAAGACAAAAACCTAATATTTAGAAATGACCTGTATTTCATGGGGCCTCAGTGTTATAGACATATTTGGGCACTGCAACCCCAATCACATATGTAGATAAACCAAGGGCTCTTAAACCCCTAAAAGTGTTGTTCCACACCCTAAAAGATCAAGGTCAACTAATTACATCATTTCCTAGAAGTTCTCCCTGAAAAACTACTCAGTACTGGTCAAAACTGGACCATACAGATTGTTCAGTGCTAAGGGTGCGATGCATCTCACCTGTTGCACACAAGGGGTGCGATGCATACTAAAAATCCCTTCTATAGGGTGCGATAAGCGAGAGCAGACAAATGGCAGAGGCTGTTTTCTAGGTGGAAACTCAGAGAATCTTCTAGAAACTGCTCATATGACACTTGCCTCTCTGAATTCGCCTAGGGATGAGTAAGAGATCATGAAATCTCCAAGTGGAACCAAGAACTATCAGAGAAATGACACTAATCAAAAACCCAGAAGCTGACTCACCTCCTGCAAATATCTATATATGGATCCCTCATCCTAGAGATCCAAAGGCTGGAATTTTGTAATTTGTAAGGAAGTGTTGTTGGTTTCTCTTTGAAGACATTGCATTGTTGGGTGATCTTACTTTTCATGAGGTGAAGAGGGCTTTCATGCTGGGAGGATGATGCTGGATCAGACAACTGGGTTGTAATCCTCTCTTCTACTTCTACTATCAATAAATCTATTTGAGTTTTTCCTCCTATGGTTGTGTACTTCTGAATCTTGCATTTGTGTATGCAATTGTATGGTTAATGTACTTCTGATTGTACATTGTTTATGGTATCATAGATCTCTATGCTTTGACGATATTTTGCTGCTTTGACTCTACAGGTGTTCTTTGAAGCGGGACAAGTGAGAAAGGAGTGGTGAAGCTCTATCAAAGGAGAGAGGAAACAAGCAAGGAGCCAAGCGAAAGATTAAGGTTGATGCTCTCTGCTTCTCTCTCATCTATCTCCCATAAAGGAAAACACAAGTTACTTTGAATTGTTTGTTTCTAAGATAGCTACCCGTCTTAGTGGGACTAGCAGATCTGAGTAGACACTAGTTTTCCTAAAAACAAAATGGCGACTCCGCTGGGGAGCGAATAGTTTGTTTGTTTGTTACTGTTGTTTGCTTTATAAACTACAGACGAAGCTTGAAATTAAGCTAGCTAGCCTTCGAACTGCTTTTGCTATGCAACTGCAAAGTAGATCAACGCTGCTTCAGTCAATCTCCAGGTTGGTTTATGAATTGAACATCTGACTTGCAAACATCTTAATTGCCCTAGTGGTAGCTCAATAACCTCATTAGATCAGCCCCTATACTTTGTATTTACTGCCTATCATAAGCTCAGTCTAAATTCCTGAACTTAGCTGCAAACTGTGGGTGAAAACTGAGCTCAGTCTTGTCCCTGGACCATCGCACTGTCTCTCATTGGCAGTCTGGATGCATCGCACCTCCCATGTGCTGCAGGTGAGATGCATCCATGTTTCCCTGTGTTACAGGTGCGATGATTGAATGACACTGTTTCTCTCTCCATATTTTGGTTTTTTCTTCATTGTTTTCAGCTCTATTCAGTAGTTTTGCTGCCTATGATCAATATATCATTGTTGAAGCCTTCTTCCTTTACATTATTCAGCCTCCATTGATTAGGAATTGTAAATGTTTTTTTATGTATTTTTCATCATTTATGTTGTGTGTGGAGCATGATTGTTCATAGGTCTTTGTTTCAGCCGGATGTATACCTAGGAAGTTTGTACACCCCTCCATGCGGGGGGGTGCGGGGGGGACTTGTCCCCCCTACGGGGGTCCGAGGGCCAGTGGTCCCCCGGCGGGGGCTCGGGGGCAACGCCCCCGAAGCTAAAAACATATGTACAATTGCCTTGTAAAAGTATAGTAATTTCTAGTCAATCTGGGCCGTTCATTAGGCGAATGATCTGACGGTAGAACGTATGTTTAGTTTAGGGTTTTTTTCCCTAGAAGGCAACCCCTCTCTTTGTATGAGGGCATTGTATTTGAGGCTGTGTAATAGATGTGTATTCTGTGAGTGAGAAACAGAGAGGTGAGACTGTGAGATAAAACAGGGGATATTACAACGGATCTACTGTAGGTTTTGTCTCTTCATTTTGCTGGATAATAGAAAGGAAGGACTGGTTGTTCAGGGTGGACGTAGCCCAAACTGGGTGAACCACGTATATCTGTGTCTCTCTTGTTTTATGCGTTTTCTGTGTTTATATTTCCGCAATATTTTATGTGTTCCATTGTTCCGTAATATATAATTTTTTAACAACTGGTATCAGAGCCGAAGGTCTATTTGGCTGATAAACTCACAGGAAACGAGGGTTCCTCGTTCGAGTGGGAGCAATGGCAGAAGATGGTAAGTTTAGGGTCGAGAAATTTAACGGCCAAAACTTCTCACTGTGGAAGATGCAGATGGAAGATTATCTTGTATTGGAAAGATCTATACCTACCATTGGGCGGAAAAGCAAAGATGCCGATGGGTATGAAAGATGAAGAATGGAACCTTCTTGATAGAAAGGCACTCAGAACAATACGGTTGTGCCTTGCAGCATCGGTCACCTTCAACATTTCGAAGGAAAAAATGACAGAGGGTTTGATTAAGGCGTTGGAGAAACTATATGAAAAACTCTCGGCCTCAAACAAGGTATTTCTTATGAAACGGTTATTTAATATGAAGATATCAGAAGGTGGATCTATTGCAGATCATTTAAATGAATTTAATACTATTACAAGTCAGTTATGTTCTGTAGGGGTAAACTTTGATGATGAAGTTAGAACTTTGTTATTCTTGTGCTCATTGCCAGAAAGTTGGAATGGTTTAGTAATGGTCATTAGTAACTCTGTGTCTAGATCTTTAAAGTTTGATGATGTTGTCGGTGCTATCCCTAGCGAGGAAATGCGACGGAAAAGCTCCGGTGAGACATTGGGAAATGCTTTGAGTGCAGAGTCTAGGGGAAGAAAAATGGAAAGAGGAAAGAGATCAGGATATCACAGTAAATCAAGGAAAGGCAGATCCAAGTCCAGATCGGGGATAGTGTGCTAGAAATGCGGAAAGAAAGGACACCTAAAGAAACATTGTAGATCTCAGAAGGGAAAAGAAGGAGATTCATAGCATGAAAACAATCATGAAGCAAATGTGACAAGTGAGGTGTTACAAGATGCTTTGATTCTTTCTTTTGAAAATATTATTGATTCGTGGGTGGTAGATTCAGGGGCCTCATTCCATGCCACATCTGATAAAAAATACTTTCATGACTATGTTCAAGGATATTTTGGACAAGTTCGTTTGGGTGATGATAAACCCTGTAAAATAGTTTGAATGGGTAAGGTTCTTGTAAAACAACAAAATGGAAACCAATGGCTACTAAAGGAGGTAAGGCATGTTCCAGATCTAAAGAAAAATCTAATTTCAATAGGGCAGTTAGCCAGTGAAGGTTGTGTGACAACTTTCACAGATAAAGCTTGGAAGGTCACCAAAGGAGCCCTGGTAATAGCAAAAGGCGAAAAGGTTGGTACATTGTATTTATGCAATGGTATTTCTAACTCTGTTAATGCTTTAACTTCCAAAGGAGCAGATGCAGCATTATGGCATCATAGGCTCGGACACATGAGTGAAAATGGGATGAAAATTCTTCACTCAAGGAATTTGTTGCCAGGTTTGAAGAATGTTGATTTGGACTTCTATGAGAATTGCATTTATGGAAAACAGAAGAGAGTCAAATTTCTCAGAGTTGGGAAAGAAAATAAGAATGAAAAATTAGAGCTTGTGCATACAGATGTATGGGGACCTGCTTAGGTATCATCTCTCAGCAGCTCTTGTTATTATGTTACTTTTATTGATGATGCAACTAGAAAAACTTGGATTTATTGTATTAAGAATAAATCCGATGTATTTGATACTTTCAAGAAATGGAAAGCTTTGGTTGAGATTGAGACAGGAAAGAAATTGAAGTGTCTTAGATCAGACAATGGAGGTGAATATTGCAGCAAAGATTTTGATAGGTATTGTTCAGAGCATGGAATTCGCAGAGAGAAGATAGTTCCAAGAACACCACAAGAAAATGGTGTGTCAGAAACGATGAACAAAACAATCATGGAGCGTGCAAGGTGCATGAGATTGCATGCAGGATTGCCTTTACAGTTTTGGGCAGATGCTGTAGATATTACTGTTTATCTAACAAACAGAGGGCCTTCAAGTTCCTTGGATGGTGGTGTTCCGGAGGAAGCATGGACATGTAAAAAGGTAAACTACTCTTTTTTAAAGCCTTTTGGTTGTGAGGCCTTTGTCCATATTGATAAAGAAAATAGAACAAAGCTTGAGGCAAAGTCAAAGAAATGTACCTTTATTGGATATGGTGTTAATGATTTTGGTTATCGCTGATATGATTATAAAAATCACAAAATCATTAGGAGTAGAGATGTAATATTCAATGAAAAGGTCTTGTATAAGAATCAGTTGCAGGAAAAGAAACAAGAAAAAGAAAACAAGGAATACGCAGTTCTTAATTAAATCACTAAAAAAGTAAAGGTGTCTGAAAATAATAATAATCAACAACCACAACAGCAACAACCACCACAATAGCAACAGGCACCCCAAACACCTGAAAGTGGTGTTAGAAGATCTACCAGGATAAGTAGACCCCCTGAACGATACTCTCCTTCATTATATTATTTATTGTTGACTGATTCTGGTGAACCCGAATGTTATGAAGAAGCAATGCAGGTTGAAAGCAGGAAGAAGTGGAAGGTAGCCATGGAAGAAGAGATGGACTCCTTAATGCATAACCAGACTTGGGACTTAGTCAGGTTTCCTATAGGTAAAACTACATTGCAGAATAAATGGGTTTATAGGCTGAAGGAAGAAGATGGAGGAAAACAGAGGTACAAAGCTAGACTTGTGGTGAAGGGGTTTGCACAGAAGAAAGGTATTGATTTTGATGAAATATTTTCTCTTGTTGTTAAAATGACTTCAATCAGAACTATTTTAAGTCTAGTGGCAGTTGAATATTTGCATCTTGAGCAGTTAGATGTAAAGACAACCTTTCTCCATGGGGATTTGGAGGAAGAGATATATACGCAGCAGCCACAAGGATATGAAGTGAAAGGGAAGGAGAAACTAGTGTGCAGGTTGAAGAAGAGCTTGTATGGCTTAAAACAGGTTCCAAGGCAGTGGTATCTAAAATTTGACAATTTTATGTCTGAACAAGGTTATACTAGATGTCACTATGATCATTGTGTTTATCTGAAAAAGCAAAATGATGGAAGCTATATTATATTGTTATTGTATGTAGACGACATGCTTGTTGCAGGATCTAACATGCAGTAAATAAATGTGCTCAAAAGAAAATTGGCAAATTCATTTGAATGAAGGATTGGGAGCTGCAAAACAAATCCTTGGTATGAGAATAACTAAAGACAGGAAAAATCGCAAATTAACATTGTCTCAGAATGAGTACATACAAAAGGTGTTGAAAAGATTTAACATGCACAATGCAAAACCAGTTAGTACACCTTTTGCTAGCCATTTCAAACTTAGTAAGGAAATGTGCCCAAAGACCCAAGAAGACATGGATTATATGTCTAAAGTTCCATATGCATCAGTAGTTGGAAGCTTAATGTATGCAATGGTCTGCACAAGGCCTGATATTGCACATGTAGTGGGAGTTGTAAGTAAGCACATGAAAAATCCAGGAAAGGAACATTGGATGGCAGTGAAATGGATTCTCAGATATTTGAAAGGTACCACAAATCAAGCATTATGCTTTGGTGGTTCAAACATTTCCCTACATGGATATGTTGATGCAGATATGGCAGGTGACAGAGATAACAGGAGGAGCACTATAGGATATGTATTTACTGTTGGTGGAACAACTGCTAGTTGGGTTTCAAAAATCCAAAGTGTTGTTGCACTTTCAACAACAGAAGCAGAGTATGTTGCTGCTACAAAGGATAGTAAAGAAATGATTTGGTTACAAAGGTTTATGGGTGAATTGGGTAAGGAGCATGATATGGGCACATTATACAGTGATAGCCAAAGTGCCATTCATCTTGCAAAAAACTCAACATTTCATTCCAGGACTAAACACATACAACTCAAGTACCATTTCATACGATCAGTGTTGGAAAATGAAGAGTTGAAGCTAGAAAAGATACACACTAGCTAGAATCCTGCAGATATGCTAACAAAAGTTGTAACCAGGGAGAAACTGAGAACATGCTCAGTTTAAATTGGTCTTCAAGGATGACGATGAAGATGAGAAACAACCAGGTCAAAAGAGGAGTCATTGTCCAGCAAATGAAGCAGCGGTGGAGTTGCTACAATCATTCTCCAAGTGGGAGATTGTTGTGTGTGGAGCATGATTGTTCGAAGGTCTTTGTTTCAGTCGGATGTATACCCCAGGAAGTTTGTACACCCCTCCACACGGGGGGGTGTGGGGGGGCCGATCCCCCCCGGCTAGGGGGTTCAGGGGCCAGCGGTCCCTCGGTGGGGGCTCGAGGGTAGCACCCCCAAAGCTAAAAACAAACGTAAAATTGCCTTGTAAAAGTATAGTAATTTCTAGTCAATCTGGGCCGTTCATTAGGCGGATGATCTGACGGTAGAACTTATATTTAGTTTAGGGTTTTTTTCCCGAGAAGGCAACCCCTCTCTTTGTATGAGGGTATTATATTTGAGATTTTGTAATAGATGTGTATTCTGTGAGCGAGAAACAGAGAGGTGAGACTGTGAGAGAAAACAAAGGATATTACAATGGATCTGTTGTAGGTTGTGTCTCTTCATTTTGCTGGATAATAGAAAGGAAGGACTGGCTGTTTGGGGTGGACGTAGCCCAAACTGCGTGAACCACGCACGTATATTTGTGTCTCTCTTGTTTTATGAGTTTTCTATGTTTATATTTCTGCAATATTTTATGTGTTCCATTGCTCTGTAATATGTAATTTTCTAACAATTTACAGTTCTCCTTTACAAATAGTAGCTTAATCGAACTGTCATCTTTTGATTCAAAAGTGTCACAACTGTTGTTTTTAGTGAAGAAAAAGAGTGTCGTAAAGTCTTCCTCTTTTAGATAGTTGATCATACTTTTGTCATTGTATTTGGTTTGAATTGTCAATTCTTTGAAGTGTCGAAAAGCAATTTTCCATTCGAAAGTGAAACTGACATCTTAGTCTTCCTTTCATTTTTTGAAAAGAAATTTATAAAGTGTCGCTTTGAAGAAAAGTAGTTAAAATCTGTACTTAGTTTTCTTTCTTGGCATTCTCACATTAAGGAACCTGAAAAACAAATACATGCATGTGCATTTGCATTTAGACTGCATGTGGAAATTGATTTAGGAAAAGTGCATTTAGTGTGTGCTCCCTGCTCTATGTTGAAAGAATCTTACTCTTCTTTCCTTGGTAGCTAGGATTTTCATTGCTAAAAGAAAATAAATGACTTTTTATCATTTTAGATTGCATATTTAGGAATTGCACATCTACATCACGCGGTGAACCTTGAAAGGCAAACTTCTTAAGAAAGATCAACTATAAAATAAACCTCAATGAACATAAAAACATTGGTGGGCTCCAGTATTGCAGCAATAATGTTGCAACTCCTGGGACTCCCTTTTTTACTTTTATCAACCTGGTAGTTCGTAACAAACTTGGAAGCGACGGTGCCGTATGCACAAGTACTAGCTCTTGCCGCAACTGTCACTTGGTCAACTGGCACAAGTCCGCTAGGAGCTTAAGTCAACTTCTATGAGCTCTGAGAAGAAGCTTTCTAATTGATGAATGGAAGCTAACTGAATGGAGGCTAATCTACTTGCAGAAGGAAACTGAAAAGCGGAAAGGAAACACAAACCCTAGCAAACCCTAATTTTACCATCTAATCCTACTAATGCAAGAAAGAGGAAGAAAGCTACTGAAAGAGATACCATTGACTTCTAAGAAGGTGAAATTCATGTGTCTAAACTACTTCTACAGTAAAATCTAAAAAAACATCTTATTGTATTTTTGAGTAAAATGTCAGAATTTTCACGCATGTGCTTTAACTAGTTTTTGACTGTGCAGAGGTGGATTGGTGAGAGGAAATGCTTGCAAGAGGTTGGGAAGGTTAGAAGAGGGCCTAAGGGGTCCCTAGCACCCTTCTAGAGAGTTTCACAGAGTTTGGCTATCAAGAAACCGCTTTCGTGAACTTCTACAGGAAGTCTGCAGGGGTTCTACATGATGCTTTGTGTTTTCTACAGAATGTTCTGTAATTTCTACAGGATGTTCAGAAATGGGATTTTGGAGGGTGGATGAAGAGAGAAAGGTGGAGAAGTGAGTATGGGGGTAGTATAAAGGTGTGAGGAGGTCCAGGACATGGTGGATGGAGCTGAGGAGTGATGAGGATGGTTGGATTTGTTCAAGGAGGAGTAGAGCAATGTTGAAAAAAAATTAGAGCTATGTGAGCGAGTGTGGCAAACGTGAGGCAAGAATCCGAGTTAGGGATGGAGCAGATGGGATTGATGGAGTACGGGTAGATGGAGAGGTATCACAGGCGCTCAGCAATTTATTTCTCAAACTGAACAAACAATGACTTGGAAAACCAATGACCTAGCTACTTTACTCTAATCTGACCTACGTAACAGCAAAGGAAATGAACAGAAGTTTATTTGCAATGAAATCATGTGAAATAGCTATGCGAACTAAGAAATCATGAACTTGAACACGTAACCACAACCGGTATCAATTTATGCAAATGAGAATCTAACACTAATGATTGCATGGAGAACCAAAGACAGTGTTTTTGGTTGGCAGCAAGGTCACTTTTGTCCCAGCTCACAATCCCATTGAGGGAGAGATGAGATCAGAGTTGCTTGATGGCCTTTTTCTGAAGATCTTCCCTGTTATTAACCTATCAACTCAATCTGAACATGAAAAAGCCTTTCTAATCATCAACAATGACCTAAGTAACCAGCATGGTTTTAATCTACTTAACAGAAATTATTTTGCAAAGACATAAAAAGAAAATAAAAGTACACAAAGGAAGCCTTGGCACTTGGGTTGGGCCCAACCCCAAGAGCTATAGGCTCCTAAGAAAAACTCAGAACTGATGCCAAGTAAAGCTACTTTTCATTACTCAAAAATAGCCATTTCACAAGAAAGTTATACAACAATAGCTACGAAAATGAGCTGAGAAAATGACAGCACTATAGTGCAAGACACAACAGTTCAAAAGGTAACCTACGAAGGATAAAAGCCTTCCTATTTATGCACTATGAGGGTCCTCAACAGCCCTCCTTAACTCAAGGGGCTCGGCTTGTTCAAACTACTAGTAAACAATCACTTTTCACAAAGCTTCTCAGCTGCCTTAAAGATTCGTTTTGGTGGCCTGCTGAGCTCTGAGTTGAGGGTGGAGATTTCAAGGAAAAGCCATTTAATGCAAGAGACACCCTTCCTACGAATCCTCACCCTTGTTCCTTCATGCTTGGCTATCATCTGGCTCATAATTGCTTGGCCTTGTTCCAAAATTTGTCCAAAAAACCTGAAATAACCACGTATTAGCCTTCTTGGTAAAGTGACCACCCTCATTCGTTCAATCAACATAAATATACTCAAAAAACATGCATAAAATATGAAAAATGGTGGATTGATGAAGAAAAATAGGCAAAATGAGCCCAATAAGTTACCCATTTTTGGGGCTCATCATCACCCCCCTGCTAAATGGGTTGCTCATCCTCTGAGCAATTAATCTAGCTCATCATCCTTGATAGCTTTGACTGCCTCTCTCACGTCCCAGGCCTCCGCAGTGATGTCTTCCTCCTGGTCATGAAATCCTACATTTCTTTCCACTTCCTCCCACTGTCTGTTTTCCTCCTCTTCCTTAACTCCTTCTAGTAATCCCAAAAGTAAGGGAGGACTGAATTTCAGGCCGATCCAATTGGCTTGCAGATTTTTCATTGACTGTTTGTAGAGGGGTACCCTTGCCAAGGCCTCCCTCATCCTGGTTGGAGAGTCATATTCTCTTATATTCAAGCTTTGGGGTAGTGTGTTTTACCGCCTTGTGCAGGCATGAAGGCAGTTATCCCCCAACAGTCTCTCCATGTCGTCAAAGTGGGCAATAGCTTGAGCCTGTTGCTCAATGTACTCTGGTAAATCCTAAGGGTTGTTGGCCAAGTGCTGGTGGGCGCTTATCACTGCTGAGGGATCCTCCGGCTCTGCTCTGATCATTAGTGGCTCACTGAGTTCCCTGCTCATAATATTTCGGACCTCTGCTACTCTTTTTTCCTCATGATTCATCCAAGAGGCCATGGCCATAAGTTGGACATCTCCTACCACAGTGTTGGGATCCCACGAATTCATATTTGGAAGGGCTAAGTTGTGAAAATAAAACTTTGATAATTTAGCCTTGTCCTCTGATGAGCTACTGTCACATAAAGCCAAAAATTGATGATAGTTTTGAAATGGAGTGATGCACCTTTGGGCCAAGGTGTTAATTTGAAACTGCAACCGCTGATCCTTAAGGTATAGGGCGTATGATTTGGCAGGTTGCCTACACTGCAGAGCTTCCATCACCCAACTGGCCATGTAGGCCAGTTGGGCCTCCTTTTCTTGCACTTGATGTTTCAGAGACTGTATCTCCTGTGCTGCTTGCAAGTCCTTCTCCTATAGTTGTCTAGTCAGTGTCTCAATTTCAGCCTGCAACCCATCTCTTATCTGTTATTCATCAGGGGTTTCTTTGTCTGTTGTGGGCTCCTCCTGTTGTTGTTGTTCTCCCAATATGTGAGGCCTGTCTTCCTTATACTGTCCCTGTAGCTGCAGCTGTTGTTTAAGTAGCTCGTTTTCTTCCTGTAGCTTGGCCCTCTGACAGCTTTCCACATGCTTCACCATAGCCAATTCTTTCCTTGACTCCTTGAGTTGTTCCTCTAGGGATCCTATGTCTTCCAGACCCTTGGACTTGGCGATCCTCATCCAAGTATGAGTCCTAATCCTTTCTTTCTCCAATGAAAAGAATAGTCGCACTGCAAATTTCTGGGGAATTATTTTCCCACCTTCCAACAAGTTATAGTATGTGCCCAAACTGGGCTGAGGACTTGGTTCTAATATTTCCTCTGTCCTTTCTTCTTCCTGGGGTTGTTTGGCTGCTTTTTCCTCCAATTTCTCGGCCTCTTTTAGCTTAGCCCGAGTTTCCTATAGAGCTTTCTCAGCTTCCTGTAGAACAGTCTTTGTGTCCATTGTCTTCAGTCTTTCTCTCCAGGTGGAAGTTTTTGGGCTTCCTCGCTCATAGGTGACGGAAATATTTGAAGGAGACCCTTCTTTTGGTTTAGGGGTTGTGTCCTCGATGATAATTGGCTCCTTTGACTGTGGCTAGGGTCTACCTACTTTGATCCATGTGCTCCTTCTTGCCTTAAAATACATGGAAGGCTCCCTTTTCCACTTCCCTTTTTACTTTGGAGATGTGCTTAAGGCAGCCAGCACAACTACTACCTCCCTGGCCAAAATCTCAAGTGATTTCTCCTTTTGCTGCTCTATTCCCATGCTTCCTATAGAAAGTCCTGTGTCGACTGTTTTCATGCTTCCTGTAGAAACTGTTTTCATGCTTCCTGTAGAAAATGTTCCAACTATTTCAGTCTGCTTGGCTGGATGTGTCTTTCCTTTTAATTTCTGTGTGGTTGCCTTGTTTGTGCCCTCCTTTGTTTGGACTTTTTCGGTCCTCTCTGCTCTACTATGCAATCGTTTCTCCCTTGGTGTTTGTGCCATTGTTCCTCCCACAGTTTTAGGCTCAGCAACTTGGCCTTCCCCTCGTTTATCTTCTTGTTCTTTCTGTGGTGGTTTGTCCTGTGTTTCTTTACCACTAGTTTTCTCTCCTGCCTCAGTGTGTTCCCTTTCTTCACTGCTAGATGAAGTGAGTTCCTCGGCTAGAATTCGAATATCATCATCTCTGGACATGTTGCGGAAAATCTCCCAGGAGAGAGGGACAGTGTAGGTGTGGAGGGCATCTTCCACTAGAAACTTAATGAGCCCATTATGGGCTAGCTGATCCGATGTCCCTTCCTTCAATTTTGTGCCACACTCAATTAATGATTGCAGAAGAAAATAGGGGATGCTTAACTTCTGTTCTAGAGGGAAATCCATCCCATGTCTGAGTTCACTCAGCAACCTGAAATGGTAGCCGTAGACAATACTAAACCGCCCCTCACAGGTAATGTATTTCAGGATTTGAAAACTGACTTCACTCCAAAAAGGATGTAAGCTGGCTCTTCTAACCCCATTCTTATCTTGTGAAAACTATTCCTCGGGTAGGAAGAATTCTTTCTTGGCTTTCTGGCCCAATGCCCTCTCCTCCTTGCTCTAGGGTATCTCCAATGGCAGATCAATAACTCGACTAATGAGTTCAAGGGTAAGCTTTAGGGTCAACCCTCTGAAATTCACAGTGGCCAGTGTCTTTGATTTAGGTTGCAGGGACATTAAGAATTCCTCCATTATCTCATCATCATGACCCTAAATTTTGTCACAAAAGGTCATCCAATTGGCACGGGTGAAGAGGTTCACCACCTCGGGATGTTCACGCAATTTTCTGGAATTCGAGGGTTCCTTCCTGATAAACCCCCCTGGCATGGTGAGAGTGCTTTGTTTTATGCTCTGAGCAGAGAGGGACTGCTGTTTTATGGTTTCCTCCTTTGAACTTCAAGACAGGATCTCTCAGGTGTTTATATTTTAACTTTGCACCAATTCCCCAGTTCTAATGCTTTTGTTGCCCAAAACTCGGCTGTCCGTGTATAAAAGGAAGAAATAGGTTTCCACAAACAGAGTGCAGAGCTCAATTTTCATCCCCAGCGTACATACAACCATGTAAAATTCACATTCTTCATACACAGGTTAGCCCTCACAGTGCTTTACCTTTTCTACAGGAGGGATTTTTTAACGGGAACTGTGGAGGAAATTTTGACGTAGAACCAACTGAGAAATTTCGTGCAACACACAGTTAAACTGCTATTTTCAAATCACAGGCAGACTTGTCTCTAACCCTCCAATTCAAGACAGTTCAATTCACCACTTTTTCAAAATATACCATGCATAGAAGAGTGCTTTTGAGCCTACCTCTCTCGGAACTCCAAATTCGACGAAGAAAAGTCCAGGCTTCTCTGCTCCGGAAGGCTATGTCGTACTTCCTGTAGAACGCTAGCCGGATTCTGTAGGATGTCACTGTGCTTCTGAACGATCCTGGTACGCGGGAGAATTTTGAAACAGGCCGAAAAGCTCGGTGGAGGGTGACGAATTAACAAATTTTGGAAGCAGAGGACGCGTACTTTGGTCGAGGACATTTGCAAGTGCAACTGAACAGTGGGTAACACGAGTCTTCAGCCGAGCATTTTTGAACTACGATGCAATTCGTGGCGAGGGGGTGAGGTGGCCAGACCGAACCGTTAGCCAACGTCACGGCCATCATTTCTCTGCGTGTCCCTGGCCGCCATTACCTCTCCTCTGCCATTAACCACCACCACCACTGTCAGTCCACCGATTTTCCCTGACTGGACACTCCACACGTGTCGGCTACACGTCTCGTTGGAAAATTTGAACGTAACTGAGCTTGTTCAGATCCCACGAAGCTATGTGACTGGCTGTGGGTGGCCAGTTGACTGGCCACCGAATTCGTTCAATCCGAACCATTTTCACAGACATGCAGTTTTCAAAATATAGTTTATGTAATTGACGAATGAGGTTAGACACTTACCTGCGTGGCCGTGGATGCGTTATGCAGACTTCGAGACTTGGAACCACTGCTTCGCTTGCTGCTACCTCGTGCACAGGTTCTAGAACCCATTCTTTCATTTGTTGATGCTGTATGCACGGCTTTGGAACCCGATCCTTCGGTTGGCAACGCTGCATGCACAGGTTCTATTTGGTTGCAGCTGTCGAGGATGTTTTTACATCCAGGAGGAGTCTTTTTACACGTTCCCTTTGTTGGTTTCGGCTACCCCTGCCTCTAGAGTATGTCTTCCAGAGGGATCAGCCGCTACAGGATTCCTGTAGGATGTCCTGTAACTGCTTCTCCTCCTGGGATGCAGGCTAAATGAGCAGGGCTACATTCGCTGGTGAAGAGTCTAGATGGAGCTTGAATAGGTAGAGTGTGCGAGCCTTTGCTGCTTGACTTGTCACTTGAAAATTTTTTCTGTCCATCTGAAGAAACATGGTTTCTTGTATGACTGTGAAGAACACATAACCAGGTGGGTGAAATGGAGGTGGAAAGAGGTGAAACAAGTGTGAGATACGGTGATGGATGAAATAGAGGGGTGGCTACAGGCCTAACCAATAGATTCCCAACTTCAGATCCCCTTCCAAAATCGAATTTGGCCCGCCCGAAGGTTCTATAGGATGTTCCCTGTAGAAATACAGAACTTCCTATAGGAGGTGGAATCTTGACCCAAATGTGATCAAATCCTATGGAAGGCGAGTGGCCATGGAGGGAGTGTCTGTAAAGATGTCCTGTAGCCCGGTACGGACCCCTATCCTCGTTTTACGTGACCCTGTTTTCCTGCAATGTATTCCCTGCAACTTGCAATTATTTTACAGAGAGTAGGCCTATTTTTTCTTTGTCTTTTTTTTTTTTTTGAGAGACAGCTGGGGCGCCTCCATGAGGTTTTCACCCCCACTATCTGCCCTGGGCGCCTCGAAGAGGTTTTCACCGAAGGATATTTTTATTCCATTTCTTTATTTTTTGAGAGACAGCTGGGGTGCCTCCATGAGGTTTTCACCCTCACTATCTACCCTGGGCGCCTCCATGATGTTTTCACCCTCACTGTCTACCCTGGGTGCCTTAGAGAGGTTTTCGCCCAAGGATCTTTTTATTCCTGTTTTTTTTTTGATGATCAAAGTGTGGGTGGAATAGAGGCAGAGCCCTGCTCCACTACCAGCACTGATTTTTCAAAGTTTCAATGAACTCCTGCCTCGAAAGGGGTTTCCTGTAGATTTTCAATCGATGCCCATTGACAAGCATGGGGATGACTTCTTCATCAATGGTCCTGATAAGGACTGAACCATTGCCATTGCATTTTTCCATTGTATATGGTCCTAACCATCTTGTCCTCAGCTTCCCTTTGAAATCCTTGTATCTTGAGTCATACAACAACGCCCAATCTCCCGGCTGGAATTGCTTTTCATTAAGGTGTCGATCATGCCATATCTTCCTCTGGAGTTGAACTACTTCTGAGTGGAGGAGGGCCTACATTCTCTATTCATCTAATCCATTCAGCTGCAGTAATCTTTCACGTTGAGCATGGTTGAGATCTAAGTCCAGCTGAGCTGCCACCCTCAATGTGTTGTACTCGAACTCTATGGACAACAAAGCTTTCTTCCTGTAGACCAGCTCATAAGGTGTGAAACCTGTTGTAGTTTTCCAAGTGGTGTTGTAGGCCCAGGTGGCCTCAACCAAGCGATTTTCCCAATCCTCTCTGCTGCTGCTCACCACCTTAGTCAAAATCCCTTCCAATGCTCTATTAGTGACTTCCACCTGCTTATTTTCTTGTGGATGATACGGGGTGAAAGTTCTGTGCTTGATCTTGTGATGAGCGAGCAGGTCTTCAATCAAGTTAGAGGTGAACTGGCTTCCTTGATCGGTGACTAACTCTCTTGGGTAGCCAAACTTGTAGAAGATATTTTCCCTTAAAAACTCAGCCACCTTTTCTTCTGTCGCTGCTTTGATTGCCTTTGTTTCTGCCCACTTTGTCAGGTAGTTGGTGCACACAATGATGTAAGACCTCTGCTTTGAAGGAGGGTTGATAGGACCCATAAAATCCATGCCCCCACTTCTCAAATGGCTTGAAGGTCACTTGAGGTTGGAGAGGCATTTCATCCCTTGGAGTCGGTTTCCCCATCCTCTGACATCGATGTATCTTCTGACAAGAGTAGGCCAATAGTAGCTGGATTGTATAATTTTGAAGGCAGTCGTTTTTGCTACAAAGTGGCCTCCACAGGGCCCATCGTGACAGGTTAGGAGGATGTCAACGCCTCAGGATCTGATCTGAGCCAAGTTTGAACAGGTTGCCCCAGATCCAAGTGAATGGGGCACTCTTCCTCACAATTTTTCTCTTCTCCTTTAAGGATAGATGTTGAGGGAACTGTGCTAAGACTAAGTAATTTGCTATATCAGCGAACCATGGAGAGAGTACTGAGATAGCAAATAGGTGTTCATCTGGCATCTGGTCATCCACTGTCCCTTCTTTACCATCTAATGATATGAGCATTTACATCAGGCTTATTCATTAAGTATCTAATCACAGCATGATCAGTGTGTACGAATGTTTGATAACCAGTGATGTAGTGTCTGAACTTGTTTAGGGAATGGACTATGGCTAGGAACTCTTTCTCGGTTACAGTATAGTTCATTTCTGCCTTGGACATGTTTTTGCTGACGAAGTATATGGCATAGGGTAGTTTCTCCTCAACTTGTCCTAAGGCTGCCCCTATGGCTTTGTTCGAGGCATCAGTGTGGATGTGGAAAGGTAGGGCCTACTTTGGACCTCTCAAGATCGGGGTGGACACCAGCTTATCTTTCAACTCATCCAAAGCCCCTTGACAGTCGTCAATGCATTTAAACTCAACATCTTTCCCTAAGAGGCCAAACAATGGTGAGGCTAGCTTACTGAAATCTTTAATGAGTCTTCTATAATATCCTGCTAAGCCTAGGAAACTCCGAACATCTCTTACCTTTTGAGGAGGTGGGACCTTTTGGATGATAGCAATCTTGTTAGGATCCACCTGTAATCCTTGCTGAAAAATTGTATGACATAGCACAATCCCTTCAGTCATCAGGAATTCACATTTTTCAGGACTAAGGAAGAGGTTCATCTCAATGCACTTGGTTAAAACTTTTCCTAGGTTAGTCAATGCTTCTTGGAAGTTGGACCCATAAAGAGTAAAGTCATCCATATATATTTCTACCGAATCGTGGACCAACTTAGAAAATATGCTCAATACTGCTCTCTGGAAAGTGGCAGGAGCATTGCATAGCCCAAAGGGAAGGACTCGGTAGGAAAAGGTACCCCATGGACAAGTGAAGGTGGTCTTATCTTGGTCCTTCGGGCTGATTTAGATCTGATTATACCCGCTGAACCCATCTAGGAAAGAGAAGAACTTCTTCTCTGCCAGTCCATCCAACACTTGATCTATGAAAGGTAAAGGGAAATGGTCTTTCTGTCAGGCGGAAAGAGTCAATTGTGCGGACACAACCAACCTCCCTATGAGCCTAAGACTCTCTAGTGACAAACAAGACAAACAAGAGCAATCCTTCTCTAAACATGCATTTACTATATGGGAAATCAAGTGTTTAGATCCTACCTGTAATCCAACGCTGTTGTAGCAGTCCAGCTCCGCTGATCCGGATGAGCTCCTCCTTCACTTTGAAACCTGCATACACTAACAATCAAACGATTAAATAGCACTTGAAAATATCACAGAATAAAACATATTTAACACATAGACCAAGGAGTACATGAAACAACTCATAAATAACAAGTTATTGAGAAGAATGGACTCATTTGCATTAATAGGTAACAAAAGGAACAAATACAACCTGAGCCTTGGTGTTGTGCAAGTCCCTCCCAGGGTCCATCAAGAGTTCTCCTTTACTTTGACAAAGCTCACCCACTTCCAAATAGAACAAGCAAAGATGGCAATCTCTCCTCACAAGCTTCTAAATGGGAGTCCTAATTCCTGTAGCATTTACCCTTAGAAATGTATAGCTTTCAACCTCTCCTCCTTCTGGCCCAATGCCTGTATTTATAGTGCTCAAGAGGAAGTTAATCAGGTCCACCATCAATGGGATAATCCCCTCTTTGGATGGGATAGCTCCCTTATTGATGTGATAAATTCCTCTTTGGTAGGAGTGCATGAACCATCTGGAGGCGCTCAATACACGTCGAACAACCTTCTAGAATGCTCTAGAAATGACCATAAGTGACTTTTTAAAGATGAAACTTGCGCATTTTAACCTTTACAGGGGGACGCACCTGCCCCTTTACATACAGAGCGTCCAAAGACGCAGCTTTTGTGAACATTGGGTGCGTTCCCGCAGGTAAGGTTGAGAGAACCTGCGTCCCCAGAGATAAATACATTTATAAAGACTTTTCTCTCTTTCTGGAGTTTGACATGGAGAGCAGAGGCATAAGACTTGCCTAAGAGGGTAGCATGACTGTTGATAGAGCCATACTAACTGTAAATAGTCATGGTGACATTTTTTAGTGTAACAGATTGCCCCCTAAAGTGCGAAGCCTGTAATAGATTAGGGTTTTGTATTATCTAGGAAGGGTGAAGCGCTTTATCATTTCAAGGATTATCTCGTGGAGAGCCTTGTCAGAACCTGCAATTTTCAACACAAAATACATGTATACGATTATATCATCACTGAGGTAGGCATTCCCATACTCAGATTAAAACTTTAACTAACAGACTAACTACTTTGATACAGGAATGATCTTGCAGTACATCATAATCATAGACTTTTGTAGACACAGTATGGGCGCAGCCATCTGTTTATGATTAGTCTACTTAGATAATGAATACAAAACTCCTCGCAGCCTGGATGGTGGAAACTAGATCCAGGGTCTTCATTTCTATTTCCCGAATTGGTACGATTCTAGCCATGCGAATAAATGAGTCGATGTCGAACATGGTAGAAACCACTTGATTACCAGTCGATGATGTAAACTGTTAACAAGTGTGAGAGAGACCACCAGTAATGTCAATGGTTCTCAAAGTACCCAGTACAATCCATGAGATGTGAATGAATGAGTTGATGTCGAACATTTCACGAAATCCTTTGATCGAAAGTCAATGATGTAAACTGACGTCAAAGGCGAGAAACCTGCCATTGATGCATGCAGACTTCAAGGTACTGACGATTTCTAAGTCATCTCTCTAGATAATGTGTTGATGTCGATAGAAAGCGACCCGTTGCAGGCAAGCCCGCAACACGAAATCATTGTTCAAGTTGAAGAAATGTTGCTGTAAGGACTGACTCAGGGATGGTCAAATGGATGACAAGTATTTTGCAGATGAAAGTTTTGCTTGCAGACCTCTTGAACACATAACGACACGACAGATGGCTTGGTGCTGAATGACTCAAAGTTAATCCCCGGAACCCGGCTGAAGACTTTCAAAGTGGTTTGATCAACTGTGAGGTAAAGGATTTCCCAACCCAGGTGAATGAAAAGTGTCGTGTTCAAGAGTGGTAATAAAGTTTCTTCTGAGACAAAAGGTAACAAATAGGCTCATTCTTCTCTCTTTTCCCCCACCATTTCTGGCAAGTACCTCTTTATTTTTAACAAGCTTGAGGAGGATAACATATGCTTGATTATAAGCTCATCCTTCGGATGAGTCCAACCTAGTTTTGATTCGAACCCTAGGAAGGAGTGGTTCGTTCCTGTTTGTAATTGAACAGGTCCTTTACTGTGAAATGTTTAACGAGCCCAGTATAGGAGAAACTCGGCGTTTTTCAATTTTAGAGAGTCTGAAAAACTTAAGAAGACTCCAAGTTGAACTTTTTCGTAGATTTGTGTCCCTCAAGCCCGAAAAAGTATAAAATAATACCTGGGGGAACCGCTTGATCTTGCGACCAAGGAGTACTTTCATAATTAGTGCCACTGACCTGAAAAGTAAAAAGCGATCAAGGACACGTCGTTTTATTTCCGTATCGAGTTTGAAACGACAAAAACCCGACAATCTTTTCCTGATTTTACGGTCAGAAAAGAGCTATAAGGGGACCGTCTTTTAATTCCGTTTTAACGAGTGTAAAAGAAACGCTCGGCAATCTTTTCATTTTTTAGGAGTCAGAAAAGGGCTTAAAAGATGACTCTGATATTTTGGTTCGTGAAAAATGACAATTTTCCCTCTAAATCCCTTTGTCCTGCACAAAAACAACACATTACTCATACCTGTTTAAGATAGGCAAAAATACATCGAAAAACATCCTTCCATGGTGAAAAATGAACAAATTCATCCAAAAAACCTATAAAAAGACTTTTTACCATGTCATTTTTACCATTTTACTGTTGAGGTTGAAAAAAGGGCTTTTGGCAAGAAACTTCCCGTGGTCGCTGCGGAAAATCCGACCGTCAGAATCGAACGCCGTCTCTTCCAGGTATTTTACAACATCCTACTCTTCAATTTCATCCGATTAAAATTGTATTTTAGGTTTTAGTTTTGTTTTTTGGGGGGTTTTGGGTTTCAAAATGCGCTCTGCGGTGGACGCAGGTGCCCTTCGGGTGACCTGCGTCCCCCGACTTTTTCCTACACAGGAAAAAGGTCGGGGGACGCAGCCCACCTTCAGGCCAGCTGCGTCCCGACGCCCTGTGTTCTAAACGCGGGGTGCGTCCTCCGTGAAAGGCGGAATTTGAAACCCCAATCCTCACAAATAACCATTCAAATTTCCCCAAATCAATTCTAATCATTGTTTCTTGGTGTGTAGGGCACTCACCATGTTGGATTGGAGAGAAAGAGAGCACGAGGACGTTGATTTAGCTGCAATTGAACATCAACCTTCCATTGATGCCCTAAAAGCATGCGGGCTATATAAATATTGGGCCATACCTGGCATGAGGGCTCAGGTAAGATTCTTAGAATGGCTGGTTGAGAGATGGAACGTTCAAGAGCAATGTTTTTACATAGGAGGGCACCAGCTCGAGATAGAGCCCTCTGATGTATACTTTCTCACTGGCTTGCCAAATAGAGGCGAGCAACTCAATCTAGCCGGGACTAGGCCGGGTGGCCAATCCCTTGCTAGTCTCCGGGCAGATTGGTGCACACCCAATGCACACCATGCGAAAGGCGTGGAAATCAAACACATCTCTCTGCGTGAACTCAAAGTTATAGCTTTCACGGTTACCAGAATTTGCGGCGCAGCCGCTTTACATATTGCTTCTGGGTCCCAAATGCGGATGGCGATTGACTGTTACCAAGGCACCATTTTCAACTGGTGTGATGCTGTGTCGGCTAATATGAAGAGCCAACTGACTAAGGCAAAGAACGGACGACTGAAGACCTTTGGATATGGGCCTCTAGTCGTGAGCTTTGCCTTAGAGAGAGTTCCGATGCTGATCCCTCAGCAACTCACTGTTGATATCTTGGGTCCTCGGGAGCCAAAGCTGGTACGATGGGTTGCGGTGATGGCCCGGCATCCTGACGAGGGCGCGACGGTTGTTCGATTCACTGATAGTTATTTTCACTGGTTAGAGGACCAGGTTTTTTCGATCCAGGACTTTCCGTATGCCGGAGTAGATTTTCGAGGTGATCGGACACGGTTCTTCCACAGGGAGAACAATGGGACGACAGAGGTACTTTATTTTTCACAAGTTTTCAAATTATGTATTTTTTTGTTTTTTATATATATCGTCTCAAAACTGACAGTAAAAATTTTCAAAATGCAGATGTTGGTCCACAGCGCCCAGCCAACCTCCGGCCTTTTGAGAGGAGACATCCAGTTGCACCGGTACCGGCCCCACAGGACGCGGCTGCAGAGTCACTAGCTGAGTTGGAGCAGGATCTAGAGCGTCTGACGGCGGATATGCCTGAGACTACCATAGATGATATTCCTATCAGACTTCAGCGCTATGTAGTCGCAGTCCCTGGACCGTTTAGGAGATTTTTGTGTAAGGTAGCCCGTGCAGTGGTGTCGTATAGGGAGCACCACCAGTGATTGGCTAGTCACTTTGTAGACACATGTGACATTTTTGACTTTTTGTACTTTATCATTTTTGCCGATCATAAGGTGTTTTTCAACCTATGATCGAAGACGATGTATATTTTTTGACACACTCCTATCTATATATATCACTATTACCGGCTTATCTTGTTTAACATATGTGATGAAATGTTTTTAAATTTACTTGCATGATTATCGTAAATGTCTGTCCAACACTCGAGAAGCAATTGCATCTGCTAATGTATTTAAAGACCTTGGAATATGCTGATATTCAATGTAATCAAATTCACGTTCCAAGAGACGCACTCTCAAAAACAACCTTAATAACACAGGATTTCTAATGGCATAAACTCTATTAAGCTGTAATACAACAAGTTCAGAATCTAACCTCACTATCAAACGTCGAATTCCAAATGAAATAGATTCGGATAATAATTCAACCACTGCACTGTATTCTGCAATGTTGTTCGTTGTTTGACCGAGGCTTACCCCATGCATAGAAACTAACTCGTCAGAGGGTGAATAGATAACCCAAGCTGCGGAAGAGATATTCCGTGTACTACGACAAGCACCATCAGCAAATCCAATGTATGTTTGGAGAGGCGTCGACATCTGCAATATCAAGAGTAAAACCAAGATAAGCCAGAATAACGACGAAAAACACACTCTCTAAGCTAAGCACACTGACTAACTAACAAACATACTAGCTAGAAAGAAAACCTAACCTAACTAAAAATTCTCCATACCCACCATTTAAGCATAATACCTCTTTAGGTAAAGTCCATTTCTGGGTTTACCCAAAGAGTCCCCATCAAAATCTACCAGCTCATAAGCCCCTTTTGCTAGCTTTCGCTTTACAATGTAGGGTCCATGCCACATAGGAACGAATTTTCCAGCACCTAGCTTATCGTTAGCTTGATCATATAATAGCACTAGGTCTCCCTCCGAAAAACTTCGAGGGGTCACATTTCTATCATACTGAGCTTTCATTCGCTTTGCGTGAGTCTCGATTGCCAATGCAGCGTCACGTCGAGTCTCATCTAATTTAGCTAAGTACAATAAACGTTTCTCCTCTTCGGAAGTAGCTGGAAGTAATTCGACAGCCATTTGAAGTGATGGGATTTCGCATTCAATGGGTAACACAGCTTCCAAGCCATAAACTAGCTGGAAAGGAGTGAACCCTGTTGAAGTTTTCACTGAGGTTCGGTATGCCCATAGCGCCGAAAATAACATGTTGTGCCAATTCGACCGATGAATACCAATGGTTCGTCGGATCATGATAACCAGAACTTTGTTGATAGACTCAACCAAACCGTTGGCTTGCGGATAATAAGGAGTAGAGCTATCGTGGCGCAAACCAAGCTGGCTTGTAAGCTCAGTCATCATGATGTTTCGAAAATGGCTCCCATGGTCAGTAATGATTGCTTGTGGGACACCAAACCTAGTTATAATATGATTGAATACGAAAACTGCAGCTGTTTTGCCGCTTGCGTCGAATGTAGGCATCGCCTCGGCCCATTTAGTAAAATAATCAACCGCGAGGATGATATACGCATGCCCCCCGGCCGAGTGAGGGTTACAAGTAATAAAGTCGATACCCCATTTGGCGAATGGACCAACGACAATTATAGGGTGGAGAGGAGCAGGTGGTGCGCGCATCTTTCGATCAAACACTTGGCAGTTGTGGCACTTCCGGACTGCAATGATACAATCTTTAAACATAGATGGCCAGAAGTAACCAGCGCGCAACACCTTCTGAGCTGTGGCATACCCAGACATATGACCGCCACATGCTCCAGAGTGACAATCATTCAAAACCCTCTCAGCCTCTTCGTGAGTTAAACAACGTCGAAAAACTAAGTCTGCCCCCCGGCGATAAAGTGTATCTCCAATAATTTTGTATTGCTGGGATTGAAACCGAATTTTTCGACGTTCCGCCTTTGAAGCTTCAGGCCGAAAGGTTTGGGTTTGGAGATAGATGATTATATCCCCGTACCACGGATCTAAAGTACTGATAAGAAACAAAGATTCGTCCGCAATGGACTCCTCTGCCACAGTCTCTGTGTCAGCACGCGGGAAATCACACATCAATTCCGCAAAAACTAAGGATTTCTTAGACTTGGACTTCTCGAACTCCAAGTCGAACTCTTGCAGGATAACGATCCATTTAGAGTACTTGCCCCCTAGCAGTTGTTTTGTCAAAATGTAAATCATAGGGTTGCAATCCGAAATAACTGTAGTTTTACGGAGAAGAATGTAGTGACGAAAACGCTGGACAGCTTGAACGGCTGCCAGGGCCAATTTCTCCACATGCGAATATTTTAGCTCAGTGGGATTTAAGGTCCTACTGAGATAATATATCACATGTTCCGCTCCGAATTCATCTTCTTGAACTAACACCATTCCAATGGTGGAATGCGAAGCTGCGAGGTATAAGAAGTAGTCCTGGTTGTAGTTGGGAGGATGCAACAACGGTGCATGGGTCAACGCGTGTTTAAGTGCATCAAAAGATTGTTGGGCAATCTCGTCCCAAAAGAATTGAGCGTTCTGTTTCAACAACCGTGTAAAACCTTTAGTGACCTCGGCGTAGTTTGGGATGAATCGGCGTAAAAAGTTCGCTTTCCCTTGCAAACTTTGGAGTTGGCGCAAACTCGAAGGAGGAGGCAATTTGATGATAGCTTCGACCTTCGAGGGATCGACGCGAATGCCGGCTTTTGAAACAACAAATCCCAGCAATCGACCTGTTTCTATACAGAAAACACACTTGTGGGGATTCAACCGAATTCGATAATGCCTACACCTCATAAAGATTGCTCGTAAGTGGACAAGGTGATCAGCTCGATGTAAAGAATGAGCAGGCAAATCATCGAGATACGGTTGCACAATGTGCTTGATGTCATGAAATGCGTAAGACATCGCCCGTTGAAAAGTGGCCCCGGCATTCTTAAGCCCAAAAGGTAATTTGCAATAAGCAAATGTCCCCCATGGACAAATGAATGCCGTTTTTGGTTGGTCGGCAGGTAGAATATTGATTTGATTATAGCCCGAAAAACCATCCATGAAGGAAAACATTTCACTTCCGGCACAATCATCAATAATTTGATCGATATAAGGCGTAGGATAGTTGTCTTTTGGACAAGCTCGATTGATATCCCTATAGTCGATACAGATTCTTATTGTTCCTTGTTTCTTGTTGACCGGAACAATATTCGATACCCAATCCGTTAACGGGATCGGATAAATGAAACCTGCTTTCAACAGCTTTTCGACTTCTGCTTTAATCGCAGCCGCTTTTCGAGGGTGAATCTGACGCAACCGTTGCCGGACGGGTTTAGCATCCGGGTAGGTCTTTATTTCATGAACAACAATGGCAGGATCGATTCCCGGCATTTCCTCGTAAGACCAGGCAAACACATCGCGGAATTCTTGGAATAGGGCCTTGTAAGTTTGGATTTCATCTTCTGTACATGCGGCACCTATATGAATGTTCTCCTCAATTCCGGGCTTCACTGAAATATCAATGGGAATAGTACGAGAAATATTCCCTAAATTCAACTCTGAATCAGAATGTTTCGTTGGATCCTGAGCGTCTTTGACATATTCAGCGGTAAAGATAGATGAAAAATCATTTTCAAATGCATCATCCTTAGGTAAAAACGAAGATCTGTGATGGAGATCTTCCCATGGTAGATCGTCTACACTTAGGATTTCGCGAAGTTGTTCGTCAGATGACACGACTTCGGGAAACGCTATCCGTTCTAAGGTTGAGGTGAAAAGTGATTCTTCACTGACCACATTCATTTGGTCGATTTCGGTTGAACGCGAGTCGGTAAAAGACATGACAGCTTCATAAGCAATTTCATATGGACTCAAAGGCATAGCATCACCGAATGAGTCTATCTCAGATTCAGATGGGACAATCCAAGGATCATCATAAATAATGTTTTCTGATGTAATCATATGAATTGATGCAAATGAAGGATCTACGCTGAGTGGAGGGAGAGGAAAAGTTCCCAGTAAACCGGAATCTTTAACTAAACCTACACCAACGTCCCTATAAGGGATTGTCGTCTTACCGACATGCTGGATACTCTCTGAAGAGGCTGGGTCGGATGAAAAGTATGTCAGCTGATCAATAGTCACGATCTTACCGTTATGTGGAAACTTAATTACTCTGAAGACCGATGAAACGACCGCTGTCATAGCATATGACCAACTTCGACCCAAAAGAAGGTTGTAGTCTAGAGGGGCATCAACCACTTCCACATCCAGACTAACGGTTTTACCTTCTACCCCTATAGGCAATTCCTGTAGAATACCAAACGGACGGAACCCACGGCCATCAAAGGCCTTAAGGATGGTGGGGGATTGGTTCAACGAAGGAGAACCAAGAGATCTCCAACATTGAATCGACATAATACACGTAGAAGCTCCCTCATCAATCACAGTCCGATGAATAGGCCTGTTTTTGACTATCACTGGAATTTGGAAAGCCATTTGATGGGGGAGACGTGGTGTACTATTTTCTAGATCGAAGATTATTAGATTCGGGTCCTGAACATCAACAGCTCCGATAGCCGACAAAAGTAATTTTCGTTGTGCTGGGCATGATTGCAGCACTTCTAACGCCGACATTGCTGAGGGTGAAACAGCTAAGTCCTCAACAATGTTGTAATTCTGGGCTGCTCTCGCATGTGGATTGAAAGCAGACCTTCGAAGTACACCCTTGGCGGGCGGTTTGATTACTAAGTCCGGGTTAGGTTTCTCGATCTGTAGTGGATCGGAACCAGGAGCTGAGGTTGATGGGTTAGAGTGAGAAGATTCTGCTTCCTTACCATCAACAGGATTCTTACTACCATAATCTTGCGATCGAGTCGCAATCCTCACATGAGACATCATCAAAATGGGTTCTTCACTGGCATTCGAGGAAGAACCTATCATCTTATTCTCCTGCTCCGGAAATGGATTTTTTAACACAGCAGGAGTGGGAGAACCTTTGACTATTTTCACAACCTCGGCCCGATGAGGGCAATCTCTCGTAAAATGATCCTCTTCACAAATAAGACAAGGATATCGAGGTTTGCGCTTTTCGTCATTGGTTTCCGACTTTTCTGTTTTCTCCTTCGGAGCCTTGTCTGCTTTAGCCTTCTTCTTTCCGCCGTTTTTTGATTTGGCCGTAGATGACTCTACAGCGTGAATATCGGCGGTAAGTTCAGGAGAAGACTCTCCTGTCGGGGAATCAGGCAAAGTGATAATAGGAGTAGTTGAAGCCTTGGAAGACTTCTTCTTGCTCTTTGTATTCACGATACCAATCATACCATCAGCGGCATGAGATCCCGAAGGAGCAGCAGCGATTTGATTCGACTTTGGAAGATCCAGAATCTTCTCGTGTAACGTACCCGACTGAGTGTAAACTAAGTCAAGGTATTGCGCCTGAGCAATGACTTGCTCCTCAGTAACTACTCCGGCCTTAGCTACATCTTCAGTAATCTTCGGTAATAATGATTTAACAAACCATTCAGCTAAGATTTGGTCCGGGATAAAAACTTTCACTAGCCTTCTTCGACGTCTCCACTCATGAATGTGATCAGAAATATACGTGGACGTTGATTGTTTTAGTGAAGTTAATAACTCCGTGCCGTTATCGTATCTGACCGGCAACTGAAAGTGAGTTAAGAACGAGGTAGCTAACTGGCTAAAATTGTAAAAAGAGGCCCGTGGTAACTCAATGTACCACTTGGCCGCGAGACCAATGAGTGTACGCTGGAAAAGACGTAAGCGGATCGAATCATCCGAGATAGAATTTGAAGCACACCAGAGGTGGTAAGTCATCACGTGATTGGACGGATCCTCTCCAGACTTACCTTCGAACTTGGGTATATCGCTGGGCAACTTATTTGGCATTGGCGGCCAGAACGGAAGATATTGAATTGGATCGTTCGTTAGGCGCGTCAAGTCTGGTAAATCCAAAGTTGCGATAAACGGTAACTGCCGGTTAGGATCTCTAAAACTCTGGGTCACAAGACCAGTCCCAGGAGGAGGATATCCAGGATAACTAGGAACAGGAGTCGCATTTGGGATATTATATCCTCCTGGAAAACCAGGATTAACCGGACCGTACTGGGGTTGTTGAGGTTGTTGATAAGTGTACCCAGGATACGGTTGATACTGGTAAACCGGTTGTTGGACAGCTTGCCCAGGTTGGTACTGTCCCTGGTACGGTTGGTGAACAAATTGAGGTTGAGTAGTGACAACCGTACTTATACCAGGCTGACCTGCAGGCATCTGGACCGTGGTTTGAATCGTAGATCCAGACAACGGTAAAGATGTCTGAGGAGTGGTTACAGAGACAGTAGAAACCGGAGCCGTCGATACTCCAGAAGTAAGTATGGTAGATGTGGCGGTAGTTGCAGCAGCCGTTTGAGATGGAGTACTAGGTGCAATTGGCGGCTGAGTAACTACCGAAGTTACAGAAGTTTGAACATTTGACTGGACAGGTTGCGGTTGCTGGGGTGGACCAGAAACTACGGGTTGTCCAGCTTGAGGTACCAACTGTATACTTGGCTGCAACACCTGTTGACCCTGTGACGGATCCCACACTAACATTCCAGGGTATTGACCCGTAACAGGTTGAGGATACTGAGATCCATAACCGGATTGAGGATAGGATTGATAATTGTAAGGTGCAGTTCCCACACTTGGAACATATGACTGACCTTGGGGCGGTTGATAACCTTGACTCGAGTATTGACCTTGAGGTTGATAACCTTGAGGTAAATACGGATACTGGGGTTGACCTTGACCTTGAGGTTGGTACCCTTGAGGTTGATACCCTTGGGGTTGATACCCTTGGGGTTGCCATCCTTGAGGTTGCCATCCTTGAGGTTGATATTGATACTGAGGTTGACCCTGGGGTACATATTGAGGCTGAGGTTGACCTTGAGGCATGTATTGCACCATGGGTACATACTGACCTTGAGGTGGCCCCCCAGACACGAATGGTGTACCTTGAGGTTGCCCCCCAAGCGTTAATTGAGGCTGCCCCCCAGGCGGTAATTGGCCACCTTGAGGTTGGGACGCGGGAACTGAACCTGACATCATGTAAATGTCACCTACACCCAATGGTACATTACCACTGTTTCCAGCTAATAACCCATGATCAATGGGTTGAGGAGATGCCCCCGCAAAAGTACCAGAAAGAGATTGATACCCAGTGGGAACAGAAGGACCGCCATGTAAGAAAGATTCAGGACTTTGAGTAAACACGGACGACGGACCAGACATATTTACAGGAGTATGAATACCTCCAGGTGGAAAAGGAGTACGAGGTGTAGAAAAACCTAGCCCAAAGTTGTCTAAATAATTGGTTAACGAAAGGTACCAAGTAGTACTTCTAGGAGGACTGTAAAAGATAGATTCACGCTCCCTTAGATCAATAGTAAGTTGATCTTCAAGGTTAGAGACGCCTATTTCTTCCTCTGGAGCAAGTTCTTCAATAGCAATCAAACCAGTAGGAAGATTTTCGGTGATAATTCTTTCTATTCTCGGTGAATCAGGAACACTAGAAGTCGGAGTAACAGGTTCAGATATTTCTGGTTCTTCGCCTGTATCACTAGCAGACGAAAAACTACCAACAAGCTCAGAAACTGTAACAGCTTCGGGATTATAACCTGTCTCTAAGCCTTGGTAATCTGAATGGACTACCAAGGAAGATTCTCCTTCTTCAGGTGAACCTACTCTACTGCCACTAGGAGGAGTTACAAGGACCTTTAAACCTTCTAGATTACCCGGGTCGTCTCGAGGAGGTGATCCCCTAAGTCTACGGGATCTTCTCAACAATTCAGCCACAAAAACAACTTCAGGAGACTGGCCCCGAAGTCTACGGGACTGTCTCGGTAATTCCGCCACAGCTAAAAACTTTTAACTACTACACACGAAAACAAAATAAAATTTCAAATCAAACCACCTAAAGTCTCTAAAGAACCAAACAAATTTGAATCACACGCCTAAAGAATCTAGGGCGTCAAACCAAGCACAAACAGTAGCCTTCCAGACCGAAAGCGCTAGTTGGTGATGAAGCCCAACATCGCTGGATTCAGTACAGAAGTGGCGGGTGGAACAGTTACCCCGACAACCTGCTTAATGAATAGACTGGACCAAGTTCCTCCACTTTAACCGTCTCGAGTGAAGTGAACCCCCCAGAAAATCCAAGTGAGTCTAGCCGACGTCTGCTCCAGGTACAGTGGGATCTTCCCTCCACCGTCACCTCGGTAGAATCCTAAAGATAATGGTCACTAAGGTTACCAACCGCAACAAATGCACCTGGGGGAACAGTCTAAACTCCGACAGCACGCAAGGGCAGAGTAGCAAGCTCAATCCCCTTGCCGGCTCCTTGACAATAATCCAAGGTTTACCGACAAGTGACCCCTGGCTCCTCGACAATGGTTAATCCGAGGTTTACCGTTTGTAATACGTGCGTGTCTGGCGTCGTTCCCAACGAGGGGGGATTGATCCCCTCACTGGTTCGGACACGAGCTCGTGCTTCTCCTTTAAGAGGAGCTTTCCCAGAGTACAAATGAGACAATTGGATTTATTCTATCACAAGATAAGCTACTTGTTTGGTTTTGTTGTCTTGGAGAGTTAATTACTCACCTACTCCAAGACACTAGCCTGATCTAAATTGGTGTTTCAGAGCCCTAGTAAATAAAAGTTACTACGTCGATTTTACTTTAAGCGTTAATTTTATGGTTTTTCTTAAAGACAAAAGGTAGCGGAAGTGAAACCAATGGTGTGTAGACTCGACTCAAACCACTACAAAGATGCACCTAAGATGATTTACGCTACTTTCCTTTTTCAATGAAATTCTTAACTAAGAGAGTTGAGAGATGCAAATTTTATAGAAAACCACTTTCTTAGAAAAGACAATCAAAGAAACAATTCTCTTTATCTTTTCAAGCATACAAACATGACCACTCCTTACGTGCACGAAAAACTCTTTTTCTTTCAAAACTTTTCAAAGCTACTTGAAACAAAACTTTTCAAAGGAGATGTTTTTGTATTTTCTCTTTTTAATAAAGCATATAAACCTATCTTAACAAAAAACAATCTCAAAAGTTATAAAATCTATGAAAACTTGACTCACAAGCAAATCAAAAGGGAAATTACTCTAAGCAAACCTAACAAGGCAAAAGCTCACAAAGATGATTCTAGGTTGTTTTACTTGACCAAAATCAAATCAAGGACCAGCTAATGCAGAATCAAAAGACTAGTCAAAACAAAACTCAAATCTTTTTGTTCTTTTTGTAAAATGGAATTCAAGACTCAATCAACAAGCACTTCGAAATTTGCCCAAAGAAACAACTCAATGGTAAGTTGCTCTCACAGGTAGACTTTATGACAGGTCTGACTTCTCAGAATGCTGACAAAACCAGAGAGATCTAAGGCTTGACAACTTCTACCGCCAAAGTCACTACAAGACCTACTCAAAAATCAAACCCTAGGGCTTAAACTTCCATGAAATCCACTAAAACACTCAATGCTATCGAAACAAGTTCAGGTGAAGATCTTTGACAAGTGACTAATGAATCTGGGCAGTAAAAACTAAGAAAAAGCAAAATCTAAGAACAAAGATGCAAAAAATGGAATTTTCTCAAATTTTAGCAGGGGACGCAGGCAACCCGTTAGAACAGGTGCGGGCCCGCTCTGTGCACACAGCGACAGTGCGTCCAGGGACGCACTGTGCAATACTCAGAGGGTGCGTCCTACTGGAAACTCAAGAAAAACCAAAATGAATCTAACCCTAAGCTAACCCACCCAAAGACAAAATCACAGAGCCAAAAACCAGAAAAATAAACTAATTTTCTCAGAGCAAATTTCATACAAAGGAAAAGACTTTTCACATCAATGGAGTCCCCAGTGGAGTCGCCAATTTGTCAGGCGGAAAGAGTCGATTGTGCGGACACAACCAACCTCCCTAGGAGCCTAAGACTCTCTAGTGAAAAACAAGACAAACAAGAGCAATCCTTCTCTAAACATGCATTTACTATATGGGAAATCAAGTGTTTAGATCCTACCTGTAATCCAACGCTGTTGTAGCAGTCCAGCTCCGCTGATCCGGATGAGCTCCTCCTTCACTTTGAAACCTGCATACACTAACAATCAAACGATTAAATAGCACTTGATAATCTCACAGAATAAAACATATTTAACACATAGACCAAGGAGTACATGAAACAACTCATAAATAACAAGTTATTGAGAAGAATGGACTCATTTGCATTAATAGGTAACAAAAGGAACAAATACAACCTGAGCCTTGGTGTTGTGCAAGTCCCTCCCAGGGTCCATCAAGAGTTCTCCTTTACTTTGACAAAGCTCACCCACTTCCAAATAGAACAAGCAAAGATGGCAATCTCTCCTCACAAGCTTCTAAATGGGAGTCCTAATTCCTGCAGCATTTACCCTTAGAAATGTATAGCTTTCAACCTCTCCTCCTTCTGGCCCAATGCCTGTATTTATAGTGCTCAAGAGGAAGTTAATCAGGTCCACCATCAATGGGATAATCCCCTCTTTGGATGGGATAGCTCCCTTATTGATGGGATAAATTCCTCTTTGGTAGGAGTGCATGAACCATCTGGAGGTGCTCAATACACGTCGAACAACCTTCTAGAATGCTCTAGAAATGACCACAAGTGACTTTTTAAAGATGAAACTTGCGCATTTTAACCTTTACAGGGGGACGCACCTGCCCCTTTACATACAGAGCGTCCAAAGACGCAGCTTTTGTGAACATTGGGTGCGTCCCTGCAGGTAAGGTTGAGAGAACCTGCGTCCCCAGAGATAAATACATTTATAAAGACTTTTCTCTCTTTTTGGAGTTTGACATGGAGAGCAGAGGCATAAGACTTGCCTAAGAGGGTAGCATGACTGTTGATAGGGCCATACTAACTGTAAATAGTCATGGTGACATTTTTTAGTGTAACAACTTATATATTTCATCCATATATATTTCTACCGAATCGTGGACCAACTTAGAAAATATGCTCAATACTGCTCTCTGGAAAGTGGCAGGAGCATTGCATAGCCCAAAGGGAAGGACTCGGTAGGCAAAGGTACCCCATGGACAAGTGAAGGTGGTCTTATCTCTGTCCTTCGGGCTGATTTAGATCTGATTATACCCGCTGAACCCATCTAGGAAAGAGAAGAACTTCTTCTCTGCCAATCCATCCAACACTTGATCTATGAAAGGTAAAGGGAAATGGTTTTTCTTGGTGGCTTTGTTAAGTTCTCGGTAATCTACAAAGATTCTCCACTTCCCATTTTTCTTGGGCACAAGCACTAGAGATGAGACCCACTCACTGTCAGAGATGGGGTAGATGAATCCTGCATCCAACAATTTTTGCAATTCTTCTTTGACGATGTCTTTAAGGGCTGGATTCATTCTCCTTTGAGGCTACTTGATTGGTTTACAATCTTCTTTAATGTAAATGTGATGGGTACAAACCGAAGGTTGGACTCCTTTCATCTCCTTATAGCTCCAAGCGAAAGCATCCAGATGATTGTTGAGTAAGCTACACAACTCCTTCTCCTGGGAGGGAGATAGGGAGGAGCTGATCTTTAAGGTTCTTTCGGGGCCAAATTCCACATTCTTAACTCTAGGAGAGGTCAGATCAGTCACACAGAGGTCCACTAAAGTGTTGGCTTGGGTACCTTCCACCAACTCCTCTAAGGACAATGCACTAGGTGGTGGATTTTGAATCAAATTCTCAATCAAGTCATCCTCGATTTGAGGGACTCCCCTGGTGGTTTCTACTATGCACAATGGTGCAGAGTAGACCTCGTCCTCATCTCCCTCTTCCAACTAGAGTGGTAAGTCATGTTCTAGCAGAGGTTGGGCAGGAGGGTATAGGACTAGCTATTTGGACATAGGCCCATTCTTGATGGTCATGCTTCCAGCTCGACAACTGATGTAAGCATCCGCATTAGCTAACCAAGGCCTTCCCAAAATGAGGGGGTATCCAGTGAGCTTTGCCTTTGGCTGAAGGACCAAGAAGTTTGCAGGGTACTCCCAAGAGTCAACAGAGACCAGGACATCTTCCACAATCCCTTCGGGAGTCACGTGGAGCGGTCTGCTAACTACAATATTGTCGAGGTCTTCCTTAAGGAAATATGAAGGTTGATTTTAAGCATAGTGTCCCTGGTCATCACATTAATGGCAGCCCCTAGATCAATCAAGGTATGGGGGATTATGGTGCCATTGATTTGGACATCAACTACAGGACTCCCAGGGTCCACATACTTTGGAATGATTACTTGCCCCAACATTAGATCGGACAGTTGTCCTATGACATTGATAGTCGAGGCATCTCTCTTTCGCCTGCCTGGGTGCCTGAAACACTTCTCCTTAATCAATTTGTTGTATATTGGTACATCTTTTATGGCCTGGAGAAGTGGTATTTTCACACACAACTGTTTAAGTTCTCCCAGAAGTTCAGTCTCCTCTAGGTTTGGTTGCATGGTTACTGTTAGTCGCTCAGGAAAGGGTGGAATGGCTTTGGGTTCACTTTCCTATTTCTCTTCCTCATCCTCCGGGGGAGGAGGTTGGTGATCTGGAAGGACCTTCCCAGATCACAGGTTGATCTCCTGGATCTCCACAGCATAGGTAGGGCATGTTGTCTCCCCAGTGTATACCTACTGGGCCTGTCGGTTGTTGGGGTTCGGGTTCGGTTGAGCAGGCATCTGGGGTTGTCTTGGAGGAGCAGGAGGTAATGGTTGTGGTTGAGCCGGTGGTGGAGGCAGAATGGCAGGAGGAGAGTTGTATTGGGGCCTCCACCCTGGTTGAGGTGCATTCCACTGAGGTTGTGGCTGGACATGTGAGTGAAACGAATGAGCAATGGGTTGAGTATGGTATTGAGATGGATAAGACCACGGAGGAGGTGCGGACCAGGAAGGATGAGTAGGGGGACCCCAAGAAGGTATGTGAGCAGATTGGTTGGGGCTATAATAAGCTTGGGATGTCCCTTGCATCCCCTGCTGGTAAGGTCTGGGCCCATGCGGCCTCCTTTGGTTGAGGAAGTAGAGAGGTTCAGTGGTTGCCTCAGTCCCTTGGTACATGGCTTTAAATCCGGGTAAGGTTGGGCATTGGTTTGTGGGGTGGTCTTCCTCACAAACGAAACATACCTCTACTAAGTGCAATGGAAACTCGTTCTTAGGGTGATTCCTCATACATCTGGGACAAAAAATGGCCAAAGCCCTCTCAGCTTACTCTTTCTTTTGTTGGATTCAGAAAGTATCAAGTTGCATGGCAATGGTCTGTCTCACCTCACTTTTGAGGTCTTTCATCTGATTAGCAAACTCATGCTTGGAGAAGGCGGCACTAGCTGAAAGTGGATTCCCCCTACCTCTTTTCTGGGCTGGCCTAGAATGGTTTTTAAACACAGTCTTTATGTCCTCATAAGGTAGTTGGTAGATGTCCCCTCCAGCTAGCAAATGGAGGGTATCTAGAAGGTCTTCAAGGACTCCTCAGAGCAGAACCATCTTCAGAGATTTAGGGTCAAGTGTGCACCTGGCCCGTTTATAGCTAAGTTGGAACCTTTCCTCGTAGTCTTCTAAAGACTCATCATTTCCCATGGTCATCCGCAAGATTTCTCCCTTTGTTTCCTTGGACCTACAGTAGTCCTGGTATTTGTTGTTAAAGGCTTGCTGCATCTGAGCCCAAGTGGTGATACTGTTTCCAAGTAACCCCATGAACCAGCGTAGTGCTGCATCCTTGAGGGTAGAGTGAAAGAGTTTCAACTTTTGTTGGTCTTCTGCATAGTCATAAGTTCGACAAAGGACAACAAACTCAAACAGGAAGGTATGAGGGTCTTCAGTGGTCAATCCAGGGAAATGAGGTAAGGCTGAGGGACTTATGTTTTTCATCTTCATGTCCCCGTTGGTCTCTCGGATGGGAAGGTACCTTCTATTCTCTCATCATCTTCTCTATCGTTTCTGTTTTCAACCATGGTATCAAAAGGAATGTTTTCTTGCTCTTCTTCTGTTATAGGATCTTCATATATCTCAGGAGGTTCACCTATAGGTTCTTCTGGATCACTTCCACCAAAGAAGAGAGAAGGGTGAACCAGTGATGTGGTGGGGGTGTTGGGTAGGAATTTTCCAGTATTATCTCTATTCCTACGAGGCATGAAATGAAATATTTTTGTTTGCTTTTTTTTTTTCTTCTTGTACCTGCAAAACTGAAATAGATTGAATTGCAACTAACTACAATTTATCTTGCTGAAACGAAAATGTGGAATTGAAATGAAAGCAGGAAAGAACTAATGTATTTTGCTGAAAGGAAATTGCAGGAATGAAATGCTAATCTACGCTTGCAGAATTGAAATTGCGGAATTGAAATGATAATCTATGAAAGCAGGAAATACTAATCTACTTTTCCGGAAATGAAATTGCAGAATGGAAATGAAATAAACTACTCAAAAGAAGGTTGTAGTAGAAAATAGAAGAAAAGTAGTAATCACAAATACTCTGACGCTTCCCCAGCAACGACACCAAAAAGATGGTGGTCTCTAGTATTGCAGCAATAATGCTGCAACTCCTGGGACTCCCTTCTTTACTTTTATCAACCCGGTAGTTCGTAACAAACTTGGAAGCGACGGTGCTGTATGCACAAGTACTAGCTCTTGCCGTAGCTGTCACTTGGTTAGCTGGCATAAGTCCTCTAGGAGCTTAAGCCAACTTCTATGAGCTCTGAGAAGAAGCTTTGGACGGAAGCTAACTCAATGGAGGCTAATTTACTTGCAGAAGGAAATTGAAAAGCGAAAAGGAAACGAAAACCCTAGCAAACCCTAATTTTACCAACTAATCCTTCTGATGCAAGAAAGAGGATGAAAGCTACTGAAAGAGATGCCATTGACTTCTAAGAAGGTGAAATGAATGTGTTTAAACTACTTCTACAGTAAAATCTAAAAAAACATCTTGTTGTATTTTTGAGTAAAATGTCAGAATTGTCACACATGTGCTTTAACCGGTTTTTGACTGTGTAGAGGTGGATTGGCGAGAGGAAATTCTTGCAGTAGGTTGGGAAGGTTAGAAGAGGGCCTAAGGGGTCCTTGGCACCCTTCCAGAGAGTTTCACAGAGTTTGGCTATCAAGAAACGACTTTCGTGAGCTTCTACAGGAAGTCTGCAGGGGTTCTACAGGATGCTCTGTGTTTTCTACAGGATGTTCTGTAATTTCTACAGGATGTTCAGAAATGGGATTTTGGAGGGTGGATGGAGAGAGAAAGGTGGAGAAGTGAGTATGGGGGTAGGATAAAGGTGTGAGGAGGTCCAGGACTTGGTGGATGGAACTGAGGAGTGATGAGGATGGTTGGATTTGTTCAAGGAGGAGTAGAGCAATGTTGCACAAAATTAGGGCTATGCGAGCGAGTGTGGAAAACGTGAGGCAAGAATCTGAGTTAGGGATGGAGAAGATGGGATTGATGGAGTACGGGTAGATGGAGAGGTATTATAGGTGCTCGGCAAGTTATTTCTCAAACTGAACAAACAATGACTTGGAAAACCAATGACCTAGCTACTTTACTCTAATCTGACTTAAGTAACAACAAAGGAAATGAACGGAAGTTTATTTGCAATGAAATCATGTGAAATAGCTACGTGAACTAAGCAATCATGAAGTTGAACACGTAACCACAACTGGTATCAATTTCTGCAAATGAGAATCTAACACTAATAATTGCATGGAGAAGCAAAGATAGTGTTTTTGGTTGGCAGCAAGGTCACCTTTGTCCCAGCTCACGATCCCATTGAGGGAGAGGTGAGATCAGAGGTGCTTGATGGCCTTTTTATGAAGATCTTCCCTGTTATTAACCTATCAACTCAATATGAACATGAAAAAGCCTTTCTAATCATCAACAATGACCTAAGTAACCAACATGATTTTAATCTACTTAACAGAAATTATTTTGCAAAGACATAAAAAGCAAATAAAAGTACACAAAGGAAGCCTTGGCACTTGGGTTGGGCCCAACCCCAAGAGCTATAGGCTCCTAAGAAAAACTTAGAACTGATGCCAAGTAAAGCTACTTTTCATTACTCAAAAATAGCCATGTCACAAGAAAGTTATACAGCAATAGCTACGAAAATGAGCTGAGAAAATGACAACACTATAGTGCAAGAAACAACAGTTCAAAAGGTAACCTACGAAGGCTGAAAGCCTTCCTATTTATGCACTACGAGGGTCCTCAGCAGCCCTCCTTAACTCAAGGGGCTCGGCTGTTCAAACTGCTAGTAAACAGTCACTTTTCACAAAGCTGCTCAGCTGCCTTTAGGATTCATTTTGGTGGCCTACTCAGCTCTGAGTTGAGGGTGGAGATTTCAAGGAAGGGCCATTTAATGCAAGAGACACCCTTCCTACGAATCCTCACCCTTGTTCCTTCATGCTTGGCTGTCATCTGGCTCATAATTGCTTGGCCTTGTTCCAAAATTTGTCCAAAAAACCTGAAATAACCACGTATTAGCCTTCTTGGTAAAGTGACCACCCTCATTCGTTCAATCAACATAAATATACTCAAAAAACATGCATAAACTATGAAAAATGGTGGATTGATGAAGAACAGTAGGCAAAATGAACCCAATAAGTTACCCATTTTTGGGGCTCATCAAACGTTTTGGAACCTAACACACAAAATCTAGAAGTCTAAGCTAAAGACGTATTCCAGCGTCTTAAAGCCTGGTAACTATTGTTTTCGTGGTAGGTTGGGTGATTCTTCCTCTTTGATATGACAAGTGCGAGTACAGACTTGTGTTTCCACGTGCCGTCGAGTATATATTGGGAGACCAGAATAGGCTGATATCCTTTATCCTTAGGAAGCCATGTCTGCCACCCTATCGATAACAATGCACTGAACACAACATTCAGGAAGATTGACTGTCGTATGTAAAGTCCTCTGTAATTTCTCTATAATTTACCACATAAGTGTATATTGCGGTTTTGCAATTGGTTTGGTAATCCCTCTATCTATATTTCGAGAGTAGTCACTTTCGTTCCTTTTCGACTCCTTAAAAAAAAGGTCCATCTGAGCACTTGTCACTTTAGGCTCATTAAAAATCGAAGGTGACTAGAGTCATCTTTAAATTTTTCTCGACTCTTAAAAATTTAAAAATCAAGTTGTGTCAAAGCGTCATAAAATTTATTTGATTCGGAATAACATCACTGTTCCCTCGTTGATCTTAGGTTGAGATAATGGAGTCCACCAATCAAGGATTTCCCCTTGGGGGGAATCCTAGTCCTTTCTCTTCTTGGGGAGATATTGGTGCTCCACATATGGCTACATTGTCCCTTCCAGGACTCACAATTGGCCTGCCAGTTTGGCTATTCTCGACCTCTGTCGTTAAAAACGTTGTAATTCCTTAGCAATCAAATCAACAACCAAATGATACTGGAGTTGCTCCCCCACCTTCTACTTCGTTTGTTTCTCCCTCTCCTTCTTCCTCTTCGCTTGGTGAAACTAGTGATACTAAAAACCAAGTAGCTAAGAAGAAGAAGAAAGGGAAGGAGAAGAAGAAGAAGAAGAAGCCAACCGCGCAAGGGGGCAACCATGCATCGTCCGGCGAAAATCCACACACTGCACCTTCCAAACCCAAATCTCCATGTGTCATTTGCAAAGGAAACCACTATCATTGAGATTGTCCTTGCATCCCGCAGATCTTGAGAGATTGGTCTCCCCGCTTGCATAATTCGGTGTCTTCAACCTCTGTCGATCATGTTGAGAGTACACCATCAACTAGTGAAAATGAAGTCAATGGAAAAAAAGGAATATCTAATTTTCCTTGTAGGTTGTGTGAAGGCGATCATGCCCTCCACCATTGTCCTTTTCTGGACGAAGTGAAAAGAGTCTTGGATAACTGTCTTGCTTCACCGCATCGACTTCCACCTGGATACAAGAAACCCTTGAAGATAAACCCTCTGGGTCCACACCGAACCAAAGTCAATAGGTCGAGATAGCAATCGACCCAGTCTTGTCTTCAGAAGGTCCATCTTCAGATGATATAGTCCCCGAAGAGAATCAGAACGATACCGTTCAAATTCTTTTTGTTAACACAAAATCTGATGAACAATGGGGCAATCTACCCGTTCCTTTACCACATGAGGGAAGTTCCCCATTTCAAGAGATTCATATGACCATTTATTCGGTCCCTCCTCCAAGCAATCTAGTCATTTCCTTTGATTGTAATCTACTAGCGAGACCCCGCCTGCCATCTAATGTACCATTCCGAATCATAGCACAAGCTTACAGAATGATCATGGTCGGCACTATCATAGATGAAGGGGCTTCCGTGAGTATCCTTTTCTCAACTACTTGGAAAGTGCTTGGTTCACCATCGCTTCTGCCCGAGATTCGAAATTTGTCAGGATTCAATAAAGGAACTAGTCGACCGTTAGGGATCCTTCCAAATGTGCCCATAACTTTGAGAAGGAAAAATGCTCACTTGAACATGATGGTAGTCCAAGGGCCACTAGATTACAATATACTCCTTGGGCATGACTACATTTACAGCATGGGAGCTATCGTTTCCTCACTCTTTCGGGTGATGTGTTTCCCATATGAAGGCAGAATGGTACAACTTGTTGACCAGCTTTCATTCCTCAGTTCAAACACAACTACTAGTCAAATGCCATCCCTAGATGGTCTCTTTACACAAGGAATGTCTTGTCAACCTCTAGTCCATCCACCTGATGACCGCGAATGATTCGGTAAATGTGACGAAACCCAAGGGGCATGCGCCCTAGTCTGCTTCGGCAGGAAAACCCCAGATAAAAAGATAGGTTTCCTCATGGGATATATGACCAGTCTGACACACCCGTCCGTTTAGGCTATGGGATTAGTCTGGAAAAGGATTTCCTCATCGTAGGTCATATGATTGGTCTGACACACCCATCCGCCTTAGATATGGGATCAGTCCGAAATAGGATCTCCTCGAAGGTTATGTGATTGGAAGCTCACACCATTCACCTTTGTCTATTTCGATGGATAGAGCCAAGGAAGTGTTTTGTCTGCAACGTGGATGAAACAATCTTGCTTTAATGCAAGGACTTCCATATGGTAACCTGGAAACTCTACTTTTCTTCATACCTGGGGGCATGCAAACCTTTTTTACGCAAGTGAAAAGCGACCAGCGTAACTCTAACCCCATAGTTTTTACTAACTTCAACTGCTTAGGTTAGGTGATTGGTCTGATCCACCATTCACCTTTGTCGACGACACCAGAAAAGCAAAGGAAATGTTTTGTACGAAACTATCCTACCTAGCCTCAGTAGTTCATTAACCCCTAGTGTAGTTAGCTCTGTAGTTGGTCGTTTCTAGCCTGCATACAAAAGGCGCTGAGCAAGGTTTTGCATGGGGCAAGCTTATTAAAAAATGAACCTAATAATGAGAGACATCCTTAAAGACGACTAGAATGAGCAATGTTTCCGCAAAGTTCAAGCTCGTTAAAAAATAAACCTAGAAACGAGCAATGTTTCCGCAAAGTTCAAGCTCATTAAAAAATAAACCCAGCACTGAGCATAGTTCCCAAAGATTCAACATAATTAAAAAATAAATCCACCCTCGGTAAATAACCTTTGTGATTGCATTGCTATCAGCTTTTGAGCCTTGGTCGTGTTCTTACAATCACCTCCACCTTTTTAGCCAATCATACGCCTCCACCTGATTATTTACCCTTTTGAGGAACAACTGCGACGAGTGATTCTGTTAGCCACCTTCTTTACACTGCCATGATTGAAAATTTCCAAACTTACCTGGAACCAGTTGCTACCTGAAAACATCACTCGTTCCTAAAAAACAAGTCTCCTTTAAGCTCTTTCTAGACTCATAAAATATGAAAAGGTTTCCAAACAATTGGCCTCTCCAGCTCGTTAAAATGATTAGAAGTGCCATCCCTCCTCTATATTTTAATCTTTTGGACCTGAGGGATCATTACACAAAAAGATCAAGCACTTGTCTTTTTCGGCTCGCTAAAGTGATCGAAAAAGTCATCCCTTTTGTATTATTTTATACCTTTTCGGACTTAAGGGATTATACTACAAAAAAGGACTACTGGATTTTCCTTTCTGTCTCTTTTCAGACTCTCTAAATATGAAAAGGACTGAGTTATCTTTGTCGTTAAACTAATTAAAACAACAACAACAAACTTGTCCATACAGACAAGAACGAGTTTCATTGTCACTAGGCTTGCTAAAACATAGCGATAGGTTTGCCCGAAGGGAAAATTATAGAACAAGCATATGTTATCCTCCTCAAGCCTGACAAAAATAAAGAGGTACTGGTCAGCAATGACTAGGGAAAAAGGGAAGAAAACTTGAAGAACTTCATTGGTAGCAGGTCACTCTTGAACATGACACTTTCACTCCATTTCCATGATTGAATCGGGTTGGGTTATTCTGTTCACCATCACAATTGGTCCTCCGTACCATCCATGGGGTTAATGCTACCAATCCATCATACTGTTGCCCATATGTTTAAGAGAAATTGCTAAGAGAATTCACCAACCTAGCTAACGCCTCATCCACTGCAATACCTTCACTCTCCATTTTTCATGACCGCCATTCCTGAACCTTGTATCATCAGATTGTTTTCACCTCCAGAAAATCATTTGCTTCGTTTCGTGTCATAGATGTGGGATTCATTAAGGACCTCCTACGACGGGTCACTTCTTGTCGACATCAGCTCATTATCCAAGAAGTTGACTTAGGAACAACCCTTTCAGTACTTTGAAGCTTACATGCCTCAATGGCAAGTTTCTCACTTCCAGCGACAGGTTTACATCAATGGCCTTCGATCGAAAGATTTTGCGTGGTGTTTGACATCGACTCATGTATTCACACCACGTGAATTGTACTGCAGTACCTTGAGGGTCATTATCATTATCGGTGATTCCTCTCGCGCCTGTTAACAACTTACATCATTGGCTGGTGATCAGGCAATGTCCTTCCATGTTCGACTTCAGAACATATTTTCACATGGATCAACTTGTACATCGGGCGAAGATTGAACGAGTTTGAAGACCCTGGATCTAGCTTCATCCATCTAGGCTGCGATATATTGAGGAAAATAAATACGTCAAATGTACTCCATCGCTGCACAGATGATCATCCAAGCTAAAGGATGATAGCTCTACCAGAATCATCAGTCTGCCACAACAGACGATTGTCTGTCCTATGTACATGAAAATGAATTTATAAAAGCTGAGCATGGGAATGCCTACCTCAGCTAGGTCATGAAAATATTATGAAGATAATGTATTGTATTGTATCTTATTACAGGTAACCTTCCAGTTCGAGAAACCTTGAATCCTCATGATAAAGCATTTCAGCTGACATCAGAAGATTTATGACCTCATGCTTTAGGGGGCAACTGTTATAGACATATGTGGGCACTGCAACTCCAATCACATATGTTGATAAACCAAGGGCTCTTAAACCCCTAAAAGTGTTGTTCCACACCCTAAAAGATCAAGGTCAACTTATTACATCATTTCCCATAAGTTCTCCCTAAAAAACTACTCAGAACTGGTCAAAACTGGACCATACAGACTGCTCAGTGCTAAGGGTGCGATGCATCTCACTTGTTACACACAAGGGGTGCGATACATACTAAAAAGCCCTCCTGTAGGGTGCGATGAGTGAGAGGAGACAAATGGAAAAGGCAGTTTGCTAGGTGGAAACTTAGAAAATCTTCTAGAAACTGCTCATGACACTTGCCTCTCTGAATTCGCCCAGGGATGAGTAAGAGATCATGAAATATCCAAGTGGAACCAAGAAATATCAGAGAAATGACATTAATCAAAAATCCAGAAGCTGACTCACCCCCTTGCAAGTATCTATATATGGATCCCTCATCCTAGAGATCCAAAGGCTGGAATTTTGTAATTTGTAAGGAAGCGCTATTGGTTTCTCTTTGAAGACATTGCATTATTGGGTGATCTTGCTTTTCATGAGGTGAAGAGGGCTTTCATGCTGGGAGGATGATTTTGTATCAGACAGCTGGGTTGTAATCCTCTCTTCTACTTCTACTATCAATAAAGCTATTTGAGTTTTTCCTCCATATGCTTGTGTACTTCTGAATCTCGTATTTGTGTATGCAATTGTATGGTTAATGTACTTCTGATTCTACATTGTTTATGGTATCATAGATATCTATGCTTTGATGGTATTTTGCTGCTTTGACTCTACAGATGTTCTTTGAAGCAGGACAAGTGAGAAAGGAGTGGTGAAACTCTATCAAAGGAGAGAGGAAACAAGCAAGGAGTCAAGCGAAAGAATAAGGTTGGTGCTCTCTACTTCTCTCTCATCTATCTCCCATAAAGGAAAACACAAGTTACATTGAGTTGTTTGTTTCTAAGATAGCTACCCATCTTAATGGGACTATCAAATCTGAGTAGACACTAGTTTTCCCGGAAACACTCAAGGACTATATCTGAATCAATGGACTCTAGACTTCGACCAGACCCAGGATGTGCCCTCGGTTGTTCCAGTCTGGGTGAGACTACCCCACCTTCCTCTTCACTGCTGGAACCTAAATCTTTGGAAACCATAGGTAACAAGCTAGGCAAATGCATCGACCGAGCAGAAAGAAGAGACCAGTACTCCTATGCTAGAATTTGTGTAGAAGTAGACCTGGAGGAAGGTATCCCTAAAGCCATTAAACTCACGATGGCTGATTGGTCACACATACAAGTGCTAGATTATGACCAACTACCATTTAAATGCAGACGCTGCCATGGCTATGGGAATTTTTCCAAGCATTGTAAAAACAAAACAGAGGATGTAGTTGAGAAAGAGAAGGGATACCAATGGACTCAGGTCTAGAAATCAGGACCAACCAAGAAGAGCAACAGGAATAAAGGGAAAGTCGCCTCCACTGGGAGGGTTGATCCTTTAGAACCCCAAGAAGAAGGAAGTTTAGTCCCTCCAATAGTAGACATATCAACCAACCCCTTTGATATTCTCAGCACACCAGAAGAACACCAAGATCCAGCAGATAAAGAGTTGAACAACAGGCAAACAACATGGAAGACAAAAAAGGCAAGAGGAACCATTCCAAACCCCAAAAGGTGCCTCTAGTTCCACTTCCTATGAAAATATGACAAGAAAGAAGATCCCTGAGACATCAGGATCCTTAGAAGATGAAACATCTAAGAGGCCCTTGAAAAGAGTGTGGAGGAAATCTCACAGAGAGGCCAGAGAAGAAGAAGCAGAGAGACAAAAAATGCAAGGCAGTCAGGCCACTTTAGAGATGTCTATCGGAAGAAATACTAGAACCAGGACTCCCAAGGGAGGCGCTACCCCAACCCCTACAAGTAAATAATGTAATTAGTCTCTTGGAACTGCAGAGGACTAGGGAACCCATCAAAAGCTAAAGCAGTCAAGAGCGTATTAAAGTTAGAACTTCCCGAGATCCTCATGCTCCAAGAGAATAAAATAGAAGGAGAAGCCCTTCTAGAACTTAGAAAAGCGAAATGGAAAACAAAAGTTGGAAAAGCGGTAAGTGCTAGAGGTACATGCGGCAGGTTAGCCACTCTTTGGGAGGCTGAAAAATTCCAACTTGAAAGCTCCTTTCAAACGCGGCACTAGATTTACACCAAACTCCGACACATACCAAGTAAGATAAACATCACTCTCTTTAATCTCTATGTTCCTATACTCTATGTACAAAAGGAACAATGCTGGAAAACCTTGACTGATTTTTTGGAAGCTTACTCCCTCAATAATATAATTATTTCTGGAGACTACAATCTAATCCTAGACCCAAAGGAAAAAACAGGAGGAACCAGCAACAGGGACCACTTCCTCCCCTTAGTGGAAAACCTGATTCAACAATGGGATTTAATGGACTTCAAGCCAAAAAAAGGGCTATACACCTAGAAAAATAATAGAATAGGGGAGGAGCATATCTCAGCGAGGCTGGAAAAATTCCTCCTTCAGAGTTCCTTCCTCTTCGAGAAGATGATCATTTCCACAAAAATTCTGGCAAAGTAGAACTTAGACCATAAACCCATCCTCCTTCTGATGGAAGAAGAAGAAAACCAGGGACCAATTTCCTTTTGGTTTAGCCCACTATAGGCAAATAGGGAAGGGTTTCTGGATACAGTGAATAACACTTGGTCCATTCATGTTCAAGTATCACCCAACTATGTTTGGGAGAAAAATATAAAAGCCACCAAAACTGCCCTGAAGCAAAGGATAAAAAATCCCACAGTCTCTCCCACTACCCAAAGAAAACAAAGCATAAAGTAGCTGTTGGATCTCCAAATGGGCCTGGAGACTCAAGACATAACTAGAGCAGAGATTCACAGGGATAAAGAACACCAAATTAGCACCCTTTGGATATTTAGAGAAGAGGAAGAATATTTAAGGCTCAAGTCACACAATCTCTGGCTTGTGTCTAGAGACAAGAATACAGCCTTCTTGCACAAGAAAATTCATACTCGCCTCTCTAGAAACCACATTGTTGAAATCACCTCGCTAGGTGGGACTGTACTTAAAGGCACAACTCTGATTAAAGAGGCGGAAACCTCTCACTTTTAGCTATTATTCATAGAAGAAGGCATGGAGGATAATGAGGAAGCTCATTACTTCCTCAAGCACGTTCCAAGGATGGTTAACGAGGAGGACAATGCATCTCTCCTGAAGCCATTCACTGAAGAAGAAATTAGCAATGTCATATGGAAGATGGAACCAGACAAAGCCCCTGGACCAGATGGATTCTCAATACACTTTTATAGACTCTACTGGGACATCATCAAGGCTGATTTGTACTGAATGATCAAAGGATTCCTTCGAAAAGCCAAAGTGGGAGGAAGCACAAACTCCACCTTCCTAGCCCTAATTCCCAAAGAAGCCAACCCGGAGACATTCGACAGATTCAGACCAACATCGCTTTGCAACGCGTCCTACAAAATTCTCACTAAGCTACTTGCTAATAGAATAAAACCTCTGCTGGACATACTCATATCTCCCAATCAAGGAGGGTTTTTTAAAGGAAGGAACATCCTGGAAAATGTGATACTGGTGCAGGAAATCATCCATTCCAGCCACCAGCACAAAGAGCAAGGTATGCTCATCAAACTGGACATGGAAAACGCCTTCGACAAAGTAAGACATTCCTTCCTTTTCCAAGTTCTTTCTGCATTTAGTTTCAGCCCTGAATTTGTTAATTTGATTAAAGCATGCATTGGAGAACCATGGATAGCCCCTCTATTAAATGGTAGACCTACAAACTACTTCAAAGCTTCAAGGGGAATCAGGCAAGGTTGCCCTCTGTCCCCCTTCCTGTACATTCTGATGGCAAACACTCTAAGACGAAAAATATTTGATGAGAAGCTCAATGGGACACTTCCTAGCATCAGGGTGACACCCAGAACTTCCCCAATCAACCATTCCTTTTTCGTAGATGACTCTATCCTTTTGGGAGGAGCCTCAATTAAAATAGAAAGAGCCTTCAACGAAGTAATCCAAAGCTTCTACAGAGTCTCTGGAGCTATGGTAAATAACATAAAAAGTGCAGTGTACGACTGGGTTGCAGACCAGCAATCTATTCTCAGGATTTCCCAAGCCCTAGGCTTCATCAGATATGTTTCTTGGGAAAAATTCAAGCATCTTGGCCTTCCTTTAACCTTGGGCGCTATTAAGGCCCCTCATTGGATGGAATTATTAGAAAAATCAAGGAAAAAACAACTGCTTGGGGAGGACAATGGCTTAGCACAGCCGGGAAGCTCACTTTGGTCAAGTCAGTCCTCTCATCCCTTCCTATCTACTAGGCCTCTTTCCTTTTAGCTCCAAAAATGATCATTGATCAGTTAGCAAAGTTGATCCAAAATTTCCTATGGCAAGGAGGAAAGGGGAACCAAAAAAATTCCATATAGTAAGCTGGGACATAGTGAAAAAGCCAATACCTGAAGGTGGACTTCAGGTAAGAGATCCTGTGTTGGCCAATCTGGCAATGGTAGGGAAGATCCTCTGGAGAATCTTCTCAAACGAAAAGCACCCTATAAGTCAAGTTCTAATTAAAAAATATCTGCACAGGTTCTCAATTAAGAATTTGGATGAATGAGTTTCTCACAAAGGAACCACGCTGTGGAATTTGTGCACCCAAGGCTAGAAATTCTTCAAAGAACAACTCTACAGAATTCCAGGAAATGGGAAAAGAATCAGACTGTGGGAGGACAAGATCATGGGTCTCCATCCCCTACAACTTGCTCCATATATTACAGACTTACATAACTAGCTCATCCAAAAAGGTATCCACAAACTTGCTGACATTTGCACATGGGATTCAGAAGGGAACTAGAGTAACTGGGACCTACATCGCCCCCCTGATTGGATGCTCCCTCAACTCCATCAATTATTGGATAAACTCATTGGTCTGGCTCCTGTGCACCTACATTCAAGGGACAAGTGGGGTTAGGGGAAGTCCGGATCTTACTCAGCTAGGCTGGGTTTTGCAGCCCTCCAAGAACAACAACCTCATATCCATACTACAAAGATTTGGCAGCATGTATGGGACCCATTTGGACTCCAAAAAATAAACTTCTTCAATTGGACTCTCATGCACAGAAGGACCCTCACTGCAGAAAACCTAGAGAAAAGAGGAATCATTGGTCCACACAAATGCCCTCTCTGATGCAAGGACCAAGAAACGATTGATCACCTATTCATAGACTACCCCTTTGCTCAAGAGGCCTAGATGCAAGCTACCATGGGGCTCAATGTCCAATTCCCTCAACAATATTCAGTGGTTAGTCTTTTGCAACTTGGAAAGATTGCTATCCACACTCTTTGAACAACAAATCAACTTGGACTAAAATCTGGAATGAAATCCCAAAATATATCTGCTGGGGAATCTGGTTGGCTAGGAATGAAGCCATCTTCAACAATAGACTTCAACCCACCAACACAGTCACTACTAAGGCCAAAGCCTTGCTACTGAAAACTCTTGAAAATAGACCTTATAAGTAAGACAACTACCTACTCCCTTAAGAGCTCAGCTAGCTAGGTGAATCCCTGAGACGAACAAGCATCAAGAAGAATATCTCCTTGACTAGCCATAAACCAGAGTGGCATCTCCGGATCTCTGAGGTGGAATTCCAAAAATGGTGGAAAAATCAAGGAAATGTCACGATTTTCTTCGATGGAGCCTCTAAAGGAAACTCGAGGATATCAAAGGCAGGAGGAATAATTTACTCCATACATGGACAAAAACAGGACAACTACAGTTGGGGTCTAGGACAAAGCACCAACAACCAGGCAGAGATCCTAGGTTTGCTAAAAGATTTTCAGCTGGCTCAAAGGAACATAGGGGAAAACCTTCAAATCACTGGGGAATTTGAGATCCTGATTAAAACCCTTAATAAGAACGATCAACTCAACATCCCTACTCTAAACAAGGCCCTAGAAAGAATAAGAAAGTTGAATCAAAATTTCACATCCTGCTCATTCTACCATGTATTGCGAGCTTAGAACAAGGAAGCTGACATAATGGCCAACAAAGGATGTCTTCTAGCCCAAGGTATGCTGGTGAACAATGATGAAGACGCGGAAAGGCACCCAATCCCTTAACAGGCAAGGAGAGTCGTTCAAGGGCAGAACCCCGCAGAACAAAGGCGGGCTCACTTCTCGATAGGTTTTCAGCTTTCCGCATGGGCCAGCTGTGATAGGAGTAAAAACAGGGTGCAGAATGGATTTCATTTAGAGGACGATTTTGAAGGACGAGAGGTGAAGACACAGGGCGGGGGAAGATCCGACGGTCATAGTGAGCTAGAAAAGATGGGGGGTTAAAGATGCAGGGAGTGGTAAGCGGTTTTCATCACATCACTTCTAGCTGTTCGGCAGTTTTTCTCATATCGGGTGTTATGTGGCTCATAGCCTGACGCGTGGTAAGACAAAACCGCCCCTTTCGTGTGCCCCTGAGGTGATAAAGGTCGGGCAGCAAATCGACATGATAAGCGTCAGATCTGGGCAAGGGAAGATCTGGCGGTTATCGCGCACTTTTCATGGCGTGGGTCTTATCCTTGCAGTGGGGTTGGGTATGGAGATGGGTCTCGGTTAAAGTTCAGTCAGCTAGGGATGCGATAAGCATTGGGTCTGCGCGGAGTTGATCCAACGGCCATCACACATTGAAAAATAAGGGAAGTTATTTCGTTGAGAGTGGTAAGTGGGTTTCTTCACACCGCTCTTGGCTGCTCAACAATTTTTATGAAATGGACGTGATTCCACTCAGGGGCCGACGCGTGGCAATACAAAACCACCCATATCATGCACTCCTGAGGATTTAAGGTTCGGAAAGCAATGAATGCGATATGCATCGGATCTGGGCAGGAGAAGATCTGACGGCTGTCGCGTGTCGAGATCGGTGAGGGCTAACTCTGTAGTGGGGCCAGGTACAGGGGACAAGATAGGTTTAAAAAAAAATCATTTTAATTTATGCGGGTTGGTATTTTGGCCCATGGAAGTTAGTTTATGTGGGTTTTAACTTAACCCAGGAATGTATCAAAGTTTCAAAGAAAAGAGGACCATAGAAAAGCAAGGATAGGAGGCCTCTTTTAAGCTTGAATTCTCCCATTTGTCTGTACTTGAGGTTGTTTGGCATGCCCAACCTCCTCTTATTAATAAAATTCAACTGTTTCTCTTAAAAATAAAAAACTAGCTATTATGGAATAATTAAATATAAAATATTTTATTTCAATATTTTAATCATTATTTATTAATATTATCGATTTATTAATAATATTAATTTATATAATATTATTTGTTAGGGGTTAACTTATTCCCATTAAATAAAAATATATTAAGCTAAAAACACTATGTGAGGAATAATTCAATCTAAAATATTTTATTTCAATATTTTAATAATTATTTATTAATATTATCAATTTATATAATATGATTATTTATTAATATTATCAATTTATATAATCATTATTTGTTAGAAGTTATTTTATTTCCTTTAAATAAAATGTTGAATTATATAAAACTAGAGTTATAGGTTAAGAATTGGTACTAGAAATATATTAATAATATAAAATAAAAAAGAGCTTACATCATGTTATATTATTAGGCATGTTATCACCCAGATTGAACCTCAGGCTGAAGGAAGGCAATTCCAAGGTAACCACAAACCACGCTTAGCCAAGTAGATAGCCCTACTAGGCTAGGAGAGGGCTCTCTCCATAAGGATCTCAACCAAATTGACTAAATCTAGAAACTGATATTAGGCTAGGTATATTAGCACAAGGTTTGATTTGATTTTGAAGGGTTTTGCTGGAACATGAGGAGCCAAATAGTTAGGGCAAGGAAATTAGGTCAAAATTGCAGGGTGTTCGATGGGGCAAGGTAGGCACAATGATCAGAACCTTAGGGTTTGATGGATGAGGTGAAAATACAGGTGAGGAGCTAGGAAGATCATGTAAACCTCATGGATTCTTCCTAAAATAAAGAAAAAATAGTCTGTGAAATGTCTACCCAAAACAGAGCATAAAAGTTATGGATTCTACCTTTCAGACTTGTATGAATTCACATAAAGAGTATGAAATGATGAAATGGAGTCAAAAATACATTTTAACACATGAAAACATAAGAAAAACTGAACTAAGCATCATACCACATGGATTCTAAAGAAATAAATGCAATTTTTCATTAATCTCCTGTTGTAACTGATACAAAGTGATATTTAATCAAAGCCTAAGCATTCCACTGAGTCCAACCCTTTACAATGAGAAATAAAAAGAAGATATAGACCTCAGTTCAACCTCCTCCCATCCTCATGGGTCGAATCCTCAAGATGAGGAACTAATCCATCAAAAGCTGAACAAGAAACTGGAATCTAGGTAACCCTAACAACTTGCCTTTAAAAGGGAGGAAACTGATTCATTTGACTTCAAGAGAACTTTTGATCCAATGAATCTACCCTCCAGTGACTAATATTCATCTTATTTACATGCCTAGTCACCATTTACATCAATAAAACATCATCCATGAGATAAAACCCAAAAGTTATAGTCATGGCACAATAAAGTGAAAATTTAGCAGAAAATTGTCCTATGCGCAGCGCCAAAAGGCTATGCGCAATATTTTTGCAAGGCCATTTTGGAGGCCTTCCCAGTGTCCAAATTGAGCTCATGATAGCTCATTGGAAAGCTTGTCTTGTCTACTTTCCAAATATTCCTTTATTTTCCCATTTGGAGTTGATTTGACCCCTAAAAAACGGATTCTCCCAAGACTTCTTCTATGCGCAACGCCATGGTCAAAAAGAGGGTAGAGAGGTCATTTTTTGGGTGTTTTTTGACCTTTTGACCAACCAATTTTGCTCCAAAAACTTAGAAAATGCACAGGGAGCATGCTTACATCATTAGGAATCCAATGGTGGTCTTCTTTTTTCCATTGGATGCTCCTAGGAAAAGCACAGCGCCAATGGTGCTGCACATAAAGCCAAAATTTCTGTGTCAAAAACTGCTAAATTCTTCAAAAATGCAAAATCCTCAAAACCTACCCAAAATTTCTAAAAATTTGTGGGAGACCACCATCATCAAGTGTTTGGGTCATCCAAGGAAGCTTTAGCAAGAAACCCAAGCCTATCACCCTCCTTTTTCCTTTGAGGGTTTGTTTTAGCCTTCTCTTCATTTGCTTGACTCTTATGTTATAAATCTTGTTCTGGGTCATGTAATGGTAAGCCATGTGCCTGATGATTTGATTGTCCCTGTTGGCCCTTTTTAGCAGCTTCTCCAAATGAAAATTGACCTTGTCAAGCCATGTTTCTCTATCTTCTTCAATCTCCCTTTCAAGCCTCTGTTCTGTAGTCAAGTTGGCTGGGGTCTCTTCCTCTTGCATTACTGACTTTCCTTTGTCATCTTGCCTCTTTGCCTTGAGAAGTTCTAGCTCCATGAGGACCTATTTTTCATTTAGCTACTTGTTCTCTTGCTTAAGGAATGAAATGACATACTTAGATCTCGCCAAGTTGTCCATCAGTGCTTGGATCTGTGCTTCTTTTTCCTTTATGTTTATATTTTCATTTGTCGCCTCATCTTGAGCCTCCAAGTCGAATATCTTAATGCCATGATGAAAGTGTGGCTGTTCTGGTTCATCATTTTCCATCAAATCAAATTCCCTTTCTTCTTCACCATTGAGGCTTTCCTCCAACATATTTTCCTTCCCTTTTTGCACCTACGACACCTGTTTTACATGTTGTGTCGATGAAGAAGGCAAAGCCCCTTCCACAATTTGTGGAGCAATCATTTGCCTATGAGCTGATGAAGAAGGAAAGGCCCCTTCCACATCAGGTGGAGTAAACACTTGTCTATCCACTGCAAACAACTTTCTAGCCCCTCTCTGATATGTTTTGTAGGTTTCCAGCTTCTCAACAACATTAATATTTTTATCCTTCTTACTTTTCTTTACTTTGGTACTGCTGGAAGGCCTTTCTTCTTCTTGAGGCACTGGTGGAGGAATCTAAGGACCATTGAAGATGTCATTGGCAATAAATGTATCCCAGGAGATGTTGAGGAGGTTGAGATGATGTAGCACAATAATCTTAATCAAGGAATAGTGATAAATACTATTCATCTGCTGAGGGTATGGATTTTTCTGTACAATGTAGGCCATCTTCTCAATGTTCCTGAATAAGAAGTAAGGGATGCTCAACATTATCACTCTTGTGAAGTGCATGAGAAGCCTAATATGATAGGTATATAGTCTAGAAAATCTGCCTTCACATTGAAAATACTTCATAATGATCCTCATCATAGGGGCATACTTGTCGAGAAGGAACCTAAAAGGAAAGATCCTCTTCTTTGCATTCCTGTACCTAGATTTGATGTATGGCTCATAGTAGTGCTCATCCAAATCTTGTGCTTTATACCATTTCCCCCCCACATTCAGAATCCTTGCAGCATCAGTGGTGATGGAGGTGGAAACTGCAAATGTCACCCCGAGAAGAGTTATACTGTTATCATGGAGATTTGCTATAGAAAGCTTGGTCAGCTCAGGATGATGTTGAACTCTTTGTACTTGCTCACAAAACTCATAACATCCTAGATACCTAAAACAAGAGATAGTCATAGGGGAAGCCTCTAACTCTCTGATGTTTGATGGTTCCTCTCTAATAATTATGCCTCCCTTATGTGGTTTTCTCTGATGCCGAGGTTCATATTCCATGCTTTCACTGCCACTGTTTTCCTCCTCATAATCTTTATCCTTTTTATCCATGTTTTTGAGTTTGAAGTTTTAGAAACCCTAGAGAAGGTAATCAGGAAGTGGGAGTTATGGTAAGTAGGGATAGGGGAAGGGGAGAGGAGTTTGTGTGATTTAGGAATGAGATATGTATGATGTGAGAGTGAGAAAGGGGGGTATTTTTAGCAGTGACTATTTTGTAAGTAGGGGTTTTTGGATTTTGTTTGGGGACTAGGGTATGGGGATAAGTGTATTGGACAATAGGGAATATGGAATAGGGATGATATTTAGGGATATGACAAAAAGATATGGGAATGAACAGGAAAATGATAAGCAGGGAGGGTTTTTAGACAACCTAGGGTTTGAAAATTTTAATAGTGAACTAACTCAAAAATCTTGAAATGAGTGTTGGGACGACAACTTAGGGAGTAAACTTACTTGTTTGACGCTTTATGTAGCAAAAGGAGTGATTTGGATGCTCTTTAGGATGGTTTTGGTGGTTACCAGCCCTATGCGCAGTACCGTGTACAGGTGCGCAACGCCCATTTTTATGCACAACACCGTGCAAAAATACACAGGTGCACTGGCTAAATGTGCAACACTCCAGCTGTATGTGCAGTGCCCTGCCTTCGTGTGCAGCGCCCCACAACTTTTCCCTGTGCGCAATGCCCCACAACTTTTCCCTGTGCGCAACGCTCAGGTTTTATGCATAGCGCTTGTGGTTTCTTCACCACCAATTCGTTGAAACTCAATTTTTCTCTTTGCTAAAAGAGCATGATGAAGTTTAGCTCATCCCTTTGAGGTTTTATAACTGTAATTTTCACTATAGGGACCCACCACTTTAATCATTCACCTTTTAAATTTTCTTTCTCATGTTTCTTTCAAATGCTTTTGAGTGGCTGATATGCTTTAAGGCTTTGCATCATGAAGTTTATAGCAGGGAGTATATGAATTTAAGCAGCTAGGGAAATTAAGGACTTTATCATGAAATGACTTTGACAATTACAAATAAATATTCCATTTTCAACTCAAAAGCAATGTTTTTGAGATGAAAATCTATAAAGAACTAAAGAAAACATCCATATATCAATTTTGACTGAATGACCTTTATTAGGTCTTCCCCACACTTGTTGTTGCCCTTTATTTGGATACAATAATGACCCTAGACCTAGAAAGATGAAACCTAATGACCTAAATAAAAAATGAAGACCTGATTTCATGACTAATTTTGACTGAGATGACAAGAGTGACAGAAGGGTTTTAAAAGCAGACATCTTTGTGAGGGAAAAGACAAATCTTGACTCAAACAACCATCAGGGAATCAATTTCAAAGTATGACCTAGCGGAATGACTTGAAATTGCAAGGTGAGACACCTAAAATGATCATGCAAAAAGAGGAATGTGATCCCTGATGGAAGTATGCAAATACTGACACTAACAAGGCGCATAAATATTTTAGTTGCATTAATAAACTTAATAATATTGCAAAAAATAAATGGACCTTCCATTAGGAAGCTGACTATGACCTACTTCCCTTCACATGCAAGGTCTATCATGAATGTGGTCATTTTGCTAGAAATCGTCCAAAATCTTCAAATGCCCCTTCTTGGAAGGAAGAAGGATATAAATCATAGACTACTAAGAGAAGAAGAGGTCCCTCAAGGCCACAAATTACCGCTTAGGCCCTTGAGAATCAGGTTGTTCCTAAGGTATCACTTCCCCTCAACATCCTTTATGGGATCGCTCTTCAACAAATCTACAAACTAGTTGTTAAAGATCTCTCAGAAACCAACTTGAAGTACTAAATGGAATAAAGAATATAGAGGAAATGATCCAGATTTAAACAAGAACGCAACAAATTACAGATATAACCATAAATACAGAGATGCAACAAAAATAATACTTCATTTCATTGATGTAAAATACTGAAATATGCTTACAAACAGACATGGAAATAAAGTATCTCCAGCGATGGTAGCTTATCTCTAAGAAGAGATGTGGTAGCTACATGCCTCTGCACTTTGTTACAATGAGACTAAAAGGCCTATTTATTGTTGAGAAACAATGGAAAACCATAAACATCCAAAAACCTAACCCTAGGAGTGAAGTGCCAAACTATGGGCCCCGTTTGGGTAAATTGGTACATCAACTTCCCATGGTCGTAACTTTGGCATACGATCTTCATTTGATGCGCACAATACCTTGTTAGAAAGATCTATCCGAGGACTACAACTTTTGAGTGAGAAACATTAGACACATAGTGCATGTTTCTCCCAATTTTCCCAAAAAACGTCGTTTAGGGCCTCAAAACGGCTCCATAAATTCGGGACCCGAAAAACCTGCCAAAAATAGTAAATTTTGCTACAATTAAGGAAACTAAAAAACTGAAAGAGATAGTTGTGGGGGTCCAAGTGGGATAGGTAGGTGGCCACCAACATCCACTTGGATCATTCCTCCCCTTTTAGGAAGTAATGGTCCCCATTGCGTTGAGTTCCTCCATGAGATGAGGAAACTTCTGTTGAACTTGGTCCCTGGTGTGCTGTTCTGCAACCTTTGATGTGTCCAGTAATGGGGGGAGCATGGTCGAGGGCGGTCCACATTGAACACTTGGTGCAAGCTAAGGAATGGGGGAATGTTGTGCTCCAAAGCATTGGTCCCCACAACCTTGGTAATGGTGTAAGGACCATATCAGAGTGGTCTGAGCTTCTGATGGGATCTTGTAAGGTGTTCTTTCTTTAGATGCAATGAGACTTTGTCGCCCACTTGAAAATTGTGTGGTACCTGATGCTGATCATGTCGCTACTTGTACTTGGAATTTTCCATAATGGAGGGGCGATATATCAACCCGTTGGGTAGAGATTCTCTAGGAGTCAGATCGAATGAATGCTTGACCTGAAAGTGCAACAGTACCCCTGTGGGTGAGGAGAAGATGTTCCTATATTCTTTCATGACCGTATCCATCTGCTGCTGTTGCTTCTTGGAGGAACCCGCCTCGGGGGTCATTGATGCGGTGACAATCTTCCCCTTACTTTGGGAGCGAACCAAATAGAAAATGAATTTCCTAGTCTAGGAGATGATCTTGCTACATTTCTTAGCAGAGATCAAAGAGGTGGCGGTAGGTGGGTCTACCTCCAAGATCCATTATAATGAATTACCCAAAGAAATAATAACAGAATGAGGCCTTGACTCATACACAACATGTCATTTCCACAAGTATGGTTGGCCTAATAATACATCAGAAACATCAAGGGGTGCAACATCACATAATACCTCATCTGTGAAGGGCTTGATGTTGTAGGGAAAGCAACACTACTGGTGAACTCAGAGATCTCGTCCTTGGTGAAGCCACCTAATGTTGTATGGTTACAAGTGTGGTATGGTCAATAGTCCCAGTCGCTTCGCGACCTCTGCTGAAATGATGTTCTTTTGGCTGCCATTATCGACAATGAATTGCAGCGGTGAACCCTCCAACCACATTTGCGAGTGTAAAAGACACTCCCCCTCCTCTGGATATTCGAGTTCATTCTTCTGGACCTTGGCTGTGGAAATAGTGGCATTGGGCTTCGCATCAATGATTTTATTGCCTTTTTCATCCCCCTTGTTAGGTTTTGACTCAGGGTCGAAACATGCATTTCATTCTGAAGCCTTCAACTTGGACACCAGTGACTACTTGTTCCGACACTCACTTATGTTATGAGTGGGGCTCTTATGTAACTCACACCACTTTCCTGTGTCCTTATTTGACTTCGTGGTGTTGTTATTTTCTTGTGGCTTCGATGGGATGTCTTGGGTCAGCCCGCCTTGGCTTTTTCCTTTGTTCTTCGGATTCGCATATCCAAAGTCTCGCTTCTTTTGTTTAAACTTCCGCTCGATCTTGACAGCGTATCGGTACACTGTGTCGAGCGAGGAGATGTCCAGGAACTCCATCTCATCCTGGATGTACTTGTGTAGGCAGCAACAATATTTTAGTACTAAATGCCGCTCATAATCCTTGATACCCAACTTTATGCGTAGGGTATGAAAAATATTTGTGAACTCCAGCACATCTTGGTCCCTTCCATGCCGCAATGTGGTCCACTTTATGTATTTGTCCTCATAGCTCCTGATAGGGTAGTACTGCTCCTCGATGGCATCTCGAAATGAATTCTAAGTGGGTACGGCTAAAAATAGTGAGACCGTACTTTCATCCTTCTGCTCACAGTAGGTTTCCCACCAGTCCTTGATGTCGGGGGCTACTTTGAAAAGTGCAAAAGTGATATTTTCCCGTCTAGAGAAATCATGAACATAAAAATAACCTTCTAGCATATTTAACCATTTTTCTATGGCATCTACATCTATCAGACCCTCAAATATGGGGATTTCAAAGTTAACTTGTACCTTAAAGGGTGTGGCGTTTCCAGAGTAGCTGTTGGAAGCAGATGCGTTGCGCCTGGGTAGCTGTTGAAGGATCTGGGCAAAGTTTCCATCATCATGTTCCTTTGTCGCTCGAGGAATTCTTCGAGAAAGATTTTGATAGGATCTCCTGCCCCCTTGTCTTTCTTTTCATTTTCCATGGGAGGACATCGTGATTTGCGAGGCTGGTCTTGCAAAGGTTTGACCAATTCAAGCCCTAACTCCTTATATCCCGACATTGTTGGGGACATGTAAAGAAAAACAGAGAAAGAGCAGACCGCTCTGATACCACTGATCCAGATTTAAACAGTAACACAAAAAATTACAGATATAATCATAAATATTGAGATGCAACATAAATAATACTTTATTTCATTGATGTAAAATACTGAAATATGCTTACAAACATAAATGGAAATAAACTAGCTCAGGCGATGGTAGCTTATCTCTGAGAAGAGATGTGGTGGCTGCATGCATTTGAACTGTGTTACAATGAGGCTCGAAGGCCTATTTATTGTTGAGAAATAATGGAAAACCCTAAACATTCAAAAACATAACCCTAGGAGATGAAGCGTCAAACTATGGGCCCCCTTTGGGTAATTGGTACATCAAGTTCCTGGGGTTGTAACTTTGGCATATGATCTTCATTTGACGTGCGCAATACATCATTAGAAAGATATATCTAAGGAACACTACTTTTGGGTGAGAAAAAATAGCCTATGATTCCATGTTGCTCCTAGGTTTCTTTAAAAACATCGTTTAGGGTCTCAAAACAGCTCCGGAAGTTCACAACCCGAAAAACCTGCCAAAAATAGTAAATTTTCCTAAAATTAAGGAAATTGAAAAACTGAAAGAGACAGTAGTGGGGATCCAAGTGGGATAGGTGGGTGGCCACCAACATCCACCTGGATCATTTCTCCCCCCTTAGGAAGAAATGGTCCCCATTGTGTTGAGTTCCTCCATGAGATGATGAAACTTCTATTGAACTTGGTCCCTGGTGAGCTGTTCTCCAACCTTTGATGTGTATAGTAATGGTGGGAAGCATGGTCGATGGCGGTCCACATTGAGCACTTGGTGTAATCGAAAGAATGGGGGAATGCTTTGCTCCAAAGTATTGTTTCCCACAACATTAGTAATGGTGTAAGGACCATATCAAAGTGGTCTGAGCTTCTGATGGGCTTTTGTAAGGCATTGTTTCTGTAGATGCAACCAGACTTTGTCTTCCACTTGAAACTTGTGTGGTATCTGATGTTGATCATGTCACTGCTTGTACTTGGAATTTTCCATAATGGAGCGCTGATATATCGACCTGTTGGGTGGAGGTGCTCTAGGAGTCAGATGGAATGAATGCTTGACCTGACAGTGCAACGGTACCCCTCTGGGTGAGGAGAAGATGTTCCTATATTATTTCATGACCATATCCATCTACTGCTGCTGCTGCTTGGAGGAACCTGTCTCGGGGGTCATGGATGTGGCGGCAATCTTCCCCTTACTTTGGGAGTGAACTAGACAGAAAAATAATTTCCTAGTTTGGGAGACGATTTTGCTGCATTTCTTAGCAGAGATCAAATAGGTGGCAGTAGGTGGGGCTACCTCTGGTATCCCGTATAATGAATTACCCAAAAAATTAATAAAAGAGTGAGGCCTTGACTCATACACAAAATGTCGCTTCCACAAGTATGGTTGGCCTAATAATACATCACAAACATCAAGGGTTGAAACATCACATAATACCTCATCTGTGAAGGGCTTGATGTTGTAGGGAAGGTGACACTGTTGGCAGACTCGGAGATCTCGTCCGTGGTGAAGCCACTCGATATTGTATGGTTGCGGGTGTGGTATGGTTGGTAGACCCAACCGCTTCACGACCTCTACTGTAATAAGGTTCTTTTGGCTGCCACTGTTGACAATGAATTGCATCGGTGAACCCTTCACCCACATTTGTGAGTGGAAAAGACTCTCCCCCACCTCTGGATCTTCAGGCTCATTCTTCTAAACCTTGGTGGTGGCAACAATGGTGCTAGCCTCTGCATCAATGAATTGCTTCCCTTTTTCATTCCCCTTGTCGAGTTCTGACTCAGGGTCAGAACATGCATCTGATTCTGAAGCCTTCAACTCAGCCACGAGTGACTGCTTGGTCCGACACTCACTTGTGTTATGAGTGCGGCTCTTATGGAACTCACACCACTTTCCTGTGTCCTTCTTTGACTTTGTGGTGTTGTTCTTTTCTTGCGGCTTCGATGGGTTGTCTTGGGTCACCCTGCCTTAGCTTTGTGCTTTGTTCTTCGGATTCATATATCCAAAGTCTCACTTCTTTTGTTTAAACTTCTTCTATATCTTGACAGCGTATCGGTACGCCGTATTAAGAGAGGAGATGTCCAAGAACTCCATCTCATCCTAGATGTACCTATGTAGGTAGTTGTGGTATTTGAGTACCAAATTCCGCTCAGAATCCTTGATACCCGACTTTGTGTGAATGGTATGAAAAATATTTGTGGACTCCGGAACATCTTGGTCCCTTCCCTACCGCAGCGTGTTCCACTTTATGTATTTGTCCTCATAGCTCCTGACAGGGTAGTACTACTCCTTGATGGCATCCTAGAATGAATTCCAAGTGGGTGCGGCTGAAAATAGTGATCCCGTACTTTCATCCTTCTTCTCGCAGTAGGTTTACCACCAATCCTTGACGTGGGGGGCTACTTTGAGAAGTGAAAAACTGATCTTTTCCCGGCTGGAAAAATCATGAACAGAAAAATAACCTTCTTGCAGATTTAACCATTTATCTACGACATCTGCGTCTATCTGACCCTTGAATATGGGGAATTCAAAGTTAACTTTTACCTTAAAGGGTGTGGTGTTTCCAGAGTAGCTGTTGGAAGCAAATGTGTCGCCCCTGGGTAGCCGCTGAAGGATCTGGGCAAAGTTTTCCATCATTACGTTCCTTTATCACTCGAGGGCTTCTTCGAGCAAGATTTGATAGGATCTCCCACCCCATCATCTTTCTTTTAATCCACCATGGGAGGCCATCGGGATTTGCGAGGTTGGTCTTGCAAAGGTTCACACAGTTCAAACCCTAACTCCTTATATCTCGACCTCGTTGGGGACATGCAAAGAAAAACAGAGGAAAAGCAGACCGCTCTGATACCACTGATCCAGATTTAAACAAGAATGCAAAAAATTAAAGATATAACCATAAATACAGAGATGCAATAGAAATAATACTTCATTTCATTGATGTAAAATACTGAAATATGCTTACAAACAGAAATGGAAATAAAGCAGCTCAGGCGATGGTAGCTTATCTCTGAGAAGAGATGTGGTGGCTACATGCCTTTGAACTATGTTATAATGAGGCTCAAATTCCTATTTATTATTTATAAATAATGGAAAACCCTAAACATCTGAAAACCTAACCATAGGAGATGAAGCACCAAACTATGGGCCTTGTTTGGGTAAATTGGTACATCAACTTCTTGGGGTCGTAACTTTGGCATACAATCTCCGTTTGATGCGCACAATACCTCGTTAGAAAGATATATCCAAGCAATACAACTTTTGAGTGAGAAAATTCAATTAGTGCTTAATGTTGCTCCAATTTTTCCCAAAAAATGTCGTTTAGGGCCTCAAAACGGCTCCGGAAGTTCACACATAAAAAACTTGCCAAAAATAGTAAATTTTGCTATAATTAAGGAAATTGAAAAATTGAAAGAGACAGTTGTGGGGGTCCAAGTGGGATAGGTGGGTAGCCACAAAAATCCACTTGGATCATTCCTCCCCCCTTAGGAAGTAATGGTCCCCATTGCATTGAGTTCCTCCATGAGATCAGGAAACTTTTGCTGAACTTGGTCCTTGGTGAGCTATTATGCAACCTCTGATGTGTCCAATAATGGTGGGAAGCATGGTCAAGGGTGGTCCATATTAAAAAATCAGTGCAAAAAAAAGAATGGGGGAATTCTGTGCTCCAAAGCATTGTTTCCCACAACCTTGGTAATGGTGTAAGGACCATATCGGAGTGGTCTGAGCTTCTGTTAGGGTCTTGTAAGGCGTTTTTTCTACAGATGCAACTAGACTTTTTCGCCCACTTGAAACTTGTGTGGTACCTAATGATGATCACATCGCTGTTTGTATTTGGAATTTTTCATAATGGAGTGACGATATATCGAGCCGTTGGGTAGAAGTGCTCTATGAGTCAAATCAAATGAATGCTTGACCTGATAGTGCAACGGTACCCTTGTGGGTGAGGAGAAGAGTTCTTGTATTATTTCATGATCGTATCCATTTGATGTTGTTGCTGCTTGGAGGAACCTGTCTCGGGGGTCATGGATGTGGCGATGATCTTCCCCTTACTTTGAGAGCGAACCAGACAGGAAATGAATTTCCTAGTCTGTGAGATGATCTTGTTGCATTTCTTAGTAGAGATCAAAGAGGTGGTGGTAGGTGGGGCTACCTCTGGTATCCTATATAATGAATTACCCAAAGAAATAATAATAGAGTGAGGCCTTGACTCATGCACAACATGTCGCTTCCACAAGTATGGTTAGCCTAATAATACATCACAAACATCAAGGGGTGCAACATCACATAATACCTTATCTGTGAAGGGTTTGATGCTGTAGGGAAGGCGACACTGCTGGTGGACTCGGAGATCTCGTCCTTGGTGAAGCCACCCAATGTTGTATGGTTGTGGGTGTGGTATGGTTGGTAGTACAAGCTGCTTCACGACCTATGCTGAAATGATGTTATTTTGGCTGCCATTGTCGACAATGAATTATAGTTGCGAACCCTTCACCCACTTTTGTGAGTCGAAAAGATGTTCCCCCTCATCTAGATCTTCCAGCTCATTCTTCTGGACCTTCGCAGTGGCAATAGTGGCGCTGGGCTCCACATCAATGATTTTCTTCCCTTTGTCATTCCCCTTATTGGGTTCTGACTCAAGGTTAGAACATGCATCTGATTCTAAAGCCTTCAACTCGGCCACCAGTGACAACTTGGTCCGACACTCACTTGTGTTATGAATGGGGCTCTTATGGAACTCACATCACTTTCTTGTGTCCTTCTTTGACTTCCTAGTGTTGTTCTTTTCTTACAGTGTCGATGGGTTGTCTTGGGTCACCCCACCTTGGCTTTGTCCTTTGTTCTTCAGATTCACATATCCAAAGTCTCACTTCTTTTGTTTAAACTTCTGCTCAATCTTGACAGCGTATCGATACATCGTGCTGAGCGAGGAGATGTCTAGGAACTCCATCTCATCCTGGATGTACCTATGTAGGAAGCCACAATATTTGAGTATTAAATGCCTCTCAGAATCTGATACCCAACTTTGTGTGAAGGGTATGAAAAATATTTGGGAACTCCAGCACATCTTGGTCCTTTCCCTGCCGCAACATGGTCCACTTTACGTATTTTTCCTCATAGCTCTTGACAAGGTAGTACTTCTCCTCAATGGCATCCTGAAATGAATTCCAAATGGGTGCGACTGAAAATAGTGAGCTCGTACTTTCATCCTTCTACTCGCAGTAGGTTTCCCACCAGTCCTCGACGTGGGGGGCTGCTTTGAGAAGTGAAAAAGTGATCTTCTCCTGGCTGGAAAAATCATGAATAGAAAAATAACCTTATAGCAGATTTAACCATTTATCTATGACATCTGCATCTATCTAACCCTTGAATATGGGGATTTCAAAGTTAACTTGTACCTTAAAGGGTGTGGCGTTTCTAGAGTAGCTCTTAGAAGTAGATGCATCGCCCCTGGGTAGCCACTGAAGGATCTGGGCAAAGTTTTCCATCATCATGTTCCTTTGTCATTCGAGGGCTTCTTCAAGCAAGATCTTGATAGGATCTCCTGGCCCCTCGTCTTTCTTTTCATCCGCTATGTGAGGCCGTCGGGATTTGCAAGGCTGGTCTTGCAAAGGTTCAACCAACTCAGGCAATAACTCCTTATATCCCGACCTCAATGGGGGCATGCAAAGAAAAACAAAGAAGGAGTAGACTGTTTTGATACCACTGATCCAGATTTAAATAGGAACACAATAATTACAGAAATAATACTTCATTTCATTGATGTAAAATACTGAAATATGCTTACAAATAGAAATGGAAATAAAGTAGCTCGGGCAATGGTAGCTTATCTTTGAGAAGAGATGTGGCGGCTACATGCCTCTGAACTATCTTACAATGAGGCTCGAAGGCTTATTTATTGTTCAGAAACAATGGAAAACCCTAAACATCCAAAAAACTAACCCTAGGAGATGAAGCACCAAACTATGGGCCACATTTGGGTAAATTGGTACATCAACTTCCCAGAGTTGTAACTTTTGCATACGATCTCCATTTGACGCGCACAATACCTTGTTAGAAAGATCTATCTGAGGACTACAACTTTTGAGTGAGTGTTAAAGGTCCATGTCCCCATGCTGCTCCCAGTTTTCCCAAAAAACGTCTTTAGGACCTCAAAACGACTCCGAAAGTTCAAGACTCGAAAAACCTGCCAAATATAGTAAATTTTGCTACAATTAAGGAAATTGAAAAAATGAAAGAGACAGTTGTGGGGGTCCACGTGGGAGAGGCCAATGGCCACCAACATCCACTTGTATCATTCCTCCCCCATTAGGAAGCAATGGTCCCCATTGTGTTGAGTTCCTCAATGAGATGAGGAAACTTCTACTGAACTTGGTCCCTAGTGAGCTGCTCTACAACATCTAATGTGTCCAATAATGGTGGGAAGCATGGTCGAGGGTAGTCCACATTGAACACTCAGTGAAAGAGAAGGAATGGGGCAATGTTGTGCTCCAAAGCTTTGTTTCCCATAGCCTTGGTAATGGTGTAAGGACCATATCAGAGTGGTCTGAGCTTCTGATGGGCTCTTGTAAGGCGTTCTTTCTGCAGATGCAACCAGACTTTGTTGCCCACATGAAACTTGTGTGGTAGCTGATGCTGATCATGTTGCTACTTGTACTTGGCATTTTCCATAATGGAACGATGATATATTGACCTGTTGGGTAGAGGTGCTATAGGAGTCAGATTGAATGAATTCTTGACTTGACAGTGCAACGATACCCCTGTGGGTGAGGAGAAGATGTTCCTATATTATTTCATGACCATATCCATCTGCTGTTGCTGCTGCTTGGAGGAACCCATCCCGGGGGTCATGGATGTGGCGACGATCTTCCCCTTACTTTGGGAGTGAACTATACAATAAATGAATTTCCTAGTTTGGGAGATGATCTTGTTGCATTTCTTAGTAGAGAACAAAGAGGTGGCGGTAGGTGGGGCTACCTCCAATATCCTGTATAATGAATTACCCAAAGAAATAATAAAAGAGCGAGGCCTTGACTCATACACATCATGTTGCTTCCACAAGTATGGTTGGCCTAATAATACATCACAAACATCAAGGGGTGCAACATCGCATAATAACTCATCTGTGAAGGGCTTGATGTTGTAGGGAAGGCGACACTGTTGGCGGACTCGAAGATCTTGTCCTTGGTGAAGCCACCCAATGCTATACGGTTGTGGGCGTGGTATGGTCAGTAGTCCCAACCTCTTCACAACCTCTACTGAAATGAGGTTCTTTTGGCTACCATTGTCAATAATGAATTGCAGCGGCAAACCCTTCACCCACATTGTGAGTGCAAAAGACACTCTCTCTCCTTTGGATCTTCGGGCTCATTATTCTGGACCTTGGCAGTGGCAACAGTGGCGCTGGGCTGTGCATCAATGATTTTCTTCCCTTTGTCATTCCCATTGTCAGGATCTGACTCAGGGTCGAAATATTCATCTAATTCTGAAGCCTTCAACTCGGTTGCCAGTGACTTCTTGGTCCGACACTCACTTGTGTTATGAGTGGGGCTATTATGGAACTCACACCACTTTCCTGTGTCCTTCTTTGACTTCGTGGTGTTGTTATTTTCTTTCGGCTTCGACGGGTTGTCTTGGGTCACCCATCCTTAGCTTTGTCCTTTGTTCTTCAGATTCACATATCCAAAGTCTTGCTTCTTTTGTTTAAACTGCTGCTCAATCCTGATAGTGTATTGGTATGTCGTGTTGAGCGAGGAGATGTCTAGGAACTCCATCTCATCCTAGATGTACTTTTGTAGGTAGTCACATTATTTTAGTACCAAATGCCACTCAGAATCCTTGATAACCAACTTTGTGTGAAAGGTATGAAAAATATTTGTGAACTCTGACACATACCTTTTCCCTTCCCTACCATAGCGTGGTCCACTTTATGTATTTGTCCTCGTAGCTCCTAACTCGGCAGTACTGCTCCTTGATGGCATCTTGGAATGAATTCCATGTGGGTGCGGCTGAAAATAGTGAGCCCGTACTTTCATCCTTCTGCTTGCAGTAGGTTTCCCACCAGTCCTTGACATGGGGGTCTGCTTTTAGAAGTGCAAAAGTAATGTTTTCCCAGGTAGAAAAATCATGAACAAAGAAATAAACTTCTAGTAGATTTAACCATTTATCTACGACATCTGCATCTATCTGATCCTTGAATATGGGGATTTCAAAGTTAACTTGTACCTTAAAGGGTGTGGCATTTCCAGAGTAGTTGTTGGAAGCAAATGTGTCGCCTCTAGGTAGCTGCTGAAGAATCTAGGAAAATTTTTCCATCATCGTGTTCCTTTGTCACTCAAGGGCTTCTTCGAGCAAGATTTTGATAGGATCTCTTGCCCCCTAATCCTTCTTTTCATCCGCCATGGGAGGCTGTCAGGATTTGCGAGGCTGGTCTTGCAAAGGTTCGACCAGTTCAAGCCCTAACTCCTTATATCCCGACCTCGTTGGGGACATGCAAAGAAAAACAGAGAAAGAGCAGACCGCTCTGATACCATTGATCTAGATTTAAATAGGAATGTAAAAAAATTACAAATATAACCATAAATACAAAGATGAAACATAAATAATACTTCATTTCATTGATGTAAAATACTGAAATATGCTTACAAATAGAAATGGAAATAAATGAGCTTGGGCGATGCTAGCTTATCTCTGAGAAGAGATGTGGTGGCTACATGCCTCTGAACTGTGTTACAATGAGGCTCTAAGGCCTATTTATTATTGAAAACAATGGAAAACCATAAACATCCAAAAACCTAACCCTAGGAGATGAAGCACCAAACTATGGGCCCTGTTTGGGTAAATTGGTACATGAACTTCTCGGGGTCATAACTTTGGCATACGATCTTTGTTTGACGCGCACAATACTTGTTAGAAAGATCTATCTAAGGAATACAACTTTTGAGTGAGAAACATCGATCTATGGAATTATGTTGCTCTCAGTTTTCCCAAAAAATGTCGTTTAGGGCCTCAAAATAGCTCTGGAAGTTTAGGACCCGAAAAACCTACCAAAAATAGTAATTTTTGCTACAATTAAGGAAACTGAAAAATTGAAAGAGACAGTTGCGGGGTTCCAAGTGGGATAGGCCGCTGGACACCAACATCCACCTTGATCATTCCTACCCCCTTAGGAAGAAATGGTCCCCATTGCGTTGATTTCTTCCATGAGATGAGGAAACTTCTACTAAACTTGGTCCCTGGTGAGCTGTTCTTCAACCTCTAATGTGTCCAGTAATGGTTGGAAGCATGGTCGAGGGAGATCCACATTGAACACTCGGTGCAAGCAAAGGAATGGTGGAATGATGTGCTCCAAAGCATTGTTCCCACAACCTTGGTAATGGTGTAAGGACCATATAGGAGTGGTATGAGCTTCTAATGGGCTCTTGTAAGGCGTTCTTTCTACAGATGCAACCAGACTTTGTCGCCCACTTGAAACTTGTGTGGCACCTGATGCTGATCATGTCGCTTCTTGTACTTGGCATTTTCCAGAATGGAGTGGCAATATATTGACCCGTTGGTTAGAGGTACTCTAGGAGTCTGATCAAATGAATTTTTGACCTAACAATGCAACGATACCCCCGTGGGTAAGGAGAAGATGTTCCTCTATTATTTCATAACTGTATCCATCTGCAACTGCTGCTGCTTGGAGGAACCCATCTCGGGGGTCATGGATGTGGCAACAGTCTGCCCCTTTCTTTGGGAGCAAACCAGACAGGAAATGAATTTCCTAGTTTGGGAGATGATCTTGCTGCATTTTTTAGCAGAGATCAAAGAGGCGCGGATAGGTGGAGCTACCTCTAGTATCCTGTATAATGAATTACCCAAAGAAATAATAACAGTGCGAGGCCTTGACTCATACACAGCATGTCGCTTCCACAAGTATGCTTGGCCTAATAATACATCACAAACATCAATTGGTGCAACATCACCTAATACCTCATCTGTGAAGGGCTTGATGCTTTAGGGAAGGCGACACTGCTGGCAGACTCATCTCATCCTTAGTGAAGCCACCCAATGTTGTACGGTTGCGGGTGTGGTATAGTTGGTAGTCTCAGCTACTTCAGAACTTATGTTGAAATGAGGTTCTTTTGGCTGCCACTATCGACAATGAATTGTAGCGGCGAACCTGTCACCCACTTTTGTGAGTGGAAAAGACACTCCCCCTCCTCTTGATCTTCATGCTCATTCTTCTAGACCTTGGCGGTGACAACAGTGGCTTTGGACTCCACATCAATGATTTTCTTCCCTTTGTCATTCCCCTTGTCTGGTTTTGACTGAGGGTCGGAACATGCATCTGGTTCTGAAGCCTTCAACTCGGCCATCAACAACAGCTTGGTCCGACACTCGTTTGTGTTATGAGTGGGGCTCTTATGGAACTCACACCACTTTCATGTGTCCTTCTTTGACTTCATGGTGTTGTTCTTTTCTTGCGGCTTCGATGGGTTGCCTTGGGTCACCACGCCTTGGCTTTGTCCTTTGTTCTTCGGATTCACATATCCAAAGTCTTGCTTCTTTTGTTTAAACTTCTGCTCTATCTTAACAATGTATCAGTATGATGTGCTGAGTGAAGAGATGTCTAGAAACTCCATCTCATCCTGGATGTACCTGTGTAGGTAGCCGCGGTATTTGAGTACCAAATGCCGCTTAGAATCCTTGATACCCAACTTTGTGTGAAGGGTATGAAAAATATTTGTGAACTCTAGCACATCTTGGTCCCTTCCTTGCCGCAGCATGGCCCACTTTATGTATTTGTCCTCATAGCTCCTAATAGGGTAGTACTGCTCCTTGACGGCATCTGAGAATGAATTCCAAGTGGGTGTGGCTGAAAATAGTTAGCCCGTACTTTCATCCTTCTACTGGCAATAGGTTTCCCACCAGTCCTTGACGTGGGGAGCTACTTTGAGAAGTGAAAAAGTGATCTTTTCCCAGCTGGAAAAATTATGAACAGAAAAGTAACCTTCTAGTAGATTTAACCATTTATCTATGACATTTGCGTCTATCTGACCCTCGAATATGGGGATTTCAAAGTTAACTTGTACCTTGAAGGGTGTGGCGTTTCCAGAGTAGCTGTTGGAAGCAGACACGTTGCCTTTGAAGGATCTTGGCAAAGTTTTCCATCATCGTGTTCCTTTGTCGCTCGAGGCATTCTTCAAGCAATATTTTGATAGGATCTCCTGCCCCCTTGTATTTTTTTCATCCGCCATGGGAGTTCGGCAGGATTTTCGAGGCTATTCTTGCAAAGGTTTGACCAGTTCAAGTCCTAACTCTTTATATCCCAACCTCGATGGGGACATGTAAAGAAAAACAGAGAAAGAGCAAACCGCTCTGATGCCACTGATCCGAATTTAAATAGGAACGCAAAAAATTATAGATATCACCATAAATAGAGAGATGCAATAGAAATAATACTTCATTTCATTGATGTAAAATACTGAAATATGCTTACAAACAAGAATGGAAATAAAGTAGACCGGGCGATGGTATCTTATCTCTGAGAAGAGATGTGGTGGATACATGCCTCTGAACTGTGTTACAATGAGGCTCGAAGGCCTATTTATTATTGAGAAACAATGGAAAACCATAAACATTTAAAAACCTAACCCTAGGAGATGAAGCGCCAAACTATGGGCCCCGTTTAGGTAAATTGGTACATCAACTTCCCAGGGTCATAACTTTGGCATACAATCCTCGTTTGGTACGCACAATACCTCGTTAGAAAGATCTATATGAGGACTGCAACATTGGAGTGAGAAACATTGAACTATTTTCCAATGTTGCTCCCAGGGTTCCCAGAAAATGTCATTTAGGGTCTCAAAATGGCTCCGGAAGTTCAGGATCCAAAAAACTACCAATATAGTAAATTTTGCTACAATTAAGGAAACTGAAAAATTGAAAGAGACAGTTGGGGGTGTCCAAGTGGGATAGGTGGGTGGACACCAACATCCACCTGGATCATTCCTCCCCCCTTAGGAAGCAATGGTCCCCATTCCGTTGAGTTCCTCCATGAGATGAGGAAACTTCTAATGAACTTGGTGCTTGGTGAGCTGTTCTGCAGCCTCTGATGTGTCCAGTAATGGTGGGAAGCATAGTCGATGGTGGTCCACACTAAACACTTAGTGCAAGCGAAGGAATGGGGGAATGTTTTGCTCCAAAGCATTATTTCCCACAACCTTGGTAATGGTGTAAGGACCATATCGGAGTGGACTGAGCTTCTGTTGGGCTCTTGTAAGGCATTCTATCTACAGATGCAACCAGAATTTATCGCCCACTTGAAACTTGTGTGGTACCTAATGCTGATCATGTCACTACTTGTACTTGACATTTTCTAGAATTGAGTGGCAATATATTGACTTGTTGGGTAGAGGTGCTCTAGGAATTAGATTGAATGAATGCTTGACCTGACAGTGAAACGGTACCCTTGTGGGTGAGGAGAAGATGTTCCTATATTCTTTCATGATTGTATCCATCTGCTGTTGTTGCTGCTTGGAGGAACCAATCTCGGGGGTCATGGATGTGGCAATGATCTTCCAGTTACTTTGGGAGCGAACTAGACAGAAAATGAATTTCCTGATTTTGCTACATTTATTAGCAGAGATCAAAGAGGTGGTGGTAGGTGGGGCTATCTCCAGTATCTTGTATAAATAATCACCCAAATAAATAATAACAGAGTGAGGCCTTGACTCATACACATAATGTCACTTCCACAAGTATGGTTAGCCTAATAATACATCAGAAACATCAAGGGGTGCAACATCACATAATACCTCATCTATGAAGGGCTTGACGCTGTAGGGAAGGCGACACTTCTCGTGGACTCGGAGATCTCGTCCTTGGTGAAGCCACCTGATGCTGTAATATTGCAGGTGTGGTATGGTTGGTAGTCCCAGCCGCTTCACGACCTCTTCTTAAATGAGGTTCTTTTGTCTACCATTGTCGACAATGAATTTCTGCGACGAACCCTTCACCTACATTTGTGAGTGGAAAATATGCTCCACCTCCTCTAGATCTTCAGGTTCACTATTCTAGATCTTGGTGGTGGAAACAATGGCGTTGGGTTCCGCATCAATTATTTTCTTCCCTTTCTCATTCCCCTTGTTGGGTTCTTACTCAGGGTCAGAATTGTAGAAAATCTGCGATAGGTTAACCCGATAATGCAATATAAATCAAAGAAGAATACTATAACCTACTTCTACTATCAGTTTGTGGAAGCTTAAAGATCGAGCTAAACAATATAACCAGAAGAAGAAGAATCAATAGCATAATACACATGAAAATACTTTGGGGAAAGTCTCAGATAAAAACCCCATATTATTTTATTATTGTACATGGTGGAAATACATAGGAATTATATAAATCCTTAGCTATCACAGCTAGCCATCTCTCAGTACAATCCTCACAGATGCTCATAGGAAACCTTGGCTTCCCTCCAACCTTCCTCTCTACCCTCCAAGCTCCTATTTACTTGCATTGTTCCTTGTGGATGATTAGCCTATTACCAAGTGGAAAACCAAGCCTTCAAAAACTACACAATCCTCAAGGATGAATCCTTGACTGCATGCATGAGTTTTCTCCATGAGAAAACACATGCAACTGATAATACGCTATCCTTGAACATTAATCTCAACTAGGTCTTTCTCAGAATAAGCATGCATGAGTTTTTGATGAGGAAATATTCAGTTAATTGGAGTAGCACTAGTTGAGTGCATTAATGCATCAACTGACTGTTAACTCAGTATTAGTTCCTCAAACAATTTGGAACTAATTTAATTGGAATTAACTCAGTAAACTGAGTTAACTAATTACAACTCAAATATAACTCAATCTCATCTCCTTAATTTAAGGGATAACTCTTGCATGACTTCAGAAAGACTTCTAACTTGAATTTCTCCAACTAATTAATTTAAAATAAATAAATAAATTATTTCCAAGTAGCTATTAAGAATAAATTTGATTTTAATACACAATTTAATTCAAGGACAAATTAAATTGGAATATTCTTTTTGCCATATTTCAACACTCCCTCTCAACAAGAAAGGGATTATCTGCCACCTCGACCCTATTTGTATGGAACTCGAGTTTACACTTTGACAATGCCTTTGTCAAATTGTCAGCATCTTGCTCCTCTGTCGAAATATACTACAACAACATGATCCTCCTCACTACACAGTCTCTGAAATGATGATACCAGATGTCGATGTGCTTGGACCTATCAGGAAATATTGGATTCTCAGAGAGTTTGATAGAACTTTGATTATCACAATAGATCACATTTGGATCCATCCTTTGATAAATAAAAAAAACTACGATTTTCCACATCCAGATTGCCTCACATGCTGCCTGACTTGCAGCCATGTATTCTGCCTCTACCGAGCTAAGTGCAATCGACCTTTGTTTCCTGTTGTACCAAGAAAATTTCGCTGACCCAAGGTTGAAAATCCCTCCTGATGTGCTCTTCTGATCCGATGGATTCCCTGCCCAATCTGCATCAGTGAAGCCCTGTAGCTTCACTCCCTCTATCCGTCTGTACCATAATCCATACTGAGATGTGCCTTTGAGGTATCTCGATACATGCTTTGTCACCTTCCAAAACATCTTGGTAGGCTGAACCGTCACTTGAATCAGCTGGTTCACCGTATAGCACAAATCTGCTCATGTGTTCATTAAGTAAATCAGTGAACCCACAAGCTGCCTATACACAGTAGCCTCTACGACTTCTCTTGAAGTAACAACCTCCTTCCTCCAGTTACCCGCTAGAGGAGTCTGCATGGGCTTTCACTTCTCCATGTGGAATCTTCAAAGTATCTCATTGGCGTACTTGCCCTGAGACACAAACAAATCCCCATCCTTCTGGCACACTTCCATGCCAAGGAAGTAATGCATGATACCCATGTCTTTCATCTCGAATTCTCTTGCAAGGTCCTCCTTGCAAGACACGATCAACTGATCATCACTAGTCAATGTGTGATCATCAACATAAAGTACGATTATGAATAGCTTACCTTTCACCACGATGTTGTACAGATTCGTATCCGCTTCACTCTTTGTGAAGCCCAACCTAGTGAAGTAGTTGTCTATCTTGGTGTACCAATCACGAGGTGCTTGCTTCAGCCCATACAATGCTCTCTTGAGTCAGAACACATGCTACTCACAATTGAAGGTCTCAAAACCATCTGGCTGCTTTATGTACACATCTTCCTCAATCTGGTCATTGAGGAATGCAGTCTTCACATCCATCTGATGGATCTTCCAACCCATCTGTGATGATAGTGCCAATATAGATCTGATAGATGAGTACCTTGCGACAGGAGCAAAAGTCTCATCATAATCAATCCCCTTGACCTGTGAAAAGCCACGAGAAACAAATCTTGCCTTATGCTTGTCCACACTACCATCAATAGCTTGCTTTACCTTGTAAAGCCAACGGGAACTCACAATTGACTTGTTCTTTGGTCTCGGAACCATGTCCCAAACACTGTTACGAACTATGGAGACATACTCCTCCACCATAGCATCAACCCAAATTGGTTGTTGCATTACTTCCTCAAAGGAATATGGCTTGGTCTCAACACATTCCCCAGCAAGGGCCATGTATCTAGTATACCTCTTAGGTGACCTCCTCTGTCTGCACTGAGAATATGGTTCTCCCACATTCTCTCTTGCATCCTCCAACAATCTGTCAGCTTCTCTTGTGCACTTCCATCCATCTCTAGAATATTCTACTTGAGTGGATGTCCCCACTACTGGAACCTCTCCATGCGGCTGCTCTGCATTAGTTTGAGGCTCCTCCTCCTTAGGAACCAACAGTTCCTCCACAACCTATAGGTTGATCTCCCTCTCAAGGGAAACTCGCATGGCCTTTTGCTCATCAAACTCGAGATCTCTGCGAATCACTATCCTTCGACTGGTAGGCAAGTACATCTGATAGTTGTGAGGTGTATCAATGTACCCCATAAATATCCCCAACTCTGCTGTCGGCTCAAGCTTCTTCTGTGCATCCTTTGTCACATGGAAATATACCAATGAGCCAAAGATCCTGAAGTGACCCACATTTGGTCTCTTACCAGATAAATCTTCCTTTGGTGTCTTCATCCCAAGTATGCAATGTGGGCTTCTAATCTGCAAATAGACCTTTGTGTTACATGCCTCAGCCCACAAGTGAAGTGGTAGGCCTTGGTCATATAGCATTGCCCGTGTTTCCCCTACAATAGTTCTATTCTTCCTCTCGGCCACCCCATTTTGCTGTGGGTTATGAGGTGCCGTCAACTCTTGTTTAATTCCTTCCACTGCAAAGAAGTCCTTAAACTCTTGAGAGACATATTCTCCACCGTTGTCACTTCTCAAGGCCTTGATCTTCTTCCCTGACTCTTTCTCGACCAAAGCTTTTAACTCACAAAAATTTGTGAAAGTTTGGTCCTTCTTCTACATGAAATAAATCAAGCATTTGCGAGAATAGTCATCAATGAAAATCACATAATACCTTTTCTTCATTGTGGATTCCATCAAGAATGGTCCACACAAATTAGTATGAACTCGCTCTAAGATAGCCTCTGCTTGAGTGTCTCGATCATGAAAGGAAGACTTGGTGTAATTTCCCAAGGTGCAACCTTTGCATGTTTCAACTTGCTCAAGTTTACCTTTGGGAAGTCCTGTAGATATCTGCTGCATTATCTTCAAAGCCCCATGATGCAAATGGCCCAACCACCTGTGCCACAACTTGCCAATGTCTTGGCTTTGTACCAATTCTACTTTCGTACTTAATGCTGCATAATCATCTACCTCTAGTTTATATAGATTCTTCACCTAAATCCCTATCCTCTTGGTCTAGCCCATGGCTATGTGTCATAGGCCTTTCTTTTGCCGAAGACAACATCATAGCCTTTGTCCTCCAACATCGCAACCGATACCAAGTTCTTCTTCAGTCTAGGCACACACATCACATCTGTCATGGTGAGAGGAGCTCCATGCTCCCTCTGAAAAGCAACCGTGCCCACTCTTGAAACACTATACCTTCCATCATCACCCATCTCTATGCGCATCTTGAGGTATTTCTCCTCCAAGGCACTGAATAAATTTTTATCACCAGTGATGTGGAATGAGGCTCCACTGTCAAGATACTAGACACAACCCATCATCGACGACACCATGCATGTGATGAGGGTAAAGTCCATTTCGAACTGAGAGGCTAATGCATCACCTTTCGATCCTTCCAAGGATCCCTTCATGGACTTCTTCGATGGGAAATTAGTCGCATAATGTCCCATCTTGTGACAATTAAATCATCTTACTTTAGACATGTACCCCTTCTTCCCTCCATGAGAAGAATTTGATTTGAAATGGGAAGCCTTCCCCTTCCCTTTCCTTACCTTTTCTAAGGCAAGATTTTCTTCATCATCATTCTTGGATGAAGAACCATCTTGTGTGCTCCTCCTGATCTCTTCTTGTGTGCTCCTCCTAATCTCCTCCTACATAAGATCCGACCACAGTCGTTCCCAATCAGGCAGTTTCTCCCTTCCATTCACAGAGTCCTGGTAGCTATTCCAACTCTTTAGAAGGCCAAGGAGAGCGAGGCTCACCATATCATCATCGGAAGTAGTTATTCCCACAATGCCAAGCTCATCTCTGTAGGTGGTGAGCTTGTTCAGATATGTGGAAATAGTATCGTCCTTCTCCATCTTGATTCTTTGAAGCTTATACTTGAGTGCCAATTTCCTCTGGTCGCTACTTTTCTGGTAGAGGTCCTTCAATGTCTTCCACATTGAAAATGGAATATCCTTCCCATGGAGACTCGAGACAATATGGTCTCAAACTTCCTCAAGGATGATCCGTCTCGCCTTCGCCACACACTTCTTCCACTCAGCCAACTCTTGTGCATTAGTTGAAGCTAGCTTTGGGATTTCTTGATCAATGAATTCCTTCAAGCCATTTTGTTCTAATACAACCTCCATTATATCTTTCCATGCTATGTAATTCGAGCTACCTTCCAAGGCATACTCGAGTCTCAAGCCATAGAACACCATTGGCCAACCTTGAAGTATGATATGAATTCAATTTTCGCCTGCAACCCCAAACATCAAACTTCGAATTCTCTTCTCAGTGTACTATTCACAGCTTTGATACCATGTAGAAAATTTGTGATGGGTTAAACCGATAATGCAATATAAATCAAAGAAAAATACTATAACCTACTTCTACTATCAATTTGTGGAAGCTTAAAGATTGAGCTGAACAATATAACAAGAAGAAGAAGAATCAATGGCACAAGACACATGAAAATACTTTGGGTAAAGTCTCAGATAAAAACCCCACACTATTATATTATCATACATGGTGGAAATACATAGGAATTATACAAAGCCTTAACTCTCATAGCTAGCCAGCTCTCAATACAATCCTCACAGATGCTCACAGGAAATCTTGGCTTCTCTCCAACCTTCCTCTTTGCCCTCCAAGCTCCTATTTCCTTGCGATGTTCCTTGTGGATGATTAGCCTATTACCAAGTGGAAAACCAAGCCTTCCAAAACTGTGCTATCCTCAAGGATGAATCCTTGACTGCATGCATGAGTTTTCTCCATAAGAAAACACATGCAACTGATAGTACATTGTCCTTGAACATTAATCTCAGCTGGGTCTTTCTCAGAATAGACATGCATGAGTTTCTGATGAGGGAATCTTCAGTTAACTGGAGTAGCACTAGCTGAGTGCATTAATGCATCAATTCACTGTTAGCTCACTATTAGTTCCTCAAACATTTTGGAACTAATTTAACTAGACTTAACTAAGTAAGCTGAGTTAACTAATTACAACTCAATCTTATCTCCTTAATATAATGGATAACTCTTTCATGACTTCAGAAAGACTTCTAACTTGAATTTCTCCAACTAATTAATTTAAAATAAATTAAATAATTATTTCCAAGTAGCTATTAAGACTAAATTCGATTTTAATTCACAATTTAATTCAAGGGAAAATTAAATTGGAATATTCTTGTTGCCATATTTCAACAGGAACATGCATCTGATTCTAAAGCCTTAAAATCAGCCACCAGCGACTGCTTGCTCCAACACTCACTTGCGTTATGAGTGGAGCTCTTATGGAACTCACACCACTTTCAGGTGTCCTTCTTTGAAGTCGTGGTGTTGTTCTTTTCTTGTGGCTTCGACGGGTTGTCTTGGGTCACCTCGCCTTGGCCTTGTCCTTTGTTCTTCGGTTTCACATATCCAAAGTCTCAATTCTTTTGTTTAAACTTCTGCTCAATCTTGACAGTGTATCGATACACTGTGCCGAGTGAGGAAATGTCCAGGAACTCCATTTTGTCCTAGACGTACCTGTGTGGGCAGCCACGGTATTTGAGTACCAAATTCCACTCAGAATACTAGATACCAAAATTTTTGCGAAAGGTATGAAAAATATTTGTGAACTTTGACACATCTTGGTCCCTTCCTTGCTGCAACATGGTCCACTTTATGTATTTATCCTCATAGCTTCTGACAGGCTAGTACTGCTCCTTGATGGCATCTCGCATTGAATTCCAAGTGGGTGCAGCTGGAAATAGTGAGCCCGTACTTTCATCCTTCTTCTCGCAGTAGGTTTCCCACTAGTGCTTGATGTGGGGGGCTTCTTTGAGAAGTGAAAAAGTGATCTTTTCCCGACTGGAAAAATCATGAACAGAAAAATAACCTTCTAGTAGATTTAACCATTTATCTACGGCATATGCATCTATCTGACCCTCGATATGGGGATTTCAAAGTTAACTTGTACCTTAAAGGGTGTGGCATTTCCAAAGTAGCTGTTGGAAGCAAATGTATCGCCTCTAGGTAAACGCTGAAGGATCTGGGCAAAGTTTTCCATCATCGCATTCCTTTGTTGCTCAAGGGCTTTTTCGAGCAAGATTTTGATAGGATATCCTGCCCCTTTGTCTTTCTTTTCATCCACCATGGGAGGCCGTCGGGATTTGCGAGGCTGGTATTGCAAAGGTTCGACCAGTTCAAGCCCTAACTCCTTATATCTCGACCTCGTTAGGGACATGCAAAGAAAAACAGAGAAAAGCAGACCGCTCTGATACCACTGATCCAAATTTAAACAAGTACACAAAAAATTACAGATATAACCATAAATACAAAGATGCAATAGAAATAATACTTCATTTCATTGATGTAAAATACTGAAATATGCTTACAAATAGAAATGGAAATAAACTAGCTCGGGTGTTGGTGGCTTATCTATGAGAAGATGGCTACATGCCTTTGAATTGTGTTACAATGAGGCTCGAAGGCCTATTTATTGTTGAGAAACAATGGAAAACCCTAAAAATCGAGAAACCTAACCCTAGGAGATGAAGCGCCAAACTATGGCCCCCGTTTGGGTAAATTGGTACATCAACTTCCTAGGGTCGTAACTTTGGCATACGATCTTCATTTGATGCACACAATACCTCGTTCAAAAGGTCTATCCGAAGACTACAAGTTTTGAGTGAGAAATGTTAGTTTATGGACCCATGTTGTTCCCAGTTTTCCCAAAAAACGTCATTTAGGGCCTCAAAACGGCTCGAGAAGTTCGAGATCCAAAAAACATGCCAAAAATAGTAAATTTTTCTACAATTAAGGAAATTGAAAAAATAAAAGAGACAGTTGTGGGTGTCCAAATGGGATAGGCAGGTGGCCACCAACATCCACCTAGATTAGGAAACATACAAAACATTTGAAGATGTTCATGAGAAGGAAGCTTCCCCACAAAGTCAATAACCCACTTCTCAAAAGCCTCAAGAGCTCATACTGGGTGCAGTGGAATTTCATCAAGATGAGATGGTTGCCCAACACACACACAAACATCACATTTCCTAACATATTCCTATGCGTCTCTAAAAAGAGTAGGTTGCCAAAGTCGATCTTGTAACACTTTCCTTGCAGTCACTTTTCCTCCAACATGACCTCTCACAATGCTAGAATGACATTCTCACAAAACACTTTCATTTTGATGGTGCAAAACACATCTATTGAAAATATGATCAAGCCCCATTTTGTACAACTAACCTACAATAAGTTGATAGTCTGCAACTCATACTACCATATGCCTCTTTTGAGTCATTGTGCATTCATCAGAGCACTTACTGGTTGCTAGAAATAGCTTGATATCCTCCAAATAATCTGGTAATGCTTCAATTCAAAACAAAACCGCATTAGGCAATTGGTCATCAACTGCCCCTCCCACTTCACTAAACTCCAACCAAGAAAGGTGATCTGGACCCACATTAGAGCAACCTATTTTAACAATAACTTCAAACAAGAATTCCTAAAGCAACAATATCCATCTGCATATTCTCCCTTCCAAGATAGGTTTGTTAACTAGATAATTTAAAGTAGAATAATCAATAAAGTATTTAAAAGGACCACCAAGAAGATAATGTCTAAACTTTTGGAGAGAGTTCACCATGGCGAGAGCTTCCCATTCGATGGGCGTATAATTCTTCTCAATAGTGGATTTTTTATGCTAGAAAAATAGATGGGATGATCTAAGTAACCTTCTCCCGACTACATTAATATAACACCCAAAGAAATACCATAAACATCTATATGAACAAGAAATGCCTTTTTCTAATATGGGTAAACTAGAATTAGAACACTCACAAGCTTTTCTTTTAAGGTGTTGAATATAGCATCACATTTAGCAATCCATGTGTAATGTTCAACTTTATTCAACAACTTCTCCAATGGTGCAGTGATCAAGGCATAGTTGTGGATAAAATTATGATAATAGCTTGTGTGTCCCAAAGTAGACCACAACTACTAAACATTTGTGGGTGGTCACATATTTAAAATTACTGCAACTTTGGCAGGATCAACACAAATACCATCTTTAGAAATAATATGTCCAAGCAAGGTACCAAATGGAACAACAAAAATACAATTCTTCAAATTTAATGAAATCTACAACTGTTAACTTCTATCAAACATTACCCGCAATAAGCTAGAGTGCTTCTTTAAGAGGTTATATACTATCCAATCATCCATGTACACTTCAAGGAATTTATTAATATAATCTCTAAAAGTAGTAATAACAATTCTAGAGATCACAACTAGAGCATTTTTTAGGTTGAATGACATGACATGATAAGCATAAGAACCCCATTCTATTGTAAAAGTAGTCTTCCTTTCATCTTCTTCTGCAATACAAACACGATGACATCCATAAAATCCATTAGTAAAAGAATAAGCCTCATTAACTACAACATTGTCCAATACTTCATTGTTGAAGGGAGTAGGAAATAGATCATGGACACAAACATTATTAAGACTTATATAGTCTATGTAGACCCTAATATCATTCAAATCCTTTTTATCTTGAATGACAATAGGGATGATCCATTCTGCTTCATCAACTAGGAAAATATGACCCGCAACTAGCATCTTGTCAATTGATTTTCTCACTTTCTACTTAAATTGTGGATTCAAGTAATATGGGCAGTGCTTGATTGAACTTGCATCAGGCTTCAAAACAATTTTCATTTCTCTTAGATCTCCTTAGATTCCCTTGAGTTCTGAAAATGGTGTAGGAAACAAATTTTCATATTCTTTTAATAAGTCAAAAATATCTTTTGTATTTCACTCATCCCAATAGTCACTGATAGAAGCTAGCTTAGGTTTCCCTTTAGTTCCAATATCATGCTTTAGCAACTTCAAAGGCTTCAAATGCTGGGCATATTTAGGATCATCCTTTACATTTCATTCTCCTTTGGATTCCTTAAAATACAAATGCCTTAGTCGCTCCAGATCATGATATTCCGGCTCCTTATTGATCTTACCACAAGTAAAATCTTCATGAAATCCATATTGATATAAATGTTCATAATCTGCAGAACTGCTATAGTCAATAATAAGTTTCCTAGTAGGAAACAACACTCTTTCTAGAGGTTTCCCAGTAGGAAACAACACTCTTTTAATGGATTTCAACACCTTTTCTATCCTTGTGTCTTCATTTGAAAATGAGAAATCATTGCAAAAATGAAGTATCAACGCCTCCTAGTTGGTTTTTTGCCTCTTCATCTCTTATTTCAAGTACCAGGCTCGCAAAATTGTCCCTAGTGTGTGAATATATTGATGTACCCACATTTCGGTAGGTAACCCAAATCTTGTCCAAACAACACTACAGTTCTGAATATGCTTCTGTGGACTGGTATAACCTTCATATATAGGAATTCTATCCAAAGGCTTCTCTAGAATAGAAAATTGATATAATGTAGCAAACTTAACTGATTCCCAGTCTTGAAACTAATTGCGATGAGTTCCCCACCATCTTGACGGGGTTTCATGTAGAGAAACATCCAACAAAGGGATATATTGCACTTCCTCAATATGCAAATCAATTTCCTTAATAAAATTAACAACAAATCCTATACCATTTAAAGTAGGAAAGTCCCGTAACCTTAGTACCAATCCAATGAACGCAACAAACAATTGCACAATGTCTGGAGTGCAATTCATGATCTCCTTGTTTCCAATCATCTAGAAAAACATCTAAACCAACTTTTGTGCTTTGAACACTCCTCCAACTAATAGAATCATCCATTGTAGGATTAATATAATCTTCTCTTTTTCCCACAATGAGTTGATGTAACTGATAAAAAAGATTAGGCTTTTCAACATCATCTACAGGCTCTGTAAACCTTATGCCTTGGTACAGATCCAATGGTTGTATAATGTGGGCTCCATTTATTTCAAAGGTCATAGTCTCTCACTTGAGGTCAATAACAACATAATTATCAAATTCTCAGTTAGTCCCTAAAAATTTTGGGTAAGGATCCTTATCTCACATGATACTTATGACCTCAAATTCTACATATGTCTTCACTCTCGCAATATCAACTTCAACATCTTCAAGATGAATGATGGGAATAATACAATATTGTTATAGACATTTTTGTGCCTTACAGCTCCAAGCATGAAATGTCCATAAACCAAGGGCTCCTAAGTCCTTAAAAGTGTTGTTATAACTCCTAAAGGAACAAGGTCAACAAATTACAGCTTCTCCCAGAAGTTCTCCACCAGAAACTGCTCAGAACTAGTCAAATCAGGATCATTTCAGCTGCTCCACTAGCTAGCTGCGTTGCAAAGCACCCAAATACACTAGCTAGGTGCGTTGCAATGCACCTAAATGCACTACCAGGGTGCGTTGAGCGGGAAATGACAAGTGGCAGAGTCATTCCACGAGGTGGAGAGACAATGGAAGCTTCCAGAATCTTCTCCAATGACACTTGCCTCACTGAATTCGACCAGTGATGAGTAAGAGGCTCTCAGTCTCCAAGTGGAAGCAAGAACTGACAGAGAGAAGCCACTAATCAATTCATGAGCTGACTCATCCTCTTTGCATACATCTATATATGGATCCCTCACCAAGAGATCCAGAGGCTGGAATTTTGTACATTGCAGAGTATTGTTGTTGGTTTTGAGATAGATATCAGAGTATTGGGTGATTTATGCTTTGTTGGAGGTGAAGAGGGGATTCTATGCTGGGAGGTTGATGTTGGATCAGGAATCATCGGTTGTAACTCCTCCTGGATCTTCTTGTTTTATCAATAAAACTATTTGAGTTTCTCCTACATGCTTGTATATCATTGATGTTGGTTACATTTGTATGTTTAGCTTAAATTTGATCCTAAGCTATTTATGAATATAAATCCATGTCTTTGTGTAGTTTCCTTCTTCTGTGATCTTACAGGAACTTGGTGAAGCTGGGCAAGTAAGGGAGCAAGTAGCTGGAAGCTGTTAAAGAGGAGAGAGATTGGATCGAAGGACTAGCGCAAGACACAGGTTGGTTCATCCTATTCCTCTTCGTTTATAGTTCATAAAGGAGAATACAAAAGTAGTTTTCCCTGTTTGTTTCTGAGGTCACTGTCACACCTTAGTGGGATAGGGTCGTTCTGAATAGAAACTTTTCCCGTTAACAAAATGGCAACTCCATTGGGGATCGTGTCTAGTTAGTTTGTTTGTGTTTCTATTGTTGTTTGTTTCATAAACTTGGAAGTAGCGAATCGAACTGCATTTGCCATTAACAAATGCAAAGTAGACATCTGCTTCTTCAATCCATTCACTGGATCTGTTTATGATTTGAACATCTGATTCACAAATGATCTGATTACCCTTTGTGATAGCTCTTAGACCTCCTTTAAATCTACCCTCTGATTGTGCATTACTGATTGCTTTTACTCGGCCAAAAACCATAGATTAAAACTGCAAACCGTGACCCAAAACCTGGATAGAAATCTCGTTTCTACCCCAGCGCACGTACTGTGAAGAGTTCCTACATTTTAGCGCAGTTCCCGAGAGGGAAACCTGCGTTGCAATCCAGTTTCTCTGTGTACCAGGTGCGTTGATCAGCCTAACCTTGTTCAGCTGAGGTTCTTTACTCAATTTTTTCAGTTTTGTCTCTGATTTTTGCAGCCTGTGATCAGTGTGTATGTGTCTATTTGAAAACCCCTTTTCTTTGCCTTAATTCCGCCTCCTTTGTACAAAAATACTGTAGATTTTTTTGTGTGTTTGTTACATCATTTACAGTTTTCCATTGAAAAAGTAGGATAGTCATACTGTCGTCCTTTGATTTAGATCTGTCGTAAGTGTCGATTTTGATCTTAGGAGAAAGTTTATTTGCTGTTGACAGTCGATTATGCTTTTACTTTTGCCTTTGGTTTGAATTTGTGACTTTCTAGTGTCGAAACGAGTATTTACTTCAAAATCATAAAGTGTCGTAATCATTTCTACCTTTTGATTTCGAAAAGAAGCTTGTTTGTGTTTGTCACTTGAAAGCAAATTCAGATTTGTACATCAACTTTCTTTTTAGGCATCAATATTAAGAAAGTGAAAAACAAATACATGCACATGTGCATTTGCATATTGACAGTCTGTTTGGCTTGATTTAGGAAAAGCGCATTTACAGTGTGCTCTTTTCTCTTTGAGAAAATATTGTGTCTTTCTTTTCCCTTTGTAGCTAGGATTTTCATTGCTGAAAAGAGATAAAAGCTTGCTTATCATCTTTAGATTGCATTTTAGGAATTACATCTACATCTCATGGTGAACCCAAAAGGCAAACTTCATAAGAAAGATCAACCTAAAATAAATTCAATGAACTTAACAACGCTTTGTAACTTAACGCACAACATTTAGAGGTCTAGGCTAGAGACGTATTCCGGCGTCGTAAAACCTGGTAACTGTTGTCCTCACTGATGGTTGGGTGATTCCTCCACTTTGAGACGATAAGTGCCAGTACGGACTTGTGCTCCCACGTACCATCGAGTATATATTGGGAGACCCCTATAGGCATAAAACCTTTATCCATAGGAAGCCGTGTCGGCCGCCCTACTGATCGTAATGCATCAAACACAACATTCGGGAAGATTGACTGCCGTACCATAAAAAGTATTATGCAGTTTTGCGATTGGTTTGGTAATCCCTCTACCTAGAACTCCAGAGTAGTATCTTTCGTTCCTTTTCAGACTCCTTAACGGAAAAGGTCCATCTGAGCACTTGTCACTTCAGGCTCATTAAAAATCGAAGGAGACTAGAGTCATCTTTTGTTTTTTCTCGACTCTTTAAAACTGAAAAACAAAGTTGTGTCAAAGCGTGTTAAAATTTATTTTAAATGGAATATTCATCCCCTTTTCCTATGTTGATCTTTGGGTTGAGAAAATGGAGCCTACCAACCAAGGAATTCCCCTTGGTGGAAATCCTAGTCCCTTCTCCTCTTGGGGACATGTTGGTGCGCCCCATATGGCCACATTGTCGCTTCCAGGACTGACAATTGGCTTGCTAGTATGGCTCTTCTCAACCAATGTCATTTAGAACACCACTATTCCTGAACAATCGAATCAGCAATTAGACGAGTCCAGAGTTACCCACCAGCCTTCTACTTCCTCTAATTCTTCCTCTCCTCCTTCCTCTTCGTTTGACGGGACTGGTAAAGCTAAAAGCCAAGTTCCTAAGGAGAAGAAGGAAAAGAAAAAGAAAGAGAAAAAGAAGAAGGAGCCAAAGGCGAATGGGGGAAAATGAGTGTCGTCTAACGAAAAGCCACACACAACACCGACCAAGCCTAAATCGCCATGTGTCATTTGCAGAGGAGACCACTTTCACAGAGATTGTCCTTGCATCCCCCAGATACTAAGGGACTAGTCTCCTCGTTTGCACAATCCGGTGTCATCAACCTCTGGAGATCATGTTGAAAGCACACCGTCAACTAGTGAAAGTGAAGCCCCAGGACAAAAAGGGAAAGCTAGATTTCCTTGTAAACTGTGGGAAGGCGACCATGCCCTCCACCGTTGTCCCTTCTTAGATGAAGCTAAAAGAGTTTTGGATGATCTTCCGGTTTCACCGTTACAACTTCCTCCTGGATATAAAAAACTCTTGCCGAGTCCGTCACTAGTTGAGAATCCAGCTGGCCCGCTCAGGTGGTTGGCTGAAGCGTCTATCATTGAAGATAAACCAACTGAATCCATACCAGACGAAAGTCAAAAGGTCGAGGCGGCAGTTGACCCGGTCTTGCCTTCAGAGGTTTTATCTTCGGATGATACAGTCACTGAAGAGAACAAGGATGACACCGTCCAAATTCTCTTCATCAACACAGACTCCGACGAACATGGGGGCAATCCACCCATTCCTTTACAACAGGAAGGAAGTTCGTCAGAGCCATACCCGGCCATCTACTCGGTCCCACCTCCAAGCAACCTAGTTTTATCCTTCGACTGGAATCAACTAGGCAGACCCCGTTTGCCAGCAAGCATACCATTCCGAATTATCATTCAAATATATAGAATGGTCATGGCTGGTACCATCATAGATGAGGGGGCTTCCGTGAGTATCCTTTCCACTATTGATTGGAAAGCGCTTGGTTCGCCATTGCTGTTGCCTGAAATGAGAAATCTGACAGGCTTTGATAAAGGAACCAGTCGACCTTTAGGGATCCTTCCCGATGTGCCCATAACATTGAGAGGGAAGACAGTTCACATGAACGTCATGGTAATTCAAGGACCCTTGGATTATAACCTACTCCTTGGACGAGACTATATTTATTGCATGGGAGCCAGTCTCCTCACTCTTTAGAGTAATGTGTTTTCCGCACGAAGGAAGAGTGGTCAAGCTCGTGGACCAGCTTTTGTTTCCCGGATCACGCATAGCAAATAGTCATATACCATCCCTAAATGGTCTCTTCACGCAAGAAATGTCTCAATCCCCAGTCCGTCCTCCCGATAAGCGCAAGTAATTCGGAGGGATATGACTGAAACCCAGGGGGCATGCATCCTGGTCTGCTTCGGCAGGAAAACTTTGGGTATAGGGTAGGTTTCTGCGGGAGAATATGACTAGTCTGTACCCCATCCATTGGTGGAAGAGGGGTTATTCTAGAATAAGATTCTCTTGTCAAAGTTATGGGAGTTGGTGGTCGTCGTCACTCACCTTTGTTTATCTCGGTAGACATCGCCAAAGAAGTGTTTTGTTTGCTGTGCGAATAGAACAATCTTTGGGTAACCTGTAAGGGGTAGGCCTCACCTGATAGAACAAATGTTTTGTCTGCAAATTGAGGGGTAGCTTTGAAACTCTATTTTATACCTGGGGGCATGCAAACCTTTTGGAGTGCAAGCAAAGAGTGATTATTTATATGTTTTTTGGATTAGTCGTTTCCTAACTTGCATAAAGAAAGGATGTGGGGAAAAAATCTAAAAGTTTCCATTTTTATATGAGACATTCTTATCATATGACTGGATTAATTGAGCAGTTTTAGCACATAGTTCAAGCTCGTTAAAAAATAAACATAAGATCTAAGCAAATGTTTCCACCCGCGTTTAAGCTCGTTAAAAAATGAACTATTCCCCCGGTAAATAACCACCGTGAATGAAGCATTTTCAGCCATTAATGCCTTGGTCGTGTTTGCACCGTCACCTCCATTTGATTGTTTACCCATTTTGAGGAACAGCTGCAAAGAGTGATTTCACTAGCCATCCTTGTAACACTGCCGTGATTGGAAAATTCCAAACCTTACCTGGAATCAGCTGCTACCCATTTTATCACTCGTTCCTCAAAAGGCGAGTCTTCTTTAAGCTCTTTTCAACTGACTCGTAAAATATGAAAAGATTGCCGAGTTTTGGCCTTCCAGCTCGTTAAAGCGACAGTAAGTGCTATCCCTCCTCTAGATTTTAATCTTTTTGTACCTGAGGGATTATTGCACAAAAAGATCGAGCGCTTGTTTTGTTCGACTCGTTAAAACTATCGAAAATTCATCCGTTCTGTATTGTTTTATACTTTTTCGGACTTAAGGGATTAGATGACGAAAAAGGAACTTCGGAGTTACCTTTACGTACCTTTTTAGACTCTCTAAAAATGAAAAGGACCGAGTTATCTTTGTCGTTAGACTCGTTAAAAAGATTAATAGCGACAAACTTGTCTTTAGGTGAGAACGAGTTTCACTATCACTAGGCTCGTTAAAACATAGTGATGGGTTTGCCCGAAGGGCAAATTATAGAACAAGCATATGTTATCCTCCTCAAGCTTGAAAAAAATAAAGAGGTACTGGTCAACAATGATTGGGTGCGGTTGGGTTGTTTCACTCACCAGTCACATCACCATGGTCACACCATACCATCCACATTTGGGGTAAATGCTACCAATCCATCACATAAGTGTCGCCGACATGTTCAAGAGAAGTCATCCGGAGAAGTCACCTGTGTCCCATCCACTACCATACATTATACTTCATTCCTTCATGACTGCCACCCTGAACCATATATCATCAGATCGTTTTCACCTCCATCAAAATCATTTTCTCCGTTCCGTGTCATTGATGTGGGATTCATTAAGGCCCTCCTTTGACGGATCGCTTCTTGTCGACATCAGCTCATTATCCAAGAAGTTGATCTAGGAACAACCCCTTCAGTACTTTGAAGCTTGCATGCCTCAATGGCAAGTTTCTCACTTCCGGCGACAGGTATACATCAATGACCTTCGACCGAAAGATTTTGCGTGTTGTTCGATGCCAAGTCCTTTATTCACACCACGTGAATTGTACTGCAGTACCTTGAGGGTCATTATCATTATCGCTGATTCCTCTCGCGCTTGTTAACAGTTTACATTATTGACTAGTAATCAAGCGATGTCTTTCCATGTTCGACTTCAAGACATTTCTCACATGGATCGACTTGTACTTCGAGTGAAGATCGGATGAGATTGAAGACCCCGGATCTAGTTTCATCCATTCGGGCTGCGATATACATTCAGGAAAATAAAGACATTGAAATGTACAGCATTGCAGCACAGATAATCATCCTACCAAAAGGATGATGACTCCATCAGAATCATCAGTCTACCGTCAGACGGTTGTCTGTCCTATGTACATGAAAATGAATTTATAAAGCTGAGCATGGGAATGCCCGCCTCAGCTAGATCATGAAAACAATATGAAGATAATGTATTGTATTGTATCTTATTACAGGTCTCCTCCCAGCATTGAAAGAACTTCGGATCCTCCTAATAAAGCATTTCACCCGATAAACGGCCTCATACTTTAGGGGACAACTGTTATAGACATTTTTGTGCCTTACAACTCCAAGCATGAAATGTCCATAAACGAAGGGCTCCTAAGTCCTTAAAAGTGTTGTTATAACTCCTAAAGGAACAAGGTCAACAAATTACAGCTTCTCCCAGAAGTTCTCCACCAGAAACTGCTCAGAACTAGTCAAATCAGGATCATTTCAGCTGCTCCACTAGCTAGCTGCGTTGCAAAGCACCCAAATACACTAGCTAGGTGCGTTGCAACGCACCTAATGCACTACCAAGGCGCGTTGAGCGGGAAATGACAAGTGGCAGAGTCATTCCACGAGGTGGAGAGACAATGGAAGCTTCCAGAATCTTCTCCAATGACACTTGCCTCACTGAATTCGACCAGTGATGAGTAAGAGGCTCTCAGTCTCCAAGTGGAAGCAAGAACTGACAGAGAGAAGCCACTAATCAATTCATGAGTTGACTCATCCTCTTTGCATACATCTATATATGGATCCCTCACCAAGAGATCCAGAGGCTGGAATTTTGTACATTGCAGAGAATTGCTGTTGGTTTTGAGATAGATATCAGAGTATTGGGTGATTTATGCTTTGTTGGAGGTGAAGAGGGGATTCTATGCTGGGAGGTTGATGCTGGATCAGGAATCATCGGTTGTAACTCCTCCTAGATCTTCTTGTTTTATCAATAAAACTATTTGAGTTTCTCCTACATGCTTGTATATCATTGATGTTGGTTACATTTGTATGTTTAGCTTAAATCTGATCCTAAGCTATTTATGAATATAAATCCATGTCTTTGTGTAGTTTCCTTCTTCTGTGATCTTACAGGAACTTGGTGAAGCTGGGCAAGTGAGGGAGCAGGTAGCTAGAAGCTGTCAAAGAGGAGAGAGATTGGATCGAAGGACTAGCGCAAGAAACAGGTTGGTTCATCCTATTCCTCTTCGTTTGTAGTTCATAAAGGAGAATACAAAAGTAGTTTTCCCTGTTTGTTTCTGAGGTCACTGTCACACCTCAGTGGGATAGGGTCGTTCTGAATAGACACTTTTCCCGTTAACAAATATTGATTGATCATACATAACTAAATAGGATAAATTACTAACTTCGGCTTCCCTAATGCCTCCCAAGTTATCCTATGCAAGATATTTACATCTGAACCCAAGTCTAGCATTGAATCTTTAATCTGAAATCCTTCAATTTGGGCATCAACACAAAATTTTCTTCCCATCATTCTCTTATTTTGATGGACATGCCTAGAGTGTCATTCAAGAAAATTAGTAGAAATAGGCATGTCAGAGAATTCCTCATCCTTAATAATTATCTTGGACTTCTTGCGAAACTGACCAGATAACTGTTCATTGTTCATAATCTGTGAAAATAATTTAAGCCACTCCATAACGGGATGAGATGTCTCTTGAGAAAATTCATGACTCCTCATTTATACCCTCTTGTTGTTTTGCATGAGGACTATAAGAAGAAACCAATTGCTTAACATTTTTTTCTTCATCCTTGTAGTATTATTTTTGTTTGTGAGGATCATACAATTTCTTTGGTGATGCAGGCTTTATTATAGTAGGTTGCTCAGAGGTCTCCTTATCTTCTCTAGTCGTCTTTCCTCCTCTAGTAATTCTATTAGTGTTAGGCATTGGAGTTGGTTTAGGCCCTCAAGGTTTTGCATTGATCCAATTTTCTGCTCTTTGCTGATTGTGCTCTTTCCAACGATCGATTAGTTTAGGACAATCTTTAGTCACATGCACATTTATGCTATAATGGGTGCACCAAGGGTAACAAATAGTTGTGGGAAATATGACCTTCTTGATCACAATTATAGCAATAGACTGAGCCTATTCCTCCAATTATTTCCCCCTTGAATTTACTCCTCCTTTCCCTAGAGGAGCTTCAATGAATCTGAACGAAGTACGATTAAGATGATCTTCAAGAGCATCCAAAGCTCTACACCAGTATGTATGGTTAGTCAGGGACCCACATAACTCACAAAATATTTTTTTTAGGAAATTTTAGTTCTTTAAAATAGGACAAATATGAGGTGGATGTACATAAATACGACAAATCTCATAACATTCATTGGAAGATGTACCTAGTTGATTAGGAAATGCATGAAATTGAGTATTTAATTGATATAGAGCATTTGTAATAACTTGCACAACTCCAACAATAGGTAGTGGCAGTGTTAAGTCCCTATAATACTAGCGTAGCCCTCTTATTGTTACACTAAAAAATGTCACCATGGCTATTTACAGTTAGTATGGCTCTATCAACAGTCATGCTATCCTCTTAGGCAAGTCTTATGCCTCTGCTCTCCATGTCAAACTCCAAAAAGAGAGAAAGTCTTTATAAATGTATTTATCTCTGGGTACGCAGGTTCTCTCAACCTTACCTGTGGGTACGCACCCAATGTTCACAAAAGCTGCGTACTTGTACGCTCTGTATGTAAAGGGGCAGGTGCGTACCCCTGTAAAGGTCAAAATGCGCAAGTTTCATCTTCAAAAAGTTACTTGTGGTCATTTCTAGAGCATTCTAGAAGGTTGTTCGACGTGTATTGAGCGCCTCCAGATGGTTCATGTACCCCTATCAAAGAGGAACTTATCCTATCAATAAGGGAGCTATCCCATCCAAAGAGGGGATTATCCCATTGATGGTGGACCTGAATAACTTCCTCTAGAGCACTATAAATACAGGCATCGGGCCAGAAGGAGGAGAGGTTGGAAGCTAAACATTTTTAAGGGTAGATGTTGCTGGAATTAGGAATCCCATTTAGAAGCTTGTGAGGAGAGATTGCCATCTTTGCTTGTTCTATTTGGAAGTGGGTGAGCTTTGTCAAAGTAAAGGAGAACTCTTGATGGACCCTGGGAGGGACTTGCACAACACCAAGGCTCAGGTTGTAATTGTTCCTTTTGTTTCCTATTAATGCAAATGAGTCCATTCTTCTCAATAACTTGTTATTTATGAGTTGTTTCATGTACTTCTTGGTCTATGTGTTAAATATGTTTTATTCTATGAGATTATCAAGTGCTATTTAATCGTTTGATTGTTAGTGGATGCAGGTTTCAAAGTGAAGGAGGAGCTCATCCGGATCAGCGAGGCTGGACTGCTACAACAACGTAGGACTACAGGTAGGATCTAAACACTTGATTTCTCGTATAGTAAATGAATGTTTAGAGAAGGATTGCTCTTATTTGTCTTGTTTGTCACTAGAGAGTCTTAGGCTCCTAGGGAGGTTGGTTGTGTCCGCACTATCGACTCTTTCCGCCTGACAAAATGGCGACTCCGCTGGGGACTCCATTAATGTGTTTGAGTTCTTTTTGATTTGATATTTTGATCTGAGAAAAATTGCTTGTTTTCTGATTTTTGGTTGTTTAGCTGTGTATTTGGGTGGGTTAGCTTAGAGTCAATTTAGTTTTTTATTTTTCTTAGCTTTTCCAGTAGTACGCAGTCTCTGGGTTTAACACAGTGCGTACTTGTACGCACTGCGTCTTTGTGCACAGTGCGTACCCGTGCCTGTGTAAACAGATGACCTGCGTACCCCTGTCAATTTTGAGAAAATTTCAATTTTTTCTTTTTGCTCTTTAGATTTTTGTTTTCACTTTGTTTTTTCTGCCCAGATCCACTGGTTACCTGCCATAAATCTTCACCTAGGCTTGTTTCATTGGCATTTCTGCTCTAAGCTTTCATCAATTGGGTGTTTTGAGTCTCTTTCTTGAGAAATTCTTGATTTGTTTTCCTTTGGTCATTACTTAGAGGTTTCTCTCAGTCTTTTCACAATTTTGCATCTTTTTGCTTTTGTTTTTGCCAAAAAAATTCCCCCCTCATTCGCCGGGGGGGGGGGGGGGGGACTAAATTGTGTATGAGTGTTAATCGCCTTTGAGTGTTTTTATTTTTTGATCTTTGGAACTCTCACCGAATTTTCTCGACTTGCACTTGATTGGTTCTTAGATTACATTAGAATCATCTTGTGTTTGAGAATTCTCTTGCATAGATCACATTTGCATAATTAGAATTCTCATTTTCAGAATATGAATGAAAAATGTGCATAGATTACATGTGCATACTTTTCAAGTGAATTGTGCTTAGATTACAATTGCATAGTTTACATTCTGAAACATCAATCGTAGATTTAGATCAGCTTTCTTTGATTTGAATTTACATAAAAATAAAAAAAATAAAAAATGGTTTGGAATTGATTTGCATTAGTTTTTCTTGATAAAATTAGTGCATTAGAGAATTTGTTATATTTTCTCTTAGTGATCAATTTTTGCATTGTTGGAAGTGAATGGAAACTCTCTCCTTACTCTAGATAGGATTCATCGAATTGAAAAGATTACATTATCATATTCGATTGCATTCAGTTGAGTCGGGTCATAACACCATTGGTTTCGTATCCATTTACCCTTTTGAGTAAAAACAACCTTAATAACACAGCTCTTAATTAAAATTCATCTAGTAATTTTTACATTTCTAGGGCTCTGAAACACCAACATAGATCAGGCTAGTGTCTTGGAGTAGGAGAGTAATTAACTCTCCAAGACAGTAAAACCAAACAAGTAGCTCATCTTGTGGTAGGATAAATCCAACTGTTACATTTATGCTCTGGGAAAGCTCCTCTTAAAGGAGAAGCACGAGACCGTATCCGAACCAGTGAGGGGATCAATCGTCCTTCATTGGGAAAGACGCCAGATACGCACGTACTACAAATGGTAAACCTCAGATTATTGTCGAGGAGCCTGGGGTCACTTGTCGGTAAACCTTGGATTATTGTCAAGGAGCCGGCAAGGGGATTGAGCTTGTTACTCTGCCCTTGCGTGATATCGGGTCGTAGACTGTTCCCCCAGGTGTATTTGTTGCTGTTGGTAACCTTAGTGACCATTATCTTTAGGGTTCTACCCAAGGTGACGGTGGAGGGAAGATCCCACTGTACCTGGAGCAGACGTCGGCTAGACTCACTTGGATTTTCTGGGGGGTTCACTTCACTCGAGACGGTTAAAGTGGAGGAACTTGGTCCAGTCTATTCATTAAGCAGGTTGCCGGGGTAACTGTTCCACCCGCCACTTCTGTACTGAATTCTGCGATGTTGGATTTCATCACCAACTAGTGTTTTCGGTTCGGAAGGCTACTGTTTGTGTGTGGTTTGACTCCGAGATTTGATAGCGCGTGTTAATTTGTTTGTTTTTACTTTTAGAGACCATAGGTGTGAATTGTGAATTTTAATTGTTAGGTGTGAATTGTGAATTGTTAATTTTAGTTTTAAATTGTTAATAAAATTCACTAAAGTTGAATATAATGGCAAATGTTCCGGAATTTACCAACCTAGGAACCCCTCCTAACGAGAATCCTAGTACTTTTCCTTACTTTGGAAATGTTGGTCCTCCTTATATGGCTACTTTTTCATTACCTGGATTTACAATAGGATTATCGATATGGTTATTTTCAACTTTGTTGGCCCAAAATACTCCAATTGTTCTATCTCAACCGGATGCTTCACCTCAACAGAGTTCACCATCTCAACATCACCAACCTTCTGTTGACCCTTTACCTTCTTCGCCTAATTTTTCTTCCTCCATTTCTTCCTCTTCGCCTGGTAAAAGCCTTGATGCTAGTAACCAGGAGGCTAAGAAGAATAAGAAAGGGAAGAAGAAGAAGAAGAAGAAGAAGCAAGATAAGAAAGAAGTCAACCAACCAACCATGGCTGTAAGTGTTAGTTGTGTTGAGGAACACTCCGACATGCATCGTAAACCCAAATACCCTTGCAGGCTTTGTAAGGGTGACCACTTCCTTGTCAATTGTCCTGGTATTCCAAAGGTCTTGGAAGTATGGTCAGAAAAATCTCATCAACTTTCCATTGATCCATCAACCAGTGATAGTCAGGTTCCTGGGAAAAAGGGTAAAGTTAGGTTTCCTTGTAAGTTATGCAAAGGGAGTCATCAAACTCACATTTGCCCTCACATGGATGAAGCCTCAACATTGTTGGAAAGCCTTACTGTTCCACAGCAAGAATTTCCAACTGTTTACCGTAAACTTTCTCCCAACCTACCGTCAACTGACGGAGTGATTGATCTAAATTCAAGTACGATCGATCACACTCTTCCATTGGAGAGTGAAACTCATGTCAATCAGGTTGATGATCCATTAGTTGATCAAGCGGTCGATTCAATTTCACAAAGAGTCGATCCCACTTTCCCTTTAGAGAGTGAACTTCATACCACTCAGGTTCTTCTTGTTACATCAGATTCTTCTATGCCGGGGGGCATTTCACCGGTTTCTACAGAACCCCCTCCAAGTACTGAGGTCTTTTCCTTTGATTGGAATAGACTGACAGAACCTCGTCTTCCTTCCTCCATCCCTTTCCAAATCATTGTCAAGGCTGGTGGTAGGTACATACATCGTACTCAGGTAGATGAAGGTGCTTCTGTTAGTATTTTATCCTCAACTGTTTGGAAAGCTTTGGGTTCCCCTCAGCTTGCGCCTATTACACAGAATCTGAAAGCTTTTAACAGAACCATTAGTGAACCTTTAGGGATCCTTCCTAAGTTTTCTATTACCTTGGAAGGTAAAACTGTCTGTATTGATCTTATGGTAGTTCGAGGTCCCTTGGATTTCAATTTACTCCTTGGGCGAGACTATGTTTATGCAATGAAAGCGGTCGTATCGACACTCTTTCGCGTGATGTCTTTCCCTCACAATGGCAGTATTGTGACTGTAGACCAGCTTTCGTTCCCTAGTCTTGTTTCAACTACCAATAATATGACACCCCTAAATGTTCCTGGTAATCAAGTGGTATCTACCTTGCCACGGGTTAATTATGTGGCAACTGGTCCCATGTTTTCAGTTACCGATGTAAGTGAGCTTCTCACTGTTTGCTCATCTTCCTTTGATTTAGATCCGGTGATTGACATGGAAAACTCTATGGGATTACTTGAACACGATGTTCTTATCCCTATTGAGTCCCTTGACATGTGTTCCTTCCAGAGAACTATTCTTCCTTCTGATGAAGACCTCTTGGAAGCCATGATCAAGGTGTCTCCATTGACATGTCTTTCTTCCAATTGGAAGCCATGATCAATGAGACAAGGAAAGTTCCTTTTACTATGTCAACCTCGTTAAAAAATGAATCAGTGAGTACGAGGATAGTTTTTTCCTGTATCAACCTTGTTAAAAAATGAAACAGGCTAGCATGAGGATAGTTCTTTTACTGAGTCAACCTCATTAAAAAATGAATCAGGTAGATTTTAGGATATGTAGGTAGCTTGTAGAAAGTAGGGTTTTGAGGATAGTTCCTGTTACTGAGTCAACCTCGTTAAAAAATGAATCAGGTATGAGGATAGTTCCTGTTACTAAGTCAACCTCGTTAAAAAAAGAATCAGGTATGAGGATAGTTATTTTCTTGTGTCAACCTCCTTAAAAATGAAACAACTCCCTTTTCAAGTTAAATATTGATAGTAAACCTTCATTCCATCCATCTGGTTGAATGCAATGAAGCCTGAGGGGCATGTACCTCTCTTTGCATCATTATACTGGGGGCATGCGAACTTTTTGAGCATAGTTCCTTGTCTTGTGTCAAGCTCTTTAAAAAATGAAACAAGGGTAGGTTAAGTAGGTAGATTGTAGAGAGTAGTCATGAGCATAGTTCCTTGTCTTGTGTCACGCTCATTAAAAAATGAATCAAGGATTTTAGAGCATAGTTCCTTGTCTTGTGTCAAGCTCGTTAAAAAATGAATCAAGGTTTTTAGAGTAGAGTTTTTGTTAGGTAGATTGTAGAGTAGTTATGAGCATAGTTCCTTATCTTGTGTCAAGCTCGTTTAAAAAATGAAACAAGGGTTTTGAGGATAGTTCTTTTCCTGTGTCAACCTCACTAAAAAATGAAACAACTCCCACAAGTCAATGAAGCTTGGGGGGCATGTACCTCGTTTTGCATCATTATGCTGGGGGCATGTGAACTTATAACAAGCATAGTTTTTCGTTTCAAGCTTGCTTAAACATGAAACCGAATCCGAGCATAGTTCTTTTCCTGTGTCAAGCTCGTTTAAAAATGAAACAAATCCTCCTCTAATTGAGTCGAGAGTTTGACTAGATCTCATAGATGTTAAGTTTTTTTTTTTTTTTAGGTTAGTTATTTCAGTTTTTTGCATAATTTTCTTACAGTTTAGGTCGAGTCTTTCAAATGATCTCATAACTCAACCTTCATTTCATCCAACTGGTTGAATGAAATGAAGCTGGGGGGCATGTGCTATAGCAGTTATGCTTAGGGGGCATCAAGCACAGTTTTCTCTCTGTTTCAAGCTTGTGTAAAAATGAAACTACTTTGAAGCATAGTTTTTCTTCGTTTCAAGTTTTTGTAAAAATGAAACCTATCTCGAGTCAATTTTAGTTATTTTCAAGACTCGTTAAACTCATGAAAATCTCGAGATTATTTTGCTATTTTTCATTCTCGTAAAACAAATGAAAATGTCGAGTTCTTTCCGTCTTTTCCTGCTTGTAAATTAAATTGAAAGTCAGCCATATGAGTAAATTTTTATCATTTTTTCGAACTCGTTAAAACTTATGAAAAAGTGAAAACCATGAGTACATTTTTATCATTTTTTCGAACTGTTAAAACTTACGAAAAAGTGAAACCTTGGAGTTCTCTTTTAAGCCCTTTTCAGACTCCTAAAATATGAAAAGTTTGCCGAGCGTTTATTTTACACTCGTTAAAACGGAATTAAAAGACGGTCCTCTTACAGCTCTTTTCTGACCGTAAAAACATGAAAAGGTTGCTGAATTTTTGTCGTTTCAAATTCGATATGGAAATAAAACGACGTGTCCTTGATCGCTTTTTACTTTTCAGGTCAAAGACACTAATTATGAAAGTAATCCTTGGTCGCGAGATCAAGCGGTTCCCCCATGTATTATTTTATACTTTTTCGGGCTTGAGGGACACAAATCTACGAAAAAGTTCAACTTGGAGTCTTCTTAAGTTTTTCAGACTCTCTAAAATTGAAAAACGCTGAGTTTCTCCTATACTGGACTCGTTAAAATTTCACAGTAAAGGACCTGTTCAATTACAAATAGGAACGAACCACTCCTTCCTAGGGTTCGAATCAAAACTAGGTTGGACTCATCCGAAGGATGAGCTTATAATCAAGCATATGTTATCCTCCTCAAGCTTGTTAAAAATAAAGAGGTACTTGCCAGAAATGGTGGGGGAAAAGAGAGAAGAATGAGCCTATTTGTTATCTTTTGTCTCAAAAGAAACTTTATTACCACTCTTGGACACGACACTTTTCATTCACCTGGGTTGGGAAATCCTTTGCCTCACAGTTGATCAAACCACATTGAAAGTCTTCAGCCGGGTTCCTGGGATTAACTTTGAGTCATTCGTCACCAAGCCATCTGTTGTGTCATTATGTGTTCAAGAGGTCTGCAAGCAAAACTTTCATCTGCAAAATACTTGTCATCCATTTGACCATCCCTGAGTCAGTCCTTACAGCAACATTTCTTCAACTTGAACAATGATTTCGTGTTGTAGGCTTGCCTACAACGGGTCGCTTTATATCGACATCAACACATTATCTAGAGAGATGACTTAGAAATCGTCAGTACCTTGAAGTCTGCATGCATCAATGGCAGGTTTCTCGCCTTTGACGCCAGTTTACATCATTGACTCTCGATCGAAGGATTCCGTGAAATGTTCGACATCAACTCATTCATTCACATCTCATGGATTGTACTAGGTAGTTTGAGAACCATTGACATTACTGGTGGTCTCTCTCACACTTGTTAACGGTTTATATCATTGACTGGTAGTCAAGTGGTTTCTACCATGTTTGACATCAACTCATTTATTCGCATGGCTAGAATCGTACCAATTCGGGAAGCAGAAATGAAGACCCTGGATCTAGTTTCCACCATCCAGGCTGCGAGGAGTTTTGTATTTATTATCTAAGTAGACTAATCATAAACAGATGGCTGCGCCCATACTGTGTCTGCAAAAGTCTATGATTATGATGTACTACAAGATCATTCCTGTATCAGAGTAGTTAGTTTGTTAGTTAAAGTTTTGATCTGAGTATGGGAATGCCTACCTCAGTGATGATATAATCTTATACATGTATTTTGTGTTGAAAATTGCAGGTTCTGACCAAGCTCTCCACGAGATAATCCTTGAAATGATAAAGCACTTCACCCTTCCTAGATAATACAAAACCCTAATCTACTACAGGCTTCGCACTTTAGGGGGCAATCTGTTACACTAAAAAATGTCACCATGGCTATTTACAGTTAGTATGGCTCTATCAACAGTCATGCTATCCTCTTAGGCAAGTCTTATTCCTCTGCTCTCCATGTCAAACTCCAAAAAGAGAGAAAGTCTTTATAAATGTATTTATCTCTGGGTACGCAGGTTCTCTCAACCTTACCTGCGGGTACGCACCCAATGTTCACAAAAGCTGCGTACTTGTACGCTCTGTATGTAAAGGGGCAGGTGCGTCCCCCTGTAAAGGTCAAAATGCACAAGTTTCATCTTCAAAAAGTTACTTGTGGTCATTTCTAGAGCATTCTAGAAGGTTTTTCGACGTGTATTGAGCGCCTCCAGATGGTTCATGTACCCCTATCAAAGAGGAACTTATCCCATCAATAAGGGAGCTATCCCATCCAAAGAGGGGATTATCCCATTGATGGTGGACCTGAATAACTTCCTCTAGAGCACTATAAATACAAGCATTGGGCCAGAAGGAGGAGAGGTTGGAAGCTAAACATTTCTAAGGGTAGATGCTGCTGGAATTAGGACTCCCATTTAGAAGCTTGTGAGGAGAGATTGCCATCTTTGCTTGTTCTATTTGGAAGTGGGTGAGCTTTGTCAAAGTAAAGGAGAACTCTTGATGGACCCTGGGAGGGACTTGCACAACACCAAGGCTCAGGTTGTAATTGTTCCTTTTGTTTCCTATTAATGCAAATGAGTCCATTCTTCTCAATAACTTGTTATTTATGAGTTGTTTCATGTACTCCTTGGTCTATGTGTTAAATATGTTTTATTCTATGAGATTATCAAGTGCTATTTAATTGTTTGATTGTTAGTGGATGCAGGTTTCAAAGTGAAGGAGGAGCTCATCCGGATCAGCGAGGCTGGACTGCTACAACAGCGTAGGACTACAGGTAGGATCTAAACACTTGATTTCCCGTATAGTAAATGCATGTTTAGAGAAGGATTGCTCTTATTTGTCTTGTTTGTCACTAGAGAGTCTTAGGCTCCTAGGGAGGTTGGTTGTGTCTGCACTATCGACTCTTTCCGCCTGACACTTATTATTATTGTTAGTGTTCCCCCCTTATTGTTATTCTTGTGCCCATTAGAAACCCACTATTGTTATTGTTGTTTCCTTACATTATTATTGTTATGTAGGCTATGACTATATTGTGACCCTTTAGGCTCCTATATATATCAAAATGACTTGGCATTTGTATCATCCAAGAATTATTTATTTATGTAATGTAAAGGAGGTTTCCCCCTCAAATAGGCTAATTTTAAAGTCATCGATCTATCTTTTCTTCTATTTTGTGAGTTGGTTGCATAACATTTAGTATCAAAGCTTTGGATTCTATTGTTTCACTACTGCAACCATCTCATCATGGAATTTTTGTTATAACTTTGTTTCTATGAAGGTTCAAAAGCTGATTTTTCTACCACGAGGAGTTGAAATCCTGAGGAACGTATTATAGAAATTTTAGATCTTGGTTCACTATATTTTCAGAGATATGGTTTGAAGAAGTTATGGTTTTTGCATGCTCTAGAATTTCGTCTAAAATAGGTGATCTTGGGAAAAGAATCAAAACTTCCTCTACGAGAATTTAATTTGAATTTCGTAAATAGTGGCTGAAAGTACATGGACCGTAGTATCGTGTGTATCATTTTTAGGGCCTAAGGTCCAGAAAGTGACATGTGGAACTCTGTACACGTTTTCTCTACTGAACGAGTCCATAATCAGGTCATCGTGGGAGATTGGGCATAAATTTACCTTGAAGAATCCAAATTTGGTCTTACTTGTGGAAGTGGAAAGAAGAATCAGAGGGTTACCACAAAGATGAATTTAAGACCTTGAAGATTGGAAATCATAGAGACAATATTTTCAATATCAAGGTCCTAAAAAGAAAGAAAAAGGTGTGTATTTTTTTAATTTTGCATAAATTTTGTTTGAAAAATCAGTTTGAAGTGATTTAAAGGGAATATTGAAGCATAAATATCAGTGTTTGGTTCTAAAATTCCTCCCAAAAAAAAGTATTCTACGCCCATTAATCCATTAGAAAGCTTTACTAGGAAGCATAAAAAGGAAGAATTGCAACATGATATATCAAAGTTACGAGACCAAGTGCAACAAATTTCACTCTCACAAAGAGCAACCAGAGATGACATGGATGAATTAAAAGGGGACATGAATGGTATAAAAGGCAACATGGAGGTTTTTAAAGTAGACATGGATTTGATGAATGTAAAGCTGGAAGGGTTGACAAATTTGTTGCAAGAAAGGCTTCTTGGTGGTGACAAGGTAATCCATGAAAATCATGATGAGGACAAAAGGAATATGAATTATGATTTTAGGGACTCCAATGTGGGGTTTAAGAACCACCACATTCTAAAGATATATATGAGGAAGTTTGATGGAAAGGATATGGTAACATGGATACTACATATGGAGCAATATTTTGATCTCCATGATGTGCAACACACTCAAAAGTTATGCATTGCAACTTTATATTTAGAACCCAATCAGTTTGTATGGTATCGATGGATTTTTTCTTGTAAACCACTTATCACTTGGTCAATTTTTATGGAGGAAATGATAGCACATTATGAGGATACAAAGAGAAACACCTTCTTTAGCCAATTGATAAATCTCAAACAAAAGGGTTCAATGGCGGAGCACATTGAGGAATTCCAAAAATTGAATATCAGGGTAACTGATATTCCAGAGGAACATAGGATTGATGTCTTCATAGGGACTTTAAAGGATAGAATCCAACATGAGGTTTTCCTTTGGGAACCTGATTCATTGTAGAAGGCATTCAAGGTGGCTAGAAAAGTTCAAAGAAAAATTATGGCAATGAGGAAGTCTACCACTCACAACTATAAAGATGGAAATGTTTTGCTCCTAGCCTTACATAGCTTACAAGGTTGACACCACAAAAATTGGAGGAAAAAAAGAGAAATGGATTTGTTATAGTTGTGATAGAAAATACACTAAAGGGCATAAGTGCGCTAAGAATAAATTATTTTACACAGATTGTGAAGAAGAGGAAGAAAAGGAACATGATCAAAAGAAGAGGATATACACTAGGAACCAACCCCAAAGAAAGAATAAATGAATATGACAATATCTTATAATGCATTTTCAGAAATTACCATTCCTCAAACTCTCAAGATAGAAGGATATATCAAGAAGAAAAAGCTAATAGCGTTGATTGATTTGGGTAGTACCCATATTTTTATTCATTGTAAGATAGCCAAGGAATTGAATTGCTTCCTATATCCAACACAAGAGTGTCAAGGGATGGTTGCAAATGGAGGAACTATAAATTTCTCTGGAAAGTGCCATAATATCAAGCTGAACATGGGGGAATATGTATTGAATAGTTCAATTCTTTCAATTCCAATGGGTGGTGTTGATGTTGTATTAGGAGTCCAACAATTACAATCTTTGGGAATGGTAGCTTTTAATTTTCAAGAACTTTTTTTGAATTGTTTTTGGAAAGGAAAGGAATTTGAATTAAGGGGTATTGCAGGGAAACAAGGAAAGATAACCAACTCTAATGTCATGACAAAATTATTAAGAAATAAAAACAAGGAGTAATTTCACAATTATGCTCAATAGAGTATCAAACATCAAAATCATCTATTTCTCCAAATCTCCAAAAAGTCTTGGATAATTAATCGAAGGTGTTTGTGACTCCCAAAGGCCCCCCACCTATTCATGATCATGATCATGCTATTCATTTGATTCCAAGAAATGTTCCTCCAAATATCAAGCTCTACAGATATCCTTATGCCAAAAGGAGTGAGATTGAACATATGGTTGCATAAATGTTAGAGGGTGGTATAATTCAAAGTAGTCAATGTTCTTTCTCTTCTCTAGTAGTATTGGTGCACAAGAAGTATGGATCATGGCACATGTTTCCAGATTATAGGGAGCTCAAAAAGCTCACTATTAAAGATAAATTTCCTGTTCCTGTCATTGATGAATTGTTGGATGAATTACATGGAGAAATTTACTTCACCAAGCTAGATATTCGTTCATGATATCATCAAATTAGAATGAAGACTGAATGCATTCAAAACTCATGAGGTTTATTATGAATTTTTTTTCATGACTTTTGACCTTACTAATACACCCTCCACATTTCAAGGTTTGACGAATTTCATTTTCAAACCCTTCCTTAGAAAATTTGTGTTAGTATTTTTTGATGATATACTAATCTACAACAAGCCTTGGAAGGATCATGTTCAATGTGTTGATATGGTACTCAAACTATTAGAGGAGAAATAATTATATGAAAAAATCTCCAAATGTTTCTTTGGAGTACAGGGGGTGGAATAGTTGGGTAATATTGTATATCATGAGGGTGTTATAGTAGACCCTAAAAAAATTAAAACCATTAAGGAATGGAAAATCCCCACAACCATAAAGCATCTTCGAGGATTTCTTGGGTTGAAAGGGTATTATCACAAGTTTTTTTAAGAATTATGGGAGAATAACAACACCTCTAACATCATTACTAAAGAAAGATGCATTTTATTGGACTCCATAAGCAACTAAGGCCTTTAAACATATTAAAGAGGCAATGCTCTAAGCACTAGTATTAGCTACGCCATACTTTACAAAAACCTTTATTGTGGAATATCATGCCTTAGGAAATGGAATTGGTGCGGTTTTAATGCAAGAAGGAAGATCCATTGCTTTTGAAAGTCATCCAATCAAAGGAAATTATTTACACAAACCTATTTTTGAGAAGGAAATGTTGGCAATACTATATGAACTAAAGCAATGGCGACCTTACCTAATGGGAAGACACTTTAAGGTAAAAAAATATCATGATAGTATTAAATACATTTTGGAACAAAATATTATCTTTAAAAGAGCAACAAAAATGGGTCATAATGGTGTTGGATTATGACTTTGAAATCATCTACAAAAAAGGGAAGCAAAATGTTGTTTCATATGCACTCTTAAGAAAGGTTGAGGATGTTGAAGCATTTGTTTGTGATATTTCTATTATCCAAACTGAGTGGATAACCGAAGAAAGGGATGAGTGGAAGAATGATGAAGAGGTGTGGACACTCATTCAAAAGTTGCAGCAAATCCTAGTACATCTGATACATTTCGCTGGAAAAATGATTCATTATGGTACAAATATCACTTATATCTTTGTAAGAATTCCAAACTCAAACAAAACATTCTTTTGGAATTTCAAAACTCTTCCTTATGAGGGCACTTAAGATTTTTAAAAACCTACCATAGGGTCAAGAAGGATTTTTTTGGGATGGCCTTAATTCTGATAATTAAAAGTTTGTGGCAAATGTTTGGTTTTCCTACAAAATAAAGTTGAGACATTAAAAACTTACCACAAGGTCAAGAAGGATTTTTTTTGGGATGGAATTAAATCTGATGATTAAAAGTTTGTGTTAGAATGTTTGGTTTGCCTACAAAATAAATTTGAGATAATTAAGACCACGAGTTTGTTACAACCTTTAGCCATTCCATGTCAACATTGGGAGGAGGCCTTAATGGATTTGATCACAGGTTTACCCAACTCTGAAGGAAAGAGTGTCATCATGGTGGTAGTTGATAGAATTACCAAGTATAAAAACTTTTGCGCATTATCTCATCCTTTTAAATCTAATACAATTGCTATTGCATTTAAATCTAATACAAGTGACAGATATCCCATTTTCACTGGAAAATTTTGGACGAAATTATTTTCTTGTCTTGGTACTCAATTAGCTCATAGCTCATCTTATCATGCTAAATTTGATAGGCAAACTGAGATAGTGAAAAAATGTTTGGAAGGATATCTTCGTTACTTTGTATTTGATAAGAAAATACGATGGGTTAGGTGGTTACCTTTAGTTGAATGATGTTATAACACTTCCTTCCTTACTGCAACAAAAATGATCCCATTTATGGCACTTTATGGATATCATCCACCATCCATCACATCATATTTAAGAGAAAATGATCAGGTTCAAGCAGTGGAAGATTACATCGACCATCAAAAGCAAGTTCTCCAAATCTTAAAGGATAACCTCACTATAGTGCATAATCGAATGAAGCAACATGCATATCAACATCACACTGAAAGAATTTTTCATGTGGGAAACTGGTATTTTTACGGCTACAATAATACAAAAAAATGTCCCTCAAGCAAGATAAGAAGGATAATAAATTATCACCCAAGTACTATGGTCCTTACAATGTGTTGCAAAATATTGGTACTATGGCATGCAAATTGGAGCTACCTGCATCGTCCTGAGTACACCTAGTTTTCCATGTTTCATGCTTAAAGAAGGTTATCAGTGAAAAGCTTCAAGTTCAAATAGTGCTGCCAAAGCTTCAAGTTCAAATAGTCCTGGTTCTATTACAAGTTCGACGGAGTCTAATAGGGTTCCCAACTCTTGGTTTGATTTGCAATCTATGTAACAAGTTATGTAGTTATTGAGGAAATTTTCACCAAAAAACTTTGTACTAATTGCATGCGAGTTCTACATACATCATTTCCTCCTTAACCCACTCTAAATTCTTGTCTTAGTTGATCTTGATGTAGAACAAATGAATCAATATTTTCATACCACCATTCTTGAATATCTCCTTTGAAAATCCTCAACACCATGATATAGGTCTCCTCAAAATATATTTGTCCCGACAATAGAACCATTTGTTAGTGCGAATTAGGCTTGAAAGACCCAGGGTTTGTCCACTGATTTCCAACAAAGGTTTCTGCTATAGTCAGAGCACATTGCCGCCATTTGCATTCCTTCACAAGGGAGAAACATCTCACTTGAGGCATGTCGAGACATGAAATGATGGAAGGGATCACAGGATAGTGCCGATGAGCAACTTAACAGATATTTCATTTAGTGTGTAGGCATTTGTACATCACTAGCATAAATACTTAGAGATCATTATGTGTATATGAATAAGATAAAAGCAATCACAACAGTGAACAACATAATATACAACAACACATCTGAAAGGAAATTTTTTAAAGGAGTGCACAAACCATAATTATTTCATATGCACTGTTACAAAATTAATCCCCACAACTCCTTTATTTATATAAATGGATCCTTACATTACATATAAGTGAGATCTCTCGAGGTCATTCATAGCTTCAATCTTCAAATTCAGAGCTTCAATATTCAATCGAGTAGCATCTTGGCATCTCTATATCTCTCATGCTCAATCCTTGCGGCTTTTAGAGATTCCCTTCAATCCTGTTCACATGATTTGGTCCATCTTAATCACTTTGATCCCACTCGCTTGATTCAGTCCATTCTGACAAAACCTAGTGCTTTGGTCTGTATCTCTTTGATATTTTGAAAATCATAGATCCATATTTCGCGAATTCTCCAATTCCTGAAGTCAATTTAATTCTTACTTTGTCATTTTTCTATTCTCAACTTTGAACTTGTTTGATCATTTACTTTTCTTCTTGCACTAGCCATTCTTGCAACCATTTTTGATCAAAATTCAATAAAAAATTATCCAAAAATGAAGGACACAACAACATGCCATGTGTTGTAGTTGGATACAATGGATATGACTTTGTTGGATATCAACTCTTCTAATCTGGTTTCACATTCAAGAGCATCAAGTATCATTGTTCTTTATCTATTTATGCTTGGTTGAAAAGTGAAAAGAGCATTGTGTGCAGCTTCGTGGGTTCCACAATTTGTTTTGCAATAACCTCTCTCGTAGGTTTAAGGTCCTTCTAAGCAAACGTCCATCATCTCCTGGTTTTATTCTAGATTTCTTGTTCTAGTCTTACTATTCCTCGTGCTCCAGTGGAAGCTATTTTGTGAGGCCTTATAAGAGCTTCTAATGCACTATGAAGTTTCTGATAGATAATGTCGTAACCACATCTCTTCCCAACTTCAAATCCAGCCATCAAGGCGGTGGCGATGCTTTGATCTCTGATAATCCCACCGTCGAATTTTTTGAGAATCGCCTCGGCGAGGCACTTCTTGACATATTCCTTGAAATTTTGGTATGCATACTCCACTTCGCCTCCTCCTCCTCGATGCGTTGGATTTTTTCCTCGCAGAGGGCGTTAAGGCCGGTGAGGCAGAAGAAATCGGCCTCCTGCTGTAGCTCGCGCAGGAGGCAGATGTCCTGCAGCCATACGGTGCCGCTGTGGAGATAATTCAAGACGTGTGTGAACCTCTGACCGTCTCTGTCGATTTTGATGATGGAATTCTCGTTCATCTTATCATATTTGGGCCAATGGCGGAGGACCAGGGCAGCGAGCATGGAACATTTGTCCACACACAGTCTTATGCGAGGTTTCGAACGCCTGAGCTCCCACCCACAACATCACCCAGTCGTCCTCCTCTCTGTCATTTCTTGGCTCTTCCTGCCAGTCAGGAACGACAACCTGCTTCATTGACTCCGTCATTTTTCCTGATCAAAACCTGAGTTTTCCGTTTTTTCGGTGCCTTACAGATTGAATGGGATTCGAACCAGGAACTCAAGATTGAAAACGCTTTTGGAATCTATGTGACACATGTCTTCTCTTCACTAATGGAAGTACCAGAATGAAATCACCGTTCCCTAAAGTTTCGGATGATGAACCTTATTAGAGGTTCGAAAAGTGTGACCTTAAATTGTTAATGTACCACTGATCAAATCTCAGAGATTTATAGGTAGATAATATTTTGTAATGAATACGTTAATGTGTATTAATACATTTTATCCACTAATTTAATTATGTATTTGTCGACATGAACAATAACGAATGAAATGTCTAACCACAATAAAATTGGAATACATTTTATTTACTAATTAATAAATTTAACTTGGTATCGGTTTAAAAAAACACTAAAAGTAACCAAATGTCTTAACGCCCAATTTTATCAACTCATTAAATTTTTGTTATACGCTAGAGAAGTTATATAAATTAAATGATTGGTAAATATAGATAGACATCAATCCATAATAAGCTTGGAAGCACTTACCCTATATACTAACATATCTTACATATAACACGAGTTGATATGACGCTTTTTTAATTAATTAATTAGCACAACTAACTTGGACATAAATCTAAACCCTTGATCTATGCATATTACTATGAATATTATTGCATATTCCATGGAGGTTAAATATATACCATCCACCTAATATTTATTGATAATTAATTTAAATTTATGAAAAACTTATTCTAAAATAGACATGCTTATGGGCCTAATCAAAATTCTAGAAGACCTATTTTGAAATAGATACACATATAGAGGTAATTATGTTTGTGAATATTTAATTATATTTAGAGTTTTTTGGTTTAGTTGTTTTTCTTTGGCCAAAGCAAAAACTAGCACTATAATTCTATCTATAAAAATGGTTGGATATAACATTAATTCTCCATCTTGAATATCAACAATAAGTTTTCAGCTATGAATCTCCAAAATCCTAGTTGACCACTTGCAATCCTTGATGGCATCTAGTTTTGTGGGGCCTGCTCCCCTTAGGCCCTCACATTGGTGCATTTAATGCTCTTATATCATTGTGGTCTAAAATCCCAAGATCACACCCTGACAAATTTGTGAAGAAGACCGAACAAATTTCAAAAGTTACGATGAACACTAAAAATTTTGGTGGGTTAGTTCACAAGGATTTGCCCCTCCTCCAAATCCATGAACCTTTGGCTGGATAAAAACTAGAGGCCTTTGATTAAAGGAAAATTCTTAGCCTCCTTTTGTGGAAGGGTTTTTTTTAACCTTTTATTTTGTAGATAAATCTGATAATGATTTAATATTCATAAGTGTTCTTTATTTTAAGGGAGCTCAAGGCTTATATCTAGATAGATGAAGTCCATATTTCAACCCTAAAATGATGTTCCTTTTACTATTCCTGTTTGGGTAAAACTCGCATAATTTCTCCTCCCCCACTAGAATGATGAAACTTTCAAAAATATTGGTAATTCCCTGAGAAAGTATTTAGATAGAGCAGAACCAAGAATAGGATACTTTTTTGTGCCCACATTTGTGTTGAAGTTGATTTGGAGAAAGCCCTCTCAAAAGTAATATAAATATATTTTAACAATTGGACCTTCCTCTAGGAAGTTGACTATGACCTACTTCCCTTCACATGCAAGGTCTATCATGAATATGGTCATTTTGCTAGAAATTGTCCAAAATATTCAAATTCCCCCTCCTGGAAGGAAGAAGGATATAACTGATAGACTACCAAGAGAAGAATAGGTCCCTCAAGGCCACAAATTACCCCTTATGCCCCTAAGAATCAGATTGGTCCTAAGGTATCGCTTCCCCTCAACATCCTCTATGGGATCACTCTTCAACACATCTACAAGCTAGTTATAAAAGATCTCTCGGAAAATAGTTTGAAGTAATAAATGGACTAAAGAATATAAAGGAAACATACAAAAAATTTTAAGATTTTCATGAGAAGGAAGCTTCCCCAAGGGAAACAGAGGAAGAAGGTACAAATTCACTTGAAGATATCCCAATCCCTATGGAATTTCCAAAGGAAGAAGAATCAAAAGAAGGAGAAATCCTTCTCTCCCCAAAGACCTCCATCAAACCTCTTTATTATGTTCCAATGGATGAGGAGCTCTATGGAAGTGATATTGCTCGTGATATCCTTGTGGGAAGGCTACATAAAAAAGTAAGAAGACTATCAAATAGAGATATTTGCTCTGAGTAATCTAATAAGGGTTGAGATTTGGAGACTCAAAAATCAATCAAAGAAGCATTTATTAGTCACGAGAAGTGCAAATAAATAGACATTCATGATTTCTCCCTAAGAGGGGTGTGCAAGATCCACAAGTGATGAACGTGATCTCTTGTAATTGTAGAGGACTAGGGAATGAAAAAAGAATATCAGAAATAAGAAGTTTGATTAGAGAAGAAAAACCCATGATTTTTCTACTCCATAAGACTAAATTTGGATGTAGTAGGGATTTAGGAGTGCACCATTAACCCAACTAGGAAAAATAACTCCATCAAGATGAGCAAGCTTAACAACTCCAATATCTTTTATCTCTGAAACAAAGAAAGAACCCAACCTATGCATTTGTAACTTACGAGGATGCTTAAGATATTTGTTGCCATAAAGAAATACCTATTCTCCAATAGAAAAAGACTTCTTCTTTATATCTTTGTCATGCTAGGATTTTTGTCATTCCTTCTCGATAATTTGATGGAAGTATGCAACCACTCCTCATCCAACTCCCACAATTCCTATAGTCGTTCTCCAATGGCTTCATCATTGAACATCCGAGTAGCGTGATCAATAACAACATTCAAAACAATAAACTCAGTTGGTACCACAACTTCTCGTCCATAAACAAGCTGAAATGTTGTATACTTATGCAATCGTTTCATAGTTTGATCCAGGTGGATGTTGGTGGCCACCCACCTATCCCATTTGGACCCCCACAACTGTCTCTTTCAGTCTTTTCAGTTTCCTAAATTGTAGCACAGTTTACTATTTTTAGCAGTTTTTTGGGTCCTGAACTTTCGGAGCCTTTTAGAGGCCCTAAACTATGTTTTTTGGGAAATCTGGGACAACATACCCAGATTTCCCAAAAAACATCGTTTAGGGCCTCAAAACGGCTCCGGAAGTTCAGGACCCGAAAAACTGCTAAAAATAGTAAACTGTGCTACAATTTAGGAAACTGAAAAGACTGAAAGAGACAGTTGTGGGGATCCAAATGGGATAGGTGGGTGGCCACCAACATCCACCTGGATCATAGTTATATGGTAAGCCCATAAATAAATTATCTAGAACTCATTCATCCCAATCATCCATCTTTGTGGAATAGACTTTAGTAAGACATTTTTCCTAAATTTTATTGAAGGCTTCAACTGTTCCATTTTCCATGCAGATGATATGGGTTGATTTTGTGGTGTTGGATCATGAATTCCTAATCAGTATAGCACATGTATTGTTAATGAAAGGAAATCCTTGATCATTGGTAAGGCTCCTTGGACAACCAAATATAGTGATGATATTTTCAAATATAAACCTTGCAGTAGTATCAACATTGCAATCTTTGACAACAACTGCTTCAATGCAATGCGTCAAATAGTTAGTTGGGGTAATAATGTAGTGGGCATAAGAATGTTGCACATGACAGTTGATGGGCCCCACAAAGTCAATAACTCACTTCTCAAAAGCCTCAAGAGTTCAGTCTGGATGCAGTGGAAGTTCATCACAATGAGATGATTTCCCAACCCGTAGACAAACATCACATTTCCTGACATATTCCTTTTCATCTCTAAAAAGAGTAGGCCACCATAGTCGAGCTTTTAACACCTTACTTGCAGTCACTTTTCCTCCAATGTGACCTCCCACAACACTAGAATGACATACCCACAAAACATTTTCTTTTTTATGGTCCAAAACACATATGTGCAAAATATGATCAAGCCCCATTTTGTACAACTAACCTGCAATAAGCTGATAGTCTGCAACTCGTACTACCATATGCCTCTTTTGAGTCATTGTGTATTCATCAGAGCACTTACCAGTTGCTAGAAATAACGTGATATCCTCCAAATAATCCGGTACTGCTTCAATTCAAAATACATCTGCATCATGCAATCGTCATCAACTGACCCTCCTGCTTCACCAAACTCCAACCAAGAAAGGTGATATGGGCCCACATTAGAGAGGCCTAGTTTAACAATAACTTCAAACAAGAATTTATAAAGCAACAAAAGCCATCTGCATATTCTCCCTTCCAAGACAGGTTTGTTAACCAGATAATTTAAAGTAGAATAATCAGTAAAGAATTTAAAGGCACCACCAAGAAGATAATGTCTAAACTTTTGGAGAGATTTCACAATGGTGAGAGATTCTCGTTCGGTGGTTGTATAATTCTTCTCAGCAGTGGAGTTTTTTCTACTAGCAAAATAGATGGGATGATCTAAGTTACCTTCTCCTAGCTACGCTAAAATAACACCCAAAGCAATACCATAATCATCTATATGAACAAGAAATTCCTTGTTCCAATATGGCTAAACTAGAATTAGAGCACTCACAAGATTTTCTTTTAAGGTGTTGAATGTAGCATCACATTTAGCAGTCCATACGCAATGTTGAACATTCTTCAACAACTTCTCCAATGGTGCAGTGGTCAAGGCATAATTGTGGATAAACTGATGATAATAGCTTGTGTGTCCCAAAGTAGACGCAACTATCGAACATTTGTGGGTGGCGATATATTTAAAATTACAACTTTGGCAGGATCAACACAAACACTATCTTTAGAAACAATATGTCCAAGCAAGGTACCAAATGGAACAACAAAAATAGAATTCTTCATATTTAATGAAATCTACAACTGTCAACTTCTATCAAACATTGTCTGCAATAAGTTAGAGTGCTTCTTTAAGAGACTATATACTATCCAATCATCCATGCACACTTCAAGGAATTTATTAATATAATCTCTAAAAGTAGTAATAACAATTCTAGAGAACACATCCGAAGCATTTTTGAGGCTGAATGGCATGACATGATAAGCATAAGAACCCCATTCAGTTGTAAAAGTAGTCTTCCTTTTATCTTCTTTTGCAATACAAACTTGATGATACCCAGAAAATCCATTAGTAAAATAAAAAGCCTCATTAACTACAACATTGTCCAATACTTCATCGTTGAAGGGAGTAGGAAATAGATCATGGACACAAACATTATTAAGACTTATATATTCTATGCAGACCCTAATATCATCTGAATCCTTTTTATCTTGAATGACCATAGGGCTGATCCATTTTTCTTAATCAAATGGTAAAATATGACCGACAACTAGCATCTTGTCAATTTATTTCATCACTTTCTTCTTAACTCGTGGATTCAAGCAATATGGGAAATGCTTGATTGACCTTGCATCATGCTTCAAAACAATTTTCATTTCTCCTAGATCTCCTTTGATTCCCTTGAGTTTTGAAATTGATGTAGGAAACAAAATTTCATCTTCTTTTAATAAGTCAAAAATCTCTTTTGTAGTTTGCTATCCCAATAGTCACTGATAGAAGCTAGCTTAGGTTTCTCTTTAGTTCCAATATCATCCTTCCACAACTTCAGAGGCTTCAAATGTGGGGCATCTTTTATATGATCATCCTTTATATTTTGTTCTCCTTTTGATTCCTTAAAAGACAAATGCCTTAGTCTCTCCAGATCATCATATTTAGACTCCTTATTGATCTTACACAAGTAACATCTTCATGAAATCCAAATTCATATAAATTTTCATAATCTCCAGAAGTGCTATAGTCAATAATAGGTTTCCTAGTAGGAAACAACAATCTTTTAATAGGTTTCCTAGTAGGAAAAAACATTATTTTAATGGCTTTCAACACCTCTACTATCTTTGCATCTTCATTTGAAAATGAGAAATCACTGCAAAACTAAAGTATCAACACCTCCTAGTTTGTTTTTTGCCTCTTCATCTCGTATTTCAAGTACGAGGCTTGCAAAAATGTCCCTAGTGTGTGAATAAACTGATGTACCCACATTTCGACAGGTAACCCAATTTTTTTCCAAATAGCACGACAAGTTTGGATATGCTTTTGTGGATTGGTATAACCTTCATATATAGGAATTTTATCCGAAGGAGTCTATAGAGTAGAAAATCGATATAAAATAGCAAACTTAATTGATTCCCAGCCTTGAAACTGATTGTGATGAGTTCCCCGCCATATTGAAGGGGTTGCTTGTAGAGAAACACCCAACAAAGGGATATTTTGCGCTTCCTCAATATGCAAATCAATTTCCTTAATAAAATTAACAACAAATCCTATACCATTGAAAGTAGGAAAGTCTCGTACCTTAGTGCCAATCTAATGAACACAACGAATAGTTGCACAATGTCTGGAGTGCAACTCATGATCTCCTTGTTTCCAATCATCAAGAAAACCATCTAAACCAAATTTTGTGCTTTGAACACTCCTCAAACTAATAGAACCATCCATTGTAGGATTAATATAGTCTTCTATTTTTCCCACAATGAGTTGATGTAACTGATCCAAAATATTAGGCTTTTCAACATTGTCTATAGGCTCTGTCAACCTTGGGCCTTGGTATGGATCCAATGGTTGTATAATGTGGACTCCATTTACTTCAAAGGTCATAATATCTCACTTGAGTTCGATAACAACATAATTATAAAATTCCTAGTCAATTTCCAACAAGATTTGGCAAGGATCCTTATCTCCCATGATATCTATGAACTCAAAGTCTACATATGCCTTCATTCCTGCAATATCAACTTCAACATATTCAAGACAACCGATGGGAAGAATAAAATATTGATTGAGCATACATAACCAAATAGGAGAATAACTTGGACTTCCCTAATGCCTCCCAAGTTTTCCTCTGCAAGATATTTAGATCCGAACCTAAGTCTAGCATAGAATCTTTAATCTGAAAACCTACAGTTTTGGCATCAAAGAAAAATTCTTTCCCATCATTCTCCTATTCCAATGGACATGCCTAGAGTGTCATTCAGTTAGATTAGTATAAATAGGCATGTCGGAGAATTGTTCATCCTTAACAATTGTCTTGAGCTTCTTGCATAACTAGCCAGATAATTGTTCATTGTTCATAATATACAAAAATAATATAAACCACTCCATAACAGGCTGAGATGTCTCCTGAGAAAATTTTGGACTCCTCATTTGTACCCTCTCTTGTTGTTCTGCATGAGGACTATAAGAAAAAACCAACTGCTTAAAAACAATTGCTGCATCCTTGTAGTATTCTTTTTGTTGGTTAGGATCGTAAGACTTCTTTGGTGTTGCAATATTTATTATAGTAGGTTGCTCAAAGGTCTCCTTATCTACTTCAGTTGTCTTTCCTCCTCTACTAATGATATTAATGTTAGGCGTTGGAGTTGGTTTAGGCCCTTGAGGTTTTGCATTGATAAAGTTTGCTCCTCTTTTCCAATTGTGCTCTTCCTAGCGAGCGATCAGTTCAGGAGAATCTTCAGTCACATGCACATTTACTCTATAATGGGAGCACCATGGCCTCCTTAATAATAGATAGTCATCGACAATGTGACCTTATTTATCACAATTATAGCGATGGACTGAGCCTCTTCCTCCAGTTCTACCCCACTTGAATTTCCTCCTCCTTTCCATCGAGGAGCTTCATTGAATTTGAACGTAGTATGATTAAGATGATCGGAAAGAGCATCCAAAGCTCTGCACTGGACTGTATGGTGAGTCGAGGACCCAGATGTTTTTTGGGAAATTTGAGTACTTATGCAAAATAGGACAAAGACGAGGTGGATGTCCATAAGTATGACATATCTCATAATATTCATTGGAAGATGTACCTAATTGATTGGCAAATGAATGATATTGAGTATATCCTTGATACAGAGCATTTGTAGTAACTTGTGCAACTCCAACAATAGGCAGTGGAAATGTTAGGTCCCTATAATACTAGTGCAACCCCCTTATTATTATTGTTTTTATAGCGCCCTTATTTTTATTGCTGTGCCCAATAGAAACCCACTATTGTTATTGTTGTTCCCTTACATTATTATTATTATGTAGGCTCTAATTATATTGTGACCCCTTAGACTTCTATATATATACAAAGGAGGTCTTGTCATTTGTATCATCCAATAATTGTTCATTTATGTAATGTAAAGGAGTTTTCGCCCTTGAAGATGCTAATTTTTAACTCGTTCATCTATCTTTTCCTCTATTTTTTGAACTGGTTTCATAGCATTTGGTATCAGAGCTTTGGATCCTAGGGTTTCACTGCTGCAAACAGGCCACCGTGGATTTTTTTATATAACTTTTTTCTACGAAGGTTCAAAAGTTTAAATTTCTACCACGAGGATCCGAAATCGTGAGGTATGTCCTATAAAAATTTCAGATCTTGGTTCGCTATATTTTCAGAGATATGGCTTGAATAAGTTTTGGTTTTTGCATGCTCCATAATTTCGTCTAAAATAGGTGACCTTGGGAAAAAGCGTCCTAACTTCCTCTACGATCATCGTATTTTAATTTCGTAAAAGGTGGCTAAATTTACATGGACCGTAATATCTTGTGTATCGTGTTTAGGGCCGCAGGTCGAAATAGTGACACATGGGACTCTGTACAAGTTCGCTCTACTGAACCAATCCATAATCAGGTCATCGTGGGAGATTGGGCATAAATGCATCTTGAAGAATCCAAATTTGGTCTGACTTGTGGCAGTGGAAAGAAGTGTCAGAGGGCCACCATAGAGAAGAATTTTAGATCTTTGAGATCTGAAATCACAAAGATACAACATTTTCAATATCGAGCTCCTAAAAGGAAAGAAAAAGGTGTGCATTTTTTTAATTTTGCATAAATTTTGTTTGAAAAATCAATTTCAAGTGATTTAAAGGGAATATTGAAGCATAGATATCAATATTTGGTTCTAAAATTCCTCCTAAACAAAAGGATTCTACACCCATTAAGCCATAAAACATCTCTACGATGACACATGAAGAGGAAGAATTGCAACATGATATATCAAAGTTATAGGACCAAGTGCAACAAATTTTGCTCTCACAAAGACCAACCAAAGATGACTTGGATGGCTTAAAAGGGGACATGGACAGTATAAAAGGAAACATGGAGGTTTTTAAAGGACATGGATGTGATGAATGTAAATTTAGAAGGGTTGACAAAGTTGTTGCAAGAAAGTCTTCCTGGTGGTGACAAGGTAATCCATGAAAATCATGATGAGGACAAAAGGAATATGAATTATGATTTTAGAGACTCCAATGTGGGGTTTAATAACCACCACATTCCAAAGATAGATGTTAGGAAGTTTGATGGCAAGGATCCGGTAAAATGGATACTACATATGGAGCAATATTTTTATCCCCATGATGTTAAACACACACAAAAGGTACACATTCCAACTTTATATTTAGAACCCAATCAATTTGTATGGTATCGATGGATTTGTTCTCGTAAACGACTTATCACTTGGTCAATTTTTATGGAGGAAATGATAGCACATTAGTAGGATACAAAGAGAAATGCATTCTTTAACCAATTGATAAATGTCAAACAAAAGGGTTCAATGACGGAGCACATTGAGGACTTCCAAAAATTGAATATCAAGGTAACTAATATTCTAGAGGAGCATAAGATTGATTTCTTCATAGGGACTTTAAAGGATAACATCCAACATGAGGTTTTCCTTTGGGAACCTGATTCATTGGAGAATGCATTCAGGGTGGCAAGAAAAGTTGAAAGAAAAATTATGGCAACAAGGAAGTATACCACCCACAACTATAAGGATGGAAGTGTTGTTGTTCCTAGCCTTCCACAACCTTCAAGGTTGACACTAAAACAATTGGAGGAAAAAAGAGTAAAATGGATTTGTTATAGTTGTGATAGAAAATACACTAAAGGCCATGAGTTCGTTGAGAAGAAATTATTTTACATAGATTGTGGAGAGGAGGAAGAAAAGGAACAAGAAACATCAAAAGAGGAGGATATACACCAGGAACCAACCCTAGAGAAAGAAGAAATGAAATTGAGCATATATTGTGATGCATTGGCATGAATTACCACTCCTCAAACTCTCAAGATAGAAGGATATTATTCATTGTACCCATAATTTTATTCATTGTAAGATAACCAAAGAATTGAATTGCTTCCTATATCCAACACTAGAGTGTCAAGTGATGGTTGCAAATGGAGGAATTATAAATTGCTATGGAAAGTGCCATAATATCAAGCTAACCATGTGGGAATATGTATTGAATATTCCAATCCTTTCCATTCTAATGGGTAGAGCTGATGATGTACTAGGAGTCCAATGGTTAAAATCTTTGGGAACAATAGATTTTAATTTTCAAGAAATTTTCTTGATTTTTTTTTGGAAGTAAATGAAGTTGAATCAAGAGGTATCATAGGGAAACTAGGAAAGATAATCAACTCTACTTTCATGAAAAGCTTCTAAAGAAATAAAAACAAGGTGTAATTGCACAATTATGCTCACTAGAGGTTCAAACATCAAAATCATCTATTTCTCCATATCTCCAAAAAGTCTTGGATAATCACTCTAAGGTGTTTGAGATTCCCAAAGTTCTCCCACCTATTCATGATCATGATCATGTTATTCATTTGATTCCAGGAAGTGTTCCTCCAATATTAGGCCCTACAAATATCCTTATGCCCAAAAGAGTGAGATTGAATGTATGGTTGAAGAAATGTTAGAGGCTGGTATAATTTAGCCTAGTCAAAGATATTTCTTTGCTCCAATAGTATTGGTGCACAAGAGGGATGGATCATGGCGCATGTGTCTTGATTACAGGGAGCTCAACAAGCTCACTATTAAAGATAAATTTCCAATTACTGTCATTTATGAATTATATGGAGAAATTTACTTCACCAAGCTGGATCCTCATTCAGGATATCATCAAATTAGAATGAAGACTGAAGACATTCCAAAAACAACATTAAGAACTCATGAGGGTCATTATGAATTTTTGGTCATGCCTTTTGGCCTTACTAATTCCTCTTCCACGTTTCAAGGTTTGATGAATTCCATTTTCAAACCCTCCCTTAGAAAATTTGTGTTAGCATTTTTTGATGATATACTAATCTACAACAAGTCTTGGAAGGATCATGTTCAACATGTTGACAGGGTACTCAAACTATTGGAGGAGAAACAATTATATGCAAAAACCTCCAAATGTTTCTTTGGAGTACAGAAGGTGGAATATTTGGGTCATATTGTATCTCATGAGGGTGTTAAGGTAGATCCTAACAAAATTAAATCCATTAAGGAATGGAAAATCCCCACAACCATAAAGCATATTCAAGGATTTATTGGGTTGACATGCTATTATCACAAGTTTGCTAAGAATTATGGGAGAATAGCAGCACTTCTAACATCATTACTAAAGAAATATGCAGTTTCTTGGACTCCATAAGAAACTAATTCCTTTGAACATCTTAAAGAGGTATTGTGTCAAGCACCGGTCTTAGCTACGCCAAACTTCACAAAAACCTTTATTGTGGAATGTGATGCCTCAGGAATGGAATTTGTGTGGTTTTTATGCAAGAAAGAAGACCCATTTATTTTGAAAGTTCTCCAATCAAAGTAAATTATTTACACAAACCTATTTATGAAAGGAAATGTTGGAAATACTACATGCACTAAAAAATGATGACCTTACCTAAGGGAAGAAACTTCAAGGTAAAAACAGATCATGATAGTATTAAATACTTTTTGGAACAAAGATTATCTTCAAAAGAGCAGAAAAAACGGGTCACAAAGATGTTGGTTTATGACTTTGAAATCATCTACAAGAAAGGGAAGCAAAATGTTGTTGCAGATGCACTCTCAAGAAAGGATGAGGATGTGGAAACATTTCTTTGTGTCATTTCTAGTATCCAACCAAGTGTATAACTGAAGCAAGGGATGAATGGAAGAATGATGAAGAGGTGTGGACACTCATTCAAAAGTTGCAGCAAGATCCTAGTACCTCTGATACATTTAGCTATAAAAATGATTCATTATGGTACAAATTTCGCTTATATCTTTGTAAAGATTCCCAGCTTAAACACAAGATTCTATTGGAATTGCACAACTCTCCCTTAGGAGGGAACTCAGGACTTTTGAAAACTTACCATAGGGTCAAGAAGGATTTTTTTTTGGGATGGCCTTAAATCTGATATTCAAAAGTTTGTGGCATAATGTTTTGTTTTCCAACAAAATAAAGTTGAGACAATTAAGACCCCGAGTTTTTTACAACCTTCAGCCATTCCAAGTCATTATTGGGAGGAGGTCTTAATGGATTTTATCATAGGTTTACCCAAGTCTGAAGGAAAGAGTGTCATCATGGTGGTAATTGATAAAATTACCAAGTATGCACACTTTTATGCATTATCTCATCATTTTAAATCCAGTACAGTCGCTATTGCATTTATGGAAACAATTCAAAAGCTTATGGAAACCAAAATATTATAGTAAGTGACAAAGATCCCATTTTCACTAGAAATTTTTGGACGTAATTATTTTCTTGACTTGGTACTCAATTAGCTCATATCTCATCTTACCATCCTCAATCTTATGGGAAAAATAAGATAGTGAATTTTTTTTTGGAAGGATATCTTTGTTGATTTGTATCTGATAAAAAAACACAATGGGTTAAGTTGTTACCTCTAGCTGAATGGTGGTATAACACTTCCTTCCATAATGCAACAAAAATGACCCCATTTATGGAACTTTATGGATATAATCCACCATCCATCACATCATATTTAAGAGAAAATTATAAGGTTCAAGCAGTGGAAGATCACATCAAGAATCAACAACAAGTTCTCCAACTCTTAAAGGATAACCTCACTCTGGTGCATAATGAAATGCAACATCAGGTAGATAAGAATCACATTGAAAGAAGTTTTGATGTAGGCGACTGGGTATTTTTATGGCTACAACAAAACAAACAAATGTCCCTCAAGCAAGCTAAGAAGGATAATAAATTATCACTCAAGTACTATGGTCCTTACAAGGTGTTGCACAAGATTGGTACTATGGCATACAAATTGGAGCGACCTGCATCTTCCCGAGTACACCCAGTTTTCCATGATTCATGCTTAAAGAAGGTTGTCAGTGGCAAGCTTCCAGTTCAAACAATGTTGCCAGAACTTGACGAAGAAGGAAAAATTATATTTGATCCTGAAGCAGTCATGGAAACAAGAACCCAATGACTACAGAATCGATAAATTTCAGAGTATCTCTTTAAGTGGAATAACTTACCCGTTAAATATTCCACATGGTACGATGAGGATTTTATATAGAAGCATTTAGAATTACTCAAGTGTTGAGGAATAAACTTTTTTGAAGGAGAGAGGGCATGTTAGGTCCCTATAATACTAGTGTACCCCCCTTATTATTATTGTTAGTGTAGCCCCCATATTGTTACTGTTGTGCTTTGATTATATTTTGACCCATTAGACTCCTATATATATACAAAGGAGGTATTTTCATTTGCATCATCCAAGAATTTTTCATTTATGTAATGTAAAGGAGGTTTCCCCCTCGAAGAGGCTAATTTTTAAGTCGTTGATCTATCTTTTCTTCTATTTTGTGAGTTGGTTGCATATCATGTGGAGTCGAACCTATAGGCATAATATCTAATCCTAGACCGTTCAACCATGGACACTCAACAACGTGATGCCCCTCAACATGGAAATTAGTGTATCATACCTGAGGACACAAAGGTCGTGCTACATGCATGTCTTTCAATCTCTCTTTCAAATTAGCAATATTATGTTGTAACCCAACAATGGTAGGGTCACTAGAAGCAACACCTCCCCTATGCTCAAGAGGTTATCTTTCCATTTCTTTAATATTCATATATTTCTCGAGTGCATCTTGTAGCGTATCAATTTTAGATTGCGTTAAGGGCATTTTTGTCAACGGAAATAGGGATTTAATGAACCAATTGCATTGGTGATTAGGATCAATCTGATAACCCAATTTACCAATTCCATCTTTGAATTGATGCATGCATACACATTCCATTTCTTCTTCACATTGTTTAATATCCCACAGTTCAGATAACCTTTGTTCATTTGTCTGGGGGAGTTTAAATTCTTGGATAAATTCTTTCTTAACTTCATCAAGAGTGGGATTTTGATGTAATGCAGACCATTTATAAACCACCTGATAACTCTATCTCTTAGATTAATTTGAAACTCAATAATCTTAGTAGCGTTTCACGTTTCTTTAGCCCTCCATATGGCTTCACACAAATACCAATGTGATTCTACATCCTCATTCCCCTGCATTGAATCAGGATACGAAGTGAATGAACCTGCTACGTTACCAAACATTGCAGAATGACCAAGTGAAACCGATATAAATCCTTGTAAACTAGGCTCCAAATATCTCGAGAAACTTATCTGGAAACCACCACTACTAGAAGTACCAATTGTGTACATACTATGGAATTTCTGGAATTTTAAAGTCATAACTATCTTTGAAACAAAATAAGTAGGATTTTGATAAATTACTAAGGGGAGGTTATGGGGGAGAACTACCAATGTTATTAATCAAAAAATAGTACTTGCGGGAGATACATCATCTTCACAAAAAAAATATCCCCATCACAAAGTGCATTTCATCATAAGGGGGAGTGCTCTGATCTACAACTACAACTGACTGTTAAGGCACTTTTGGCGTTCTGACTCCTGGAGGGATCCATTGATTCCATTCATCTTTCCTATTGGACTACTTCCAACACCTCCTATTTTGCTATAATTTACTCCACTATTGACTTCTATGCTTCATAGCTCTGAGCTATTTATCCCTTCTATTTGCGGCCTTAGACTGATCAACACCTCTCCTATTTGGTGTACCTCTCATTGTCATCTATGAATTTCCGGCAATGTATTTTCCCGCTACACGTCCACTATCTACACTCTTTTATTTACCTTTAAGGCTCGAAATCTTTACGACTAATCTGCATCCATCACAACAGACCTTCATCCTCCAAAACTGAGTAGCATTTCTCCCCTAAACCCTATCCCTAGTACCTAGGATTTTAATATACCATATTATTTTCTTGAAATAGTAGTAGGTTTTATTCTACATCAAAACCTTAATCCATAAGGGTATTTCCTTTAACAATCTTCTCCATAACCTATACTTGAATACTTCTTTAACTTTGGAAAATTATTGATGATATTCTGTGAGAGAATTCTATGCATCTTCGTGAGTTCCACCATGTGTTTTGCAATGACCTCTCTTGTAGGTTTCAGGTCCTTCTAAGTAATAGCATGTTTTCTTACATCCATCATCTCCTAATTTTCTTCTATATTTCTTGTTCTATTCTTACTATTCCTCATGCTCCAGTGGAAGCTATTTTGTGAGACTTGATAAAGTCTTATAATGCGATATGAAGTTTTTGATAGATACTTAATGTCCTAGTAACATCTCTTCCCAACTTCTCTTAGGATTGCATAAGAATCCTAAATTTTGCTTTATCTCATTCCTTACCCATTCTATGCTTTCTAGATGACTCAATTGGTGCATCAGGATACCTTGCACCCCATTCATACATGAGGTATACTACAATTGAAGATTTTTTTAACATTGAACCTTTTCCCTTGAGCCATTTTGGACATCCATTAATGGGGATTTTTTTTTGAAGAATATTCATCTCCTTATATAGTTGTTTCATGATGTATTCCAACACTCTTATCTCTTCTAATGCACCTATTTGGAAATCCTCCTCATGAGAACTTGAGGATGTAAATACTTGGATTTCTATTCAAAGCCTTTTATTCTCTTGTTGTGAATTGACCAACTTATTTTCTAGTTTTTTCACCTTGCTCACCAGATGCTCAATGTTCTTCTTTGTTACAGGGGAGAATATAGATCCTATGGAAGCTATCACCATACGAATTTTCATAGTATCTGCCACTATATCTCTTTTAGTGGTCACCAAGATCAGTTTGACCGGTTCTCATGCTAAGCATATGCACCTTTCTTGAACAATCTTATTGGAACCACAAGCGAATATGAAACTTGAATATCTAACACTTGATTTTCTTCATCAATCGAAATTCCCATCTCCCCAAGTGCAATATATCCTCCGATTAGTGGTGTAGAAGGCTTAATACTCAGAAGAGGCAATATGGCTTTTGCTTCTTTTAATCTTGCTCCTTTTTTATAGCTTCTTCTCGTGCTTACTTATCCACCATATCTCTTGCAAGTCTTTCTTCTTCAAGCTTCATCCATGCTTCCTCTTGTTTTTTATTCTCTTCCTCTTGCTTTTTTCTAGTTTCCTCTTACTTATTTTCTTCTTCTTCCTACTTCCATCTATCCTCTTATTTTTTTTTCTATTTTCTTCTTCCGACTTCTTCTTTTCCTCCTATTTCTTAGCTTCTCGCTCTGATTTCAAAATTTTCAATCTTTCTTTCTTTACTGCCTCCTTCTCCTTCTCTGTCTTTAAGGAAACTTTATTTTCTTGGGCTTATTTTCCTAGATAGGATCCTTTGTTTGTAGGTGCAGGATTTCTCATGGGTTGAGAGCTACCAATTCCCTTGATTGGATCCATAACCTTGAAAACATTATAAAAATTCTTTACCTTATCTTCTTCCTCTTCAATGGTCAGGGTGTATGGACATCTGTACTTTATTTTTTTAGAATGTCTTGCAATGATACATGTGGAATCATATCTATGGAAGCTTAGTTCACCAAACCTAAAGTTTTCCATATCACGGGCTTCCACCTCTGCTTCTCTAAAACTTATAACACAATATGTGCCTACACATATTGGAAAAGCGAGACAGGGTTCCTTCTTTACTTGAACTAGAATGCTAGTAATTCTTGTTGTGACCTGGCATGCAACTTCCTACAAGACTAATTGTAACAAACATAGGAAATTGGTGAGGAGCCTTGCAAGCTATGAATACTCTGATATGCATCGAATTTGTGCGTATGAACTAGTCAACGATATCCTGTAATGATACTCTGGATCTATCTGACACACATAGAGATTATGTGTCAAAGAGTATGTGATATATGGGTGAAATAATATTCTCATAAATTTGATGGTACCTCCCCTTATAGCCAGTGTCCCGTAGAATCTTGTAGTCAGTGTCCCATAGAATCTTGTAGCATATTTGAATAGGTGGTATATCTAGAGAAAAGTTCCACTTCTATCCTAATGACTCAAATTGACACCTTGCACTGAAAAATTTAGGTTGATGTCCCTTTGGTGGATTTTGGGCTTATTTTACATTTGTTGTGATGGAGGCTGCTAGAATCTCTACCAAATTGAATATAATCCCATCTTGAGTAGAGGTGCACATCATTGGTACCCAATTCTTGAAAATTTTTGCATCTTGCCTACTTCTACCATATTATATGCATTTCTTAATAACTTAGTCTTATATATTGCATTGGATCAATATAAAAAATTATTGGGATATTTCCACCAAGTCTTAAGGACATTCTTGATATCTAAAGGAAAATCACAAATTCACTTAGCTATAAGGGACACCTAATAGCTTGGCAGCTTGTAATATTTGGTGATGCAAGGATATATGTACACTGCTACATCAAAACCATGGTTGTCTCGAACAATTGTATCTTTTACTTCTATACACTTGATTATCCATTCAATAGTTTCAGCACATGGTAGAATGACATGGTGAGATACTACTTTGTGGAGCCAAGAATTCTTGAAATTATGATACACTTCACTACCCTATTCATCTCTAGGAACCTCTTTTTGAGTAAATGATTGATAGATACTTGACCAAATCATTGGCATTGATTTGTCCAGATAGCTACATAGGTTGGAACTGAAATTATAGAAATTTTCATTGCCCCTTCTTCATTTCCTTCTACAATCTCCTTGCCTAGTCTTTTCTTCATGGGTTGATGCGTATCTCTTGTTGATGAAGAGATTCTGAGGTGCTCCAAGTCTACGATACCTAACATCTCAAAAATATTCATGATAACCAACAATGTTAGGAAAACAAAATTAATTTAATGTGTTGCACAAACTATATCAAGTTAGTGTATTTCACGACTGATACACTCTGTGTTTAATAGATCAATGTGTTGTTGCTTAAGCTATATAAGGAGGCTTCACCGAGGGGGAAATGTGCTATAATGGCATGAAAAGAGATATTAGTGCAAGGATATATGGTAGGTCGCAATAAAGAGATTGTGTTATTGCAAAAAAAAGGGAAGCCATATACTGAGCTTTGCATTGTAGCTCATAGACGGGAGGAAGAATACATCATAAAAGGAATGGATTAGTGACAATGGTGGAAAAAATCATAGTAGAAATTTGGTTTGGTAGCATCATTGTGTAAGGAAAGAGAATTTATCTAATGGGAAAGATTTCACCACTGCACAAAGGATTGTGAGGGGATTTAGCTGAACCCAAAACTGTTGCGTAAGAGTTGAGTAGAGGGGGGAACCATTGCATGGAGATATGCATACACCTATGATATGAGGTCAAGGAAGATAATAAAATGGATAAGTGTAGAGAAATGTAGGCTCATAGGATGAGGGAAATTTAATGTTGAGAATGCAACAAAATGATGGAGCTTAGTGGAAAGAAGTCGCCTTCACTAAGTGGGCCCACAGGCTATTTTTGGCGCAAAGTCTATTTTTAGACATATGGATCATGGTCTATGAGTCGCAAGACAATATTTGTGGATGATTGGTCATGTTGGTAAAAATAGATGGACTTCTATTTTTAGACATATGGGCGGTTTCTATTTTTAGACTGTTAGGCTAAAAATAGAACAGTCAAATATTATTAGCTCATAATAATATTTGGAATATAAACATTATCTTATCCTCTTGGAGAACTTCAGTTTGAGCTACAAATGTGGCACATGCAGCTATCTAAAGGAAATATGCTTTTATTATGCGTCATTTGAGCTATTTCATGGTGGACATCAGTTAGAACTCATGTGGTTGAGTTTGGTGGAGTTGATTGAGGAGTTGATGGAGTTGTGTTCAATTTGACTTGGTTAAACTAGTTGTATTTAGTCTAACTGCATAATACACTAGTGATGAGTGATGTGAATTAATTGTTAATTAATTCACTAATTATTAACTCATAAAGAAACTAAAGAATACATCAGTTAACTCAGTGCATGGACAGTTCAGTGGAAACAGATGTTAGAGGTAGAGATTGCTATCAGTTGTGACTATAGTTGTGCATGAGATCTTGCACAATCAATGGATTGAGTAATACCAATGAGGATTTCATGGTTCAGCCAAGGAAATATGAGTTTGGATCAGCCATTCATCATTATTCTCATGCAGGATTGCGCAGTGGAGGCAGACAAACAGTGGAGGAGATTTGAGGCATCAGATCTGAGCTAGTTTGTGTGTAACAGGTGGAGATAGTACTGAGTACTTGTGAGGAGTATTGTACTATGTATTGTTACATGTCCTCAATCATTATAATATACAGATAGTGTGGGGTTTTCAGCTATATGCTTTCCCCAAGTTACATACTATGTTAATGTGTGCATGTGATTGATGTTTCATTGTTTTTAATTTCGCAAAATTGATGATCAACGTAGAGGAGGTTATGTATTATGCATGTATTCCGCAATAGTATATAATCAGGATAATCTCTGTGCATAAGTGTCATATTATTCAAAATTTCTACTTGGTATCAGAGCTGTTGATCATCAGATCTACTATTCAGAAAGTGTTTACATTTTATTTCTTCAGGCATAGTCTGTAATCGGGCCAAGTAGCCTCTGGATTCATCCTTCCTTTGGAAGGTGAGATATTCGGTAAAAGCCCATATAGTCAATCTCTGTACAAGAAATACTCTGTTCTCACGAATTTTAGATCAGAAGCGGTTGAGTTTTGAGCTGGTGGAATTCGAATTTGCAGCAGTGTTTTCTTGGTGTCAAAGTTGAAATGTCTTTCAACGGATTGCGATTGGAGTATGCTCTTTAGGGCAGCTCGAATTATATTGCATGGAAAGACAGGATGGAGGCGGTGTTAGATGATAATGGGCTGAAGGATTTCATAGAGGCTGAGGTCCCAAAGCCTACTGATACTGCTCAAGTTGATGCTTGGCAAAAGAAGACAGCAAAGTGTCAAAGGATTTTGTTGGAGGGCGTGAAGGATCACATTGTGTCCAGTCTGCATGGAAAGGCTTCTCCATACTTGATGTGGAAAGCGTTGACAGATCTATTCCAAATCAAGAGCGATCAGAGGAAGTTGGCGCTCAAGGATAAACTCAAAAACATTAAGTGTGAGAAAGGAGACAGTATGCCCAAGTATCTCACGAAGTTCACTCAGTGTAGGGATGAGCTGGGAAGTGTGGGGGTGACTGTCGATGATGAAGACTTGGTGAGCTTGGATCTCCTTGGTCTTCTGAAGATTTGGCATTCCTATCAGGACTCTGTCAATGGTCATGAGAAATTGCCAGGATGGGAGAGATTTTGGTTAGATATTGTGCGGGAGGAGATTAGGTGGAATACCAGGGACGGATCTTCATCAAAGGCACCTGATGAAGAAAATTGCGCTTTGGCTGCCAAAGCAAAGAAGGGGAAGAACAAGAAAGCTTCTCATTCCGGTGCCAAAGGCAAGAAGTAGAACATGTCCAAGGTGAAGTGCTTTCACTGTCACCAGCACGGACACTATGCCACAAATTTTCCGCAGAAGAAGAAAAATAAGAAAGCTGTTGGATCTGCAGTAGGAGAGGCCTTAACCTCACAGTTTGAGCTTGATTTTTTGTTGATCGCATGCTTGGTATCAAGTGTGATGGGATCGGTATGGTTCTTGGATAGTGGTGCATCTTTTCACATGACAGGAGATCGAGATTTGTTTTTTGATCTAGAGGAGAAATATCTTGGAGTGCACATCGAGATGGGCGATGATGGTAGATACAGTGCAACTGGTATCGGTACCATTTCCTTTGAGAGGGAGTCTGGTAAACCCTTCGTATTGAAGGAAGTGATGCATGTTCCAGGATTGAAGAAGAATCCTATCTCTGTGGCGATGTTAGAAGACAAGGGATATGATGTTGTTTTCAGCGAAGGAAAGGCTTTCCTGCACAGTAAGACAACTGGAGAAACCCAGAAGATAGGGGTTCGAGTCAGGAACCTTTATCAGTTGCATGTAGATGGCTGCGCAGCAATGGCATGTAAGGCAGAAGGATTGGTGAGCCGGGATGATGGCGAGCTATGGCACAGGAGATTGGGCCACCTTCACCATGGAGCCTTGAAGATACTGCAACAGATTACTACTGGGCTTCCTAAAGGAACTCTTGCACAGTTAGACCAATGCAAGGGGTGTACTTTGGGAAAATTTGTGAAAGCCACCTTTCACGAGAAGGATAGTCGCGCCACGACGATCCTTGAGAGAATTCACACAGACTTGTGTGGGCTTTTCTCAGTAGCTTCAACAGCAAAGCACATGTACTATGTGATCTTTGTTGATGATTTCTCTCGAAAGTGCTGGATCTTCTTCATGCAGAAGAAGAGCAAGACATACTCAAAGTTCTGTGAGTTCAAAGCACTGGTTGAGAAGGAGTCGGGGAAGAAGGTGAAGGCTCTTATGAGCAACAATGGTGGTGAATACATCTCTGGTTAGTTCAAGGACTTCTGCAGCGCAGAAGGGACTCGAAGAGAGCTCATAGCTCCCCATAACCCACAGTAGAACGGGGTTGCTGAGTGGAAGAACAGAACGATCGTGGGTGCTGCACGGGAGATGTTGCATGATCAGGGCCTACCCCTTCACTTGTGGGCGGAAGCATGCAATACTGCAGTACATGTGCAGAACCATTGTCCTCACAGGATACTTGGCATGAGTACACCCGAGGAGGCTTATTTTGGTAAGAGGCCTGATATTTCTCATTCGAGGATTTTTGGTTCTAACGTTTACATGCATGTGATGAAGGATGCCAGGAAGAAGCTGGAGCTGATCACAGAGGTTGGGATATTTTTTGGGTACACTGATACGCCCCACAACTATCGTGTGTATTTGTCAGACAGTGGCAAGGCTGTTGTGCGACGAGATATAAAATTTCAGGAGGAGAAAGCCATGAAGTGTTCGCTTGAGAGGGAGCCACACTTGCATGCAGATGAGGAGCTATTAGTTCCTAAGGATGAGCTTCAGGACGTGGATAAGCCACAGGTTGAAGTTCATGGAGTGGAAGAGACCACTCATGCAGCGCCAACCATCAAAGGGCGAAAGCGCATTACTGAAGCTAAGCGACTGGCTCAAGATGCAGAGAAGGTTGTAGGACCACCTACAGCTCAAAGCAGGTAGAGAAAGTCACCTGATCGGTACACTGGATACATGGCTCTTGTGAGCAAATGTGCTGTGACTGAGCCATCCTCTTTTGAGGAAGCTGTGGAGGATCCCGCATGGGTAGATGCCATGGTGGAAGAGTATGATTCGATTGTCAGAAACAGTGCATGGGAGATTGTCCCAAGACCGGAAGGGAAATTAGTGGTGGGTTTGAGATGGATCTACAAAGTGAAGCAGGCAGCTGACAGGAGTGTGGAGAAGTACAAGGCAATATTTGTTTCCTGAGGCTTTTCACAGATATAGGGGATCGATTATGAGGAGACCTTTGCACCTGTCGCAAGGTATTCTTCCATATGGACGATTCTTGTTCTCTCAGCGCAAATGGGGTGGCACATTCATCAAATGGATGTGAAGACCACGTTCCTCAATAGAGTCATTGAGGAGGAGGTGTACATAGAGCAGCCTGAAGGTTTCGAGATCTTCAGCAGCGAGTCGCATGTGTGCAGGCTCAAGAGAGCATTGTATGGGTTGAAACAAGCACCACGTGCTTGGTACACACGGATAGACAATTATTTCACCAGACTTGGATTCTCCAAGAGTGAGGCAGATCCTAACCTATACCAGATTGTGGTGGAGGGTAAGTTTCTTATCATTGTACTTTATGTAGATGATTTGATTCTGACTGGTGATGAGCTATTGATACTTTCATGCAAGGATGATCTTGCTAAGGAGTTTGAGATGAAGGACTTCGGCCTCCTTCATTATTTCCTGGGATTGGAAATTTGGCAGCGCAGTGATGGACTATTTGTTTCTCAATGTAAGTATGCTCGAGAGATATTGGAGAAGTTCAACATGCATGGCTGCAAGCCTGTTAACACTCCTCTTCCTGGAGGTTGGAGGAAGGAGGATGCTACTTCAGCGGAGGTAGTGGATTCCACTGTTTATCGACAGTTGGTGGGGTCGCTTATGTATCTGGTCAATACACTACCCGATATATGCTATGCTGTTAACCAGCTTTCACAAGCTATGGTTAAGCCAACCAAGCTCTTCTGCAAGGCATGCAAGCATGTATTGCGTTATCTCAGAGGCACATCGGGATATGGATTGTGGTACAGACAGGAGGATGAGGTGAAGCTATGTGGCTTCACGAATGCTGATTGGGCAGGGAGCCCAACGAACAGAAAGAGCACATTTGGAGGGGTCTTCAGTATCGGGTCGACAACAGTTTCTTGGTACAGCAGGAAGCAGAGATCCGTGGCACTCAGTTCAGCAGAGGCCGAGTATATGGTAGCAAGTTTGGCTGCATGCGAGGCTATATGGATGAGGAAGATCCTAGTCGGGTTGTTCATTTCATACTTGGAGCCTACAATGATTTATTGTGATAACCAGAGTTGCATTAAACTTTCGGCTAATCTAGTATTTCATGATAGATCCAAGCACATTGACATTAGGTACCATCATATCAGAGATTGTGTGTAGCGGAGAATCATGTTACTTTCATACATTCCAATGGAGGATCAGGATGTTGATATCTTGACGAAGGCGCTCACCAGGAGCAAATTCGAATACCACCGAGGCAGGATAGGGGTTGCTGAAAATCCATATCTTGTTGAGAGGGAGTGTTGAGAATGCAACAAGATGATGGAGCTTAGTGGAAAGAAGTCGCCTTCACTAAGTGGGCCCGCAGGCTATTTCTGGCGCAAAGTCTATTTTTAGGCTATGTCTATTTTTAGACATATGGATCATGGTCTATGAGTCACAGGATGTTATTTGTGGATGATTGGTCATGTTGGTAAAAATAGATGGACTTGTATTTTTAGACATATGGGCGGTTTCTATTTTTAGACTGCTAGGCTAAAAATAGAACAGTCGAATATTATTAGCTCATAATAATATTTGGACTATAAACATTATGTTATCCTCTTGGAGCACTTCAATTTGAGCTACAGATGTGGCACATAAAGCTGTCAGAAGGAAATATGCTTTTCTTATGGGTTAGTTGAGCTATTGCATGGTGGAATTCAGTTAGAACTCATGTGGTTGAGTTTGGTGGAGTTGATTTAGGAGTTGATGGAGTTATGTTCAGTTTGACTTGGTTAAACTAGTTGTATTTAGTCTAACTACAGAATACACTAGTGATGAGTGATGTGAATTAATTTTTAATTAATTCACTAATTATTAACTCATAAAGCAACTAAAGAATACATCAGTTAACTCAGTGCATGGACAGTTCAGTGGAGACAGGTGTTAGAGGTTGAGATTGCTATTAGTTGTGACTATAGTTGTGCATGGGATCTTGCACAATCAATGGATTAATTAATGCCAATGAGGATTGCGTGGTTAAGCCAAGGAAATATGAGTTTGTATCAACCATTCATCACTATTCTCATGTAGGATTGCGCAGTGGAGGCAGGCAAACAGTGGAGGAGATTTGAGGCATCAGATCTGAGCTAGTTTGCGTGTAACAAGTGGAGATAGTACTGAGTACTTGTGAGGAGTATTGTACTATGTATTGTTACATGTTCTCAATCATTATAATATATAGATAGTGTGGGGTTTTCAGCTGTATGCTTTCCCCGGGTTACATACTGTGTTAATGTGTGCATGCGATTGATGTTTCATTGTTTTTAATTCCGCAAAATTGATGATCAACGTAGAGGAGGTTACGTATTATGCATGTATTCCGCAATAGTGTATAATCGGGTTAATCTCTATGAATAAGTGTCATATTATTCAAAATTTCTACATTTAATACCAAAATATGTGAAATGAGTAGCACTGAATTATATATAAAGTGAAATGGGGGCTTTGGAAGGTAAAAGGGAAGAATGTGTAGGGTCGCACAAAAGGTGACAAGAGATAAAAAATGATAAATAAAGGCACAAGAATTTACTCAATTCCTAACACAATGATCTACCTGCTGGAAGCAATGTGATATCCAACAACATAACACACTCTATTATGCTTTCTTCCACCAATGATCTAAAGGATTCAAAGACAAGAGAGCAAGGTAAAAATGACAAGGGCCTCATCCTCTATATAATATTATCACACATGCGAGGGTTTGAATGAAAATTAAATGCATCCTTGGGAGAATTCTTGCAATAAGACTTAAGGAAATGCACTAAATGGAAGTTCTGCATTGTGGTGGGCTAAGGAGAAACATTGCACTTACCTAAGGAGTAGCGTTGATGGGTTTTATTTGTGATGCATCGCGCTAAGGAATAGTGTCGCATTACACTAATGAATAACACTATGTTGCGCCAAGGATGAATGTGATGTGCCATGCCATAAATGGACACGCTAAGCATGTCATCTATAATGATTTTCATTGAAACTTCTCTTAAATTGTTGGTTTAGGGTTAGACATGGATGTTCATTCATTAAAACACAAAATGAGGGGGACTACAAATTTTAGAAGTATGCCAAAATTTGGGGCTATTGTAGCTACTACAACAGATGGTCATAAGAAGATATTCTTTGATCAAATCATAAAATCTTTGAAAGAATTCCTTAGGCATCCCATCCAAACTAGGATTCTTGTGCTTTTTCATAGTGAAAAGAACGTCAAGAACCTTAGATTTTGAAACAAGGTATATCATGGATTTTTTCATGTCTTCCAAGATCAATGAGGAGAAAATATTGATGATTTCTAGAATATCCTGAATAGGGAAACCATCATGATATTTTAAAATTGAATTAAAATGCTTAATTCTTTCTCTTGAAATACCCAAGAAAGAGGAAAAAAATTCTCCAGTGGGTGATTTAATGTGCCAAATAATGTTCATTTATCTTCTTTGGTTTGCATAATTATGAATATTTTTTTTTGTTATCCCCTTCCTTTAGCTAGAGCACTCTACTTTTTAGTCTCCATTCAAAATCTTCCTTGTCTAACATAGATTATCTTGTGGTTTCCATTGAGTGAAGTGAGGCAAAATTAGAGGCCTTGAAATTATTTGAATATTTATCTTCAAAGAAGACCTTGATCTTTCTTTCAATGTCCAATAGGGTTGATTTGCATTGCTCCTTGTATGCCTTCATCCATTTCTTTGCCATCGATCCAACCCTAGAAATATTTTATGCAATTTTTTCATGAAGGACTCAGGAACATAAGGGGACAAAGTAATTCAATAAGATTCCACCAACTTCCTAAAGGATTCCACTTAGAACCAGTCCCATTTGAATTTGAAAAGGGGAGGAGGTCTGGAGTTAACCATACCAATTTACAAAAGGACAAGGAGATGTTTAGAAATACCTCCAGTTGAAGCCAATGATTTTTAAGTGAAACATCTAGCCATTCAATCATGGGAAACCAAAAACATGTCCAATATCTTAGCACAAGATCATTATTTATGTAAAGATTCCTCCAAGTGGGTGATAAATTAACGATTTCAAGATCAATTAGGGGATTATTATCAAACATAAAGAAAATGAACAATTTTGAGGATTTTTTAGTAGAGCCCCAAATTTCTCTAAGAGACAGAGTGAAATTTAGGTCCCCTCCAATTATTAGAAAAGGAGAATAAAATTCCCATACACCCTCTAATTGATTCTAGAAAATCTCTTTGTTAGTGGAAGGCCCTTAGATATTTTGAAATTGGAAATATAAAACCGAATGCTTTTTGTTCAAGGAATTTTTTAGGGGTGAAATTTCATCAATAGGATATTTTTTGGACATTTTCTAAAAGAAATTAATTATTTCGTTTGGTTAAAAATTCACCTACCTTTCATATATATATGTGATTAAATTGATGATATTCACCAAAAAATTACTAGTTTTAATAATGAATTACATGTTTTTTTATTGAATATTCACCTATTCTACGTGAATGATATTTCAATCCAAAATAGTTACATATAATACTATACTTAGGCATAATATTCATAATTTTTACAAAATACCTTGCCTTTGTTCCAGGAAAACCAAAATGGATGACCGTGCAGAGGAGGATGTTAAGGAAAAGAAAGCCTGGGTCTAGCTAGTAATCAAAATTATTGGCAATCCATTTGTATCTAAAGAGGCAATGATCCATTCTTTTAACCACTTCTCAAAAAAATAATGAGCCTTTTCCCTAGTGGTCATCGTCTCTTGCACAAGAATAATGTTTGAATTATGACTCCAGATAATCCTTTTGAAGGAAATTTTCTTTTGGAATCCCACAATCCACTAGCATTGAAGGAGAGGATTATCATGGGGGACCCAGAGACATGGCTTTTCTTGCTCCAAGGGCCCTAGATATAGTGTATTGTTTCCCTTTTTTATTTTTAATAGGCCATGAGGTGGGAATGGCGTCCAATCCATTCTCACATGGGGGAGCACGCAAGGGACTAGCATGCAACATGATAGGGTCTTGCACCTCTTTAATTTTTAGGGACACCGATCAAAAAGGAAAATCCCTGGATTATATTCAACCATAGTAACGGGCCTTTCAATTACCTCCTAGTTACCTAGCAAACAACTAAATACATATACCTTTAATTATCAATATGAAGTTTGTATGGAACTTGCAAAGTATTGTACACCGTATATTATATTACAATACGTTATATGTTATCATGGTTGTAATATTCTAAATGAATGTCACATGGAATGATATTAATATGCTTTCACAAGTCATTAGGGAAAAACCACACCACACTTGAAATTAAAACCACTCTTACAGGAAAGTAAAGAGTACACTTGCAAAAAATTAAATACACTTGCATGAACATAAACACTCTTGCAGGCAAGTAAACACATTAGCATTAAAGGGTGACTTTTTTAAGTATCTACATGGTCTTGAATTCTGTATGAATGCATAAAAAATGAAATGGCTAACAAATTTGTAATAACCCACAAGCTATAAGAGAATTAATCCACATTGTTCTACAAATAATTACACCATGAAAATAATTGCAATTTCTAGAAGACTAGGTAAAGTAAAAAATAAATCTAAAACTAGCCTTAACTAGCTAAATTTGCAAAGCATAACACTATAATGTTAAATGAAAAGTTGTAGAAGTAACCTAAACTATGGGTTATAGCTATAGTCAAATCACGAGTTAGAATAATATGAGTTGCAACTGTATTATTGATAAAGAGTTGTATCACCATGTGAATAACATACTTAAATATTATATTTGTAACATTATGTCAATAAGAAAGGAATTCTCATAAATAAAAGACTATAAATGAAACTACAACTACACAATAATGTTATAGATAGTACCTAGGTAAGAAGGGGGGCCTACCTCCTTAGGTGAGGCACTGATTAAAGGAACAACAAAGTGCTAATCAATTAGCACAACATCAACTTGAATTGGAACATGAGCTAAATTTGTATTGGGGGAGTTGAAATTACAATTACAAAATAGTTGATTCTCTCTTTCTCTCTAGATGTTATAATGTAGCAAGAAAAGGCTTCATTTAACTAATTCCTTAATCAAATCTAGAAATTCTATTTTCCACATTAGCAAAATGACTTGGATTGCAGTTAGCTAGAGTGACATGGCCTTGTCTCCTAGTTAAATCAGTAAATTCGAGTTATAGGATACAAGTAGAGTTGTGCATGGGCTGATTGCTAAAATTTAGAAATATAGTGGATTTATTTTTAGTTAAACTCAGTTAACTGAGATCTAGTCATTAGTTGAGTCAATTGAAGGTCAGTTGAGTAGTTATTACTATTGTTAACTCACTAATCTCTCAGTTAACTAGTTAATCAACTAAAAATAGACCCAATCATTCAATGTGGAATTCGAATTTCTTAGTTGATTGGATGGAAAAGGAACATTTTTATTTATAATTATATACTATTGAGTGTACATTTCTTTTGCACTGATCAAGTGATCAATTCCGCTTGGATTTGCACAAGGAAATAAGGAACTTCCCTATTATTTAGGATCTAATTTCCTCTAGGATTACGCAAGGAAATAAGAGGTTAGCTAAGGATTGAATTGGCTAATTGTTGGCCAGAGAAGGCCAGGAATCAAGAGAATAGTTTTGCAGTGCAGGGTTTGCTTCAGAGTTGAAGCAAGGCATTGTAATTGTTTCTCTTACTTATCTGAATTAATGCAAAGCAGCGAAGCATTTTTTCCCAATTGGGTTCCCTTGTAAAATTATTGTGTTCCTTGGTTTTGATGGTCGCATGTTATTGCATGTGTTTCTATCATGTGTTTTCCATTCTACGGATTGATTAGAAGAAATTTGTGTCTAATGATCTCAGTTTGATTTCATTAGTAGCTGTAAATTTTGAGTTATTTCTACACTAGTGTTGTACAACAAAATTACCTCCTCATCAGCTCAGAGGAGAAAGACATGATGGTTGAAGCAATAGCCAAAATCACAGGCCTTGTTTCCACACTAACGTTGTTTATACACTGACAACATGCTTTATAAAGCTTCTCTATAAGCCTAAGGGAGCGTTAGTGACCCTACTAACTCTACTTGTTGGTTCGAGGACAACGTTAGTGGATCCTAATGAGAATCTAGAGGTCAAAGGAGCAAATTGACTCATAAATATCTCTATATTCCCTCCTAAATCTACTCAGAAAAGCAAGGAAACATCTAAAGTTCGACCTATTTGTGGGATTTCTAATCCTAATGAAGGAGGAAAATGGGAAAGAGCTCAAAATCATGGCAACATCATTTCTTTTACCTAAAGAAACTCATGGAGGAACTTGGCAACCCTAACTTGAATGCTACATAAGTAGAGCTAGGGCTATTGTGATAGAGGTTAGATCATTTGAAAGGATAGCTTACTTGATTGTCGAGCATAGTCTCAAATCTAAGCATAAGAAGTTGGTAAGAAGGGAGAGAGAGAGAGGAGCTGGAGGGGTAAGGGAAGGTTGATGCAACAAATGGTTGTAATCACTCTTCTGACATTAATATAGAACTGCAGTTGTACTGTCTACTTCGTGGTGTTGGTACTATCATTCATTTATTTGTTTGTCCAATACCTTTTAGCATGAGTAGCTTAGTTATGTGTAACTAGATGTCTTTTATATATTCATGTATTAGTTATCAAGGTTGTATGTTGTGATTATGCTTGTCTCTTCTATGTGCAGGACTTGATCTGGAGCCGGCTCAAGGGAGTTCCACCTAGCTGCATTATGCTCTCCAGCAAACCTACACGGAGGCTTGAGGTAATGAATCTATTTTGTTTTGATAGTTAGTTATTGTATATGGACATGCATGTAGCTTTGTGACAGTTGCAGATAATCTTACACTCTGCCAAGGGTCCTGGGAAGACCCTTGAGGGTATCTCCATTCTCCATACATCGTGCATTTTATCCTATAGCAGAATTGGCGACTCCACTAGGGACTATACTTTAGTTCTCGGTTTACCCAGAAATTTCCTATTTTCCTCCTTCTAGACCTTCCTGTACTTCTGCATTCCTTTTCTGACCCATCAGGACCTTGCAACACTCTTCCTTCATATATTCAGCGCTGGATCTAATCCTAAAAGCCTTGTTTTGAAGTGTTTTCCCACACTAACACAGGTTAGCAGTGTAAACAGAGCTTTATAAAGTTCTATGTCTGCACAAACAGTGCGTTAGTACCTCCAGTAACTCTCTGTGGCCTTTGGCACAGAGCGTTAGTCACCCAAATTTTGATATACAGTTGTGTCTGTGACCTCAAAGGGTTGGGAAACTTGCTTCTGCACTAATAAGGGATCTGTAGCTATGTTTTTTTTGCAATATCTGTGTCCTGAAAGATTTTTTTTTTTAGAGAAATAGAATTTCTTCTTAAAAGTTTTTATTTTCATAAAGGAAAAAATCAAATTTTTTTATTCATTACTATGCTTAGCTAGTTAAGTTCTGCATTATTTGGTTTTAGTAGTTGTTAGAGAGCATTGAAAATTTTCTATCAGTTATGCTAGTGTTGTAATGAATAGGATGCATGGAATGAATATTGATGTATGAAAGACTCTCCCTTGTAGAATAAAACTTATTTCATTGAATTGAACATTTACAAGCATTGTCTTTTGCATGATTTTGAGTCACAGACCCACCAAATATCATACATCAACACCCCTACTGAAGAGACTAAAAAAGTACAATTAAAATCTACCTAAAATCAATCAGTAACTCTTTCTAGAGCAAACAAACATTAGTTCAAGCTAGGATCTTGGGATAGGTAGTGCGAGTAAACTTCCCAAGATCAGAAACCAAAACTAGTGTTATTAAAAGAGAGAAAATTCCTTCTACACTCATACTACCAGGACCACTCCAGTAAAAGTGGAGCTAAATACGAGACAACATCGGACTGTAAGTGAAGGCAGCCCACCTTCACTTGCAACTCCTTTGGGTATTTTGTGTATCGGGGATCCCTCCAGGGATATCGGAGCTGAGTTGGGGACTTAGGTATCCTACCCACACAGTGTATTGTCTGCGACTATGTCCCCCCCGATAGTGTCTGTGATTTGAGGTATCCTTAGCAGCCATACTTTTAGGGACTTACATAAGGTGACTGGGGTGGGCTGCCTTGGTACCTAACACAGACGAACCTACTCTGTCTTTAGTTTTTGGGAGGGTGCTCATCTTCACAAGAGTACTTGGCCCCTTAATCTAAGGTTTAGGTGAAGCTCTAGAGTAACCGTAACTGTACATTTGGCCAACCCTCTCTGTTATTCATTGTGATACTGGGTTTCATCTCCAGTGATCGGTGCTTATTAGACAGGGTCATTTCCCTTTGTTTTCTGATTGATTCACTTAGTGTATTTTTTATTTTTTAGGTTCCAAAGTGTTATCATTGAGACTTTAATAAACATCACAATAAAATTTATTGATAAAAGTTATCGGCCACTGTGGCTACATCCGGCCCTCGTCGTCAATCTAGACGATTTTTAGGACTTCCCCCACTCATTGTGGAGGATCCTCCAAGCTCCAGTGAACCGGATTCCCCGTCATCAGGAAATCAGTCTCTGAGATCTCACACAGAATCAGTTTGGACAACCAACGATTCAAGCTTACCGGAGGATTTCCTTACTACAGGATTTCTTCCTCCATATAACCCTATGATCACGAATCGGTTGGACCCACTCTTGGTTCATGTTACATCTGTACCTCCTTTGTCTTCAATTGGAACACTTCCACCCATCCCATCGACGACTAACGGGTCATGGGACTTTTTGGCCACGTTTGGTCCCCCACCACTTCCCTAGTCGACAGTCACTACCACACCTTTGATGGCGAACCTTGCTATCCCATTCATCCCAGGTACAAACGCTCGCATGACACCCTCCATGAGTGGAACCCAGCCTATGTTGGGTTCCACCCCTTTAGTTTCAAACTCTATACCTTTGACAAGTGCTACATACAACGCTCCTTATAATGCTCAATATAGCACAGTTAGCGCGTGTCCCTTCAACCAACAATATGGTGGGCATCCATTGTATAGTTCTAACCCCCAAATTCAAGTATCTGGGGGCACTCCCAATATGCATATACCGAATGAGAATGTAACAGTTCCCCCTCCATATTTAGGCATGTATGGTCAGTCACTGATTGACATGAACACCCCTTATGCTAGTCAAGGACACATTGTTAGTTTTGTGGCGGGCGGGAATCCTCAAGGAGGTCCCAATCAATCCATGGGGGCACTCTACTCACAACTGCAAATGAGTCAAGGGGGCACTTCTTATCCTCGGGATAATTCTATACCCCAGCATCACAATCCCCATGGAAATCCACATTACAATGCCATACCCCAAGGCAACTACTATACCACACAACCTATGTATAATATTGGGAATCAAACAATGGGAGGACCGCAAGGATCCTCAGGTCATATGTCATCGTCTTGGTCTGATTCGGGGGCATCACACACTTTGTCTTGCCAACGTTGGATATCCCCGACTTGTACAAACTTACAAATGATCCCATCTATCATAATTTACTCTCGCCACCAATTCGGCATAAAATACCGACAAACATCCCTAAGTTCGAAGGGAAACAAGGGGAGGATCTGGGTACCCATATCACCACCTATCATCTTTGGTGTGTTTCTAACTCCATGGTGGATGATAGTATCTGGTTACATCTTTTTCCCTGCACCCTTACTAGCAACGCAGCCAAGTGGTACATCGAGTTACCACATGCGTTAGTCAATACCTTTGACGCTCTAGCGATGGAATTCTTAAAGCACTTCCAGCTACCCATCCGCTATGAGACTGGGACAGAACTCCTAACTTCATTACATCAGGATACTGCCACCCACATCTTTGATCATATACATGAATGGAGACGTAGGCGGAGGTTAGTCAAAGCTCCCCTCCCAAACTATCTCTTAGCGGACTGGTTCTGCAAGTCTCTACTCCCCCAAATTGCTAAGGATGTCGCCTTAGGTGGTGTGGTCACAGAAGACCAATCCATACGTCGTGCCCAACACTTAGATCTAATATATTCACAGTTTGTCACTCTTTACGATGTAATCCCCAATGCCCCTTGCAACTCTAATGCTCCCGCTACTCAGCAACTCGGAGTGCACGCCCATGGGATTATCGGCGCAACCTCCAAGGCAGTTGTAAAACAACTCAGCGGTCACATTACCCAGATGTCAGTGGACCCCTCTACCGAATTGACTGCTCTTCCTACCACCGTGATAAACATTTTGCAATCTACACAAAAACCCGGTGGTAAGAACAAGAAGAATAAGAAAAATATCGCTCCTTCTGAGGAGCAGTTAGTTATGCAGGAAAACCCAAAGCAGAAGGCTATTATGCCTCCTGACGATGGAAAGGATAAACCCGCCAGATTCCCTTGCAAAATTTGTGTTGAAGACCACATGACCTATTGCTGCCCACATCTTCAGGAATGCACATATTTCATTGCTAAAAAGGATACTGGTAGGACCCCCGCTGTCCTGAATAATCCTTTCCCCACTCAGTAGCAGCAACACCTTATTGCAAACCAACCCCAACCCCCGCAAGGGGGCAATGGTGGTTTGCAACATCCTTCAGCTGGTGAAGGATCCTCTACCATTTACACCTTTGAAACAATAGATCTACAAATAAGAGCCAAATCTTATGGAGCTCTTGTCGCTCATGCAAAGGAACCTTCCTCAAGTCAAAGCCCATCGCCACCTAACAATTTTCATATTGAAAGGCCGGTTTTTGACCTTGTGATTCACCCCCCTAAAGGGGCACTTCAACGCACAATGCACAATACATCTGCACGTGCCACCCAAAACTACAACATTGTAGAAGACTTGGCGCAAGCGTCGTCGGCTATGTCAGCGCTCGAAGTATTACAAACATGTCTAGCATAAAGGAAAGCTTTGCTTTCGTCCATTGGTGGTATCAACCCATAGGATTCCATGTTTGCAATTTTCGACATGGAAAAGTGTAAACCTCCCCTTTCCCACCAGCTTTCATTTCAGGTGCAAATCTTTTCAAAAGGTAAAGGTATACATAGAACTGTCATCGATGAAAATACTTCTACCTACGCCATGTTTGCTTCATGTTTGCCCGCTTTGGGTTCTCCAACCCTATCCCTGCCATTGAATTTCCTTAAATCTTTCAACGGCCACACTTTCATCCCAAAAGGCACTAGCTACCCCATCACCTTGTATGGGAAAACGGTAACGGTGGACATATAAGTCGTAGATAAAAAGCTCAACTATAATCTCTTGCTGGGTCACAATTGGACGTACGCCATGACAACCATTGTGGCTACTGTCTTTTGCATCATCCTATTTCCATTGGATGGCAAAGTAGCCACAGTTGACCAACTGTCTTTTTGCACACCTGATTATTCCTTGTTACCAAGCGGCTCTGTACCCCTAATATGTGGTGTACCTGAATCTTACGTCAATATCAATACCGGTCTTCTAAAGGCTTCTTCCCTGATGGGTTGTTTTCCTCTTCAGCTGCCCAAGGTTTCATAGAAGGTCAATATGCTTTCATCAATTCCTCATGAACAGACTAATCCATGGATCCTACCGGCTCCTTCAGACATTGACACTTACGGAGAACAAATGCCGCTATCACCAGCTGAATTGGCCTACCAAGCCATTCAATCTGCATCTGAATCTTCAGTCACTTTGGTTACAGCCAACGATACCATTGCCCCTTCCATAATTACTCCTTCTTTCAATCCACTCAATAAATTCCTACCTACGGATGAAGCTATTAGAGAAATCATGACTTTAGAAGAGCAACATTGGGAGGACTCGCACCATCGTGTTTCGATATCTGATTTGGACATGATGCCTATTCCAATCATGTCACCTAACACACTGGAAATTGTTTCCTCACCCTATACGATTATCCAAACTTTGGACGTGGAAGGAAACATGGGCATTATTTCAAAGACATTGCTCATCAATATTTCTGTCATGACAAGCATCATGGAAAACATACAGATTGGAGCAGATTGCAATCCTGACGAAATTGCAAGCTTCACTTGCCCTATTAAGGAATTCTGCGATGTATTCTCTTGGTCCTATGAGGAAATTCCTGGCATAGGTCTGTCTATTGTCGAACATGAGATCAAGCTTTACTACAATGCTAAACCTATCCGCCAAAGGCTTCGACCGATCCATCCCCGCAAAATGGCAGCCATCAAAAATGAGGTGGAAAAGTTGTTACATGTTGGTTTCGTCTATCTTGTTCCTTTAACAGAATGGGTTTCCAATCTGGTTCCTGTCAATAAGAAACAAGGAACCATCCGCGTATGTGTCGACTATCGAGACTTGAATGTTGTGTGTCCCAAGGATAATTATCCAACACCGTTCATCGATCAAATCATCGATGACTGCGCTGGTTGTGAATCATTTTCATTCATGGATGGATTCTCAGGTTACAACTAGATTTCTATAAAACCCAAAGATCAGCACAAAACCACCTTCGTCTGCCCATGGGGAATCTTTTCCTATCGAAAACTCCCATTTGGTTTAAAGAATGTTGGAGCAACTTTTCAAAGAGCCATGGACTACGGATTTCACGATATCAGGCATATCATTCAAGATTACTTGGATGACCTTCCAACCCATTCCAAGCAGCGAATGTAGCACCTAAACCATTTAAGAGCCATCTTTCTTAGGTGCTGGTTTTATAACATATGTCTGAATCTGCATAAATGCATTTTCTTTGTCGAGTCTGGATGCTTACTTGGATTCATTGTCTCCAAGTATGGGATTAGGGTTGATCCCAATAAGGTAAAGGCAATTACTCAATTTCTCGAACCACAATCCGTTCTGCAGCTCCAACGTTTGCAAGGGAAAGAAATTTTTTTACGATGATTCATCGTAAACTATGCTGAGTTGACAAAAGGCTTTATGCACCTGCTTAAGAAGGGAGTGTCGTATCTGTGGGATGATCAAGCTCAACGATCATTTGATGCCTTGAAAAAGGAGCTTATATCAACCCCACTCCTTAGCGCTCCTAACTATGGTTGCGAATTTCTTCTATACTTGGAAGCCTTGCCATCCTCTCTCGGAATGGTCTTGGTTCAAACTCATGATGACTAGAGTGAACATGTGATCTATTATCTGTCGAAAGGCCTGACTGGGCCCGAACTTAGATATTCACATGTGGAAAAGATGTTGTTAGCAGTCGTCTTTGCTGTCAATCGATTTCGACACTACATACTGCTGCCACAGAGTACAATCATCGCCTTGGAGAATCTCATGAGATACATTTTATCTCGTCAAGTAATTGGAGGAAAATATTCAAAATGGATCGTGATCCTCCAACAATTTGATTTGGTTTTCACTACTGCCAAGGCGAAAAACTCCTTAGTCTTCGCCAAAATTTTGACAGATCTTCTCGTTGTTGATCCTAACGAGGTAGCCAACGATCCTCCTGTGGATGAAGCTATCTATCTTATCGACACCACTGAACGTTTTAAATGATTGCCATGCTGGGGCATGTGGCGATCATCTTTCTGGCATATCTACTACACAGAAAATCTTACGTGCATGCTATTACTGGCTGATCTTGTTCAAAGATTGTGTGAAGGCCATCCGGTAACGCCATCCTTGTCAAGTGTTCACAAAGAAAATGCGTGCTCCTCCAGCCCTACTACACCCAATTATCTCCGTTGGCCCCTTTGCCAAATGTGGGATAGACTTCGTAACTTGCAATATCGTTTCCTCTGCTGGGCAAAACTATATCATTGTAGCTGTGGACTATTTCATGAAATGGGCCGAAGCCCTTCCCACCTACCAGGTTGATGGGGAAACCATGACGCTATTCCTGTTTAATTAGGTCATCTTTCACTTCGGTGTACCCCGGACGATCGTTACAGGCCATGGGTCTCATTTTCAGAATCACGTGATGTTTGACTTAACATTGCTGCTAGGTTTTCATTAGGGTCAATCATCCTCCTACTACCCCTAAGCTAATGGTCAAGTAGAGGTCGTAAATGGCGTCTTAAAGACCATGATCTGTAGGTTGGTAAGAAATCATAAAACCAACTGGCATTGAATGTTATATTCGGCGCTATGGGCATACCGAACTCTAGTAAAGACTGCCATGGGCTTTACACCGTTTCAATTAGCTTACGGCCTAGAAGCAGTTTTACCAATTGAGTGCTAGATCCCTTCCCTACAAATCATCGTTGAACTCATGCCCAAAACTACTGCCGAAGAAGAGCGCCTACTATACCTCAATCACTCAATCAACTGGATGAAACTCATCAAGATGTCGAATTGGCACTCAAGGCCCACAAGCACCAGGTAAAAGCCCAGTATGAAAAAAAGGTCAAGCCTCATTCTTATCAAGAGGGAGATCTTGTTTTTCTCTATGATAAAAAACATGACCTCTTGGGGGCAGGAATGCTTCAACCCTTATGGCTAGGTCCCTATGTCATCAAGAAAGCCCTCTCAAAAGGGGCATATGAAATTTAGGACTGGGAAGGAGTCCTGCTCATTGAGCCCATAAATGGGCTCTATCTGAAAAGGTATTATGCCTAGTATTGCACTAGTCATGTGCTTTATAATATTATGTATTTATAAGTTTCGCTTCTTTTTTTGGTGTGATTGGATTGTTTTGGTATTTATTGGTGTATTTGTCTCATACATCCTTCTCACAATGTAGATGTATTCATTACCCTTAATATACGTAGGATACGCATATGGTGCTATTCATCACACATGGCACATTGCAACAGCTGCTTGGGTCATCTACACACCTGAGTCGGAACTGTTTTGTTCCGAAGGAGTCTTTCTTGGTACTGCCACCAACAATATTGATGAGTACATGTATATAATTTCACTTCTCACTAAAGCGTCATCAAGGGACATCTCCAATCTGGTGGTCAGGTTAGACTCTCAGCTAGTTGTTATGCAATTGAAAAATTGTTATCACATTCGTAATCCAACTATTTAAGGGTACGACTCTTGGAACATTGATTTTAAGTTATCACATATGAAGACATTCCTAGAGAATTTAATATAGTTGTTGATTCATTGGAAAAATATGTGTTAGTTTGGCATCTGTCTCATTCACTATAGAAGCATGCATGAAAAGTAAAAATTTACAGAGTTAAAAATTTTACAAAAACATTTAAAAAAAATTTACACCATCAAAATACCAAAATGTCTGTATATATATATATATATATATATATATATATATATATATATATATATATATATATATATATATATATATATATAATCTAGTCTTTTACATCAAAATATTCCAAAAATTGGATGTTTTAAATACAAATGGCTACTAAGCCTAGCTACAAACACCCATTGGCTATGCCAAAACATCTGCTAAAAAGAGCCTACTGCCCCTGAAATGCTAAAATTGCTCTAGCTATCCTCCAAAGAGGAACCAAAAACCACTCAGGTACATTGACTGTGTGCCGATGCATATGAGCAGGGAATCTCCCTCATAGGAAAGGGGGGTACACCCATGCTCAAGCCCTCTAGGTTCCTTAGAACCTCGCGAAGATTGTCGGCATCACCCCCCAGCAGGTAGTTGGCCTCCTCGTCTCATGTGGTGGGGTTCGCCTGCACGTCGTAATGGCGCCACATCAGTGTTAAACATAAAGATTCATGTTAGTACTTGTTCACCCATAAAAACATCACATAAACATTCAAAAGCTAAAAAATACTTGAAGTACTATAAAAAATCATTCTCACCTTGAGGACCCCAGTTGGTACTGGGTAGCAGCATCAAGTCAGGGTCACTGGTGAAGTCCATGCCCTCCTAGGCATAGTCGTCAATCATCATGATCGGGCCATGAAGCCACCAGAAGAAATCTTCCTCGAAGAAATGTCAGATTAGTCCTCCTCCTGTGCAAGGATCGAGTGATGACCATCACCCCTATCTCGGCTCCCTTGGATCAAAGGGACCTAAGCTCATCCTTGGGCACATAACAGGTACCCTCTCAAGAATGAATGAGACTATGAGAGTACAATACCCAAAACTTTGTTGAGTTCAAGTCTTGCATGCAGTTAACTATGCCTTCAACTGGAGAAGCACTACTTCACACTAGTTGAACATTTGCAGCTGGACATAGTCAACTGCAAGCAACAGTTGGGCCTTTGTTGCAATGTGGGGACTCTTTGACCCCGCCAATCGCACAATAAACCATAAAATGGCCCTCATAGACCTAGACCTAATCCTCTCTATGGGGACTCTGTTGCTGACAAGTCCACTCTCAGGGATGTAGTAGGATTGCACCAACTCTAGGGTGGATCGAGGATCAGGCCTACCCCTGGTGAGGTTTTCTTGTGCCCCACAACACAAAAAACCAATTAAAAGGTATATTCCATCATGGTCAATGGCCAGCTCATGATCTACAATCCTGAACACCTGCTCATGTTCATCCCAGCGCTGGATAATCCATCTCAATAAATCCTCCTGCCCTTTCATCAACTCCAACTTTGCATACTTCAGTAAACCACAATGGCACAATGCAAGTATGCATGCTGGATCATTTCGCATCAACAATTCATGGCTATCATGGGCCCGTTCTCTCCATAGGCTAGTCATTATGGCCTGAAACCTATGCAAAATAACCCAAAAATCAGTCAAAATGGGGCAATACAACTTCAGGAATCACTGCATGGGGTTTTAAACTACGCCCTCAAGCTCTAATGCTCCCCCAGTGGTACACAGGGAGGATTAACACCCTCCAACAAGTCGTATAGGGCGTTTAACGCTCCTTATAGGCAAGCTGCACAATCACTGCTTTAGGGCTCCCCAGATTTGCAAGAATCCACCCCTAAAACTGATAAAAAGAAAGGTTAAGAAATGCATAGAGAAAGGTTTTGGCCTCTACCTGGGACTGACGACACATCGAATGGTTGCCCGGATCTCCTGCAATGGTCTGCAGAAAATCTACTCCTCTTTGGCTCCAAAACGCTCTCACAGTTCTCAAATAGTGAAAATGGTGAATGTGAAAGCTCAAAGAACTTCCTTATATTTATTTTTGGAGACATGATTTTTTGAAATCATTAAAGAGGAAGTAGTCCATTCCCCATGATTTTTTATCATGCATGAACCCATATGGATAGGAATTGCTGCTTTTTTATACTTTTTTTCCGCTTTTTAATGAAAGTACTTTCAAGAATGAAACGCAGTAAATCATTGCATGCAATTCTCAATGAGTGATTTATTTTATGGGATATTTTCTCTCTAAAAATGAAAAATCCCCAAGTTTGTCATCGTTGGACTCATTAAACACATACGACGACAGTCCAAGCAACTCTTTTTCACTCTTTTTCTAGCTCATTAAACTGAAAAAGATCATTAGAGCATTGTTTTTAGGCACTTCTTTCTCGCTCATAAAACTGAAAAAATCCCGAGTTGTTTCTTTAAGCTCGTTAAAAATTTATACAGATAATCCAAACATTCTTTTAGGTAATTTTCTCACTCTTTAAACTAAAAAGTCCCAAGTTTTTGTCACCGAGTTCGTTAAAAATCTACGACAACAACTAGAGCACTTGCTTTTTGGGACCACTTCTCTTTCTTAAATCAAAAAATCCCCGAGTTTTTCCCCTTCTTTGGGCTCGTTAAATATATGAAGAAGGAATGAGCAGTTCTTTTATCTCTTTTTCCTTGTTCAATAAACTGAGAAAGATACATTGAGTTTTCTTCATTTGACCCATTAAAATTTGATGAAGGTATTGAGTTTGTTTTCGCGTGACTCATTAAAAATTCATGACGAAAATCGAGTTTAGTCCATCTCCTCGTACTCGTAACAAAACGAGGTCAAAATCTATTGAGCATATGTTTCTCTTTATCCGGACTCAATAGATTAACTCACGGAAAAGTAACCGATCTGAGTATAATATTAAACTTTTGTCGCACTTAGTGAAAAACTATGACAAAGGGACCACTCTGGAGTCGTTCTTTACGATCTTTTTAGACCCTCTAAATATGAAATGACCACCTAGTTGTCTAGTTTTGACTCATTAAATTACACAGACAAGGTATAGAGTCGCTCTTTTTACGATCCTTTTTAGACTCTTAAAACATGAAAAGATCGATGAGTTTGCCTGTCTGGACTCATTAAACTAATTAGATAGGGCATAGAGTCACTCTTTTTGCGATCCTTTTCAGACTCTTAAAATATGAAAATATCGATGAGTTTACTCATCTAGACTCACTAAACTAATCAAACGGGGAAAGTAGACAATACAACTGCATTTAGTATTAGAAAGCGTGGTTTGCAGCAGCCGTTCCCTTGAACATGGAACTCCCTCAGATAAACCTTCCTTATGATGACCTCTCAATATGAATCCTACCATCCTATGAGTTTAGCCTAAATACTCCGATGTTCTTGCATCTCTGTATCCTAACACTCTTTGGTGTTCATGAGTCTAGTGATGCATGGTTAAAACCATTGTCGTGCCTTCTATTGTTCAAGATTTAACCTTTTGTTTCCTCCATCAACCCATCAAGCATATCCTGTCATCATGCCCTCTGTCGTTTTGACCCAATGCTCAAAGATTCCTTCAAAAACAAATCATTCTCATCTCATTGCGTGTCGATCGATGTAGGACACATTATTGCCTACCTTTCGACAAGTATCTTCCAATCTACTTAATCACTCTATCTAGGAAGACAACCCAGAAACACATTCATTGACTTGGTACTTGCAGACATTAGTGGTAGGTCACCTTGTGTTTGATCAGGGGTTCTCATTATTGGCTCCTGGTTAAGCGATTCTACAGGTGTTCGATGACAATTTTTTTTTTCACACTCGCTAGATTGTACTGTGCATCTTAGAGACCATCACCATTATTGGTGGCTTTCCTCGCGTTTGTTAACGGACTCCATTATTGAATGGTAATCAGAGAATTTCATGCATGTTCGACATCAATGCATATATTCACATGCATCGATCTATGTTGTTCGATGAAGCAGAAATCAAGACCTTGGGTAGAGGCTTGCATCACTCAACCTTGTTTCCTCTCCCAAGTTGCGTATATTGTTTTTTGGAGACAATTCATCAGAATGAACCTATTATGACACCGGATCCGCATTGTGATTACCTGCGGCTAGCGTCGTCATATCTATTTTATGAGAAAATCACTCTGACATAGCTACTGAGCGCGGGAATGCTCGACTCATATTATGATTTTAGTTTTTTTATATATATAGATGTTGTATCAGGTTTCCCATATGGCCCGAATCTCTAATCCTCTCTCTCTTTTTGTCAAAGAAGGAAAATTACAGTTAAGTAAAGTATTTCGACCATCGTCGTAGCCTATCATCTCACACTTTAGGGGGCATCTGTTATACAACAAAATGACCTCCTCATCATCTCAGAGGAGAAAGACATGATGGCTGAAGCAATAGCCAAAATCATAGGCCTTGTTTCCACACTAACGTTTTCTATACACTGACAACATGCTTTATAAAGCTTCTTTGTAAGCCTAAGGGAGCGTTAGTGACCCTACTAACTCTACCTGTTGGTTCGAGGACGGTGTTAGTGGATCCTAATGAGAATATAGAGGTCAAAGGAGTGAATTGACTCATAAATATCTCTATATTCCCTCCTAAATCTACACAGAAAAGCAAGGAAACATCTAAAGTTCAACCTATTTGTGGGATTTCTAATCCTAACGAAGGAGGCAAATGGGAAAGATCTCAAAAGCATGGAAACATCATTTCTTTTACCTAAAGAAACTCATGGAGGAACTTGGCAACCCTAACTCAAATGCTACATAAGCAGAGCTAGGGATATTGTGATAAAGGTCAGATCATTTGAAAGGATAGCATGCTTGATTGTCAAGCATAGTCTCAAATCTAAGCATAAGAAGTTGGTAAGAAGGGAGAGAGAGAGAGAGGAGTTAGAGGGGTAAGGGAAGGCTGATGCAATGGATGGTTGTAATCACTCTTCCGACATTAATATAGAACTGTAGTTGTACTATCTACTCCGTGGTGTTGGTATTATCATCAATTATTTGTTTTTCCAATACCTTTTAGCATGAGTAGCTTAGTTATGTGTAACCAGATGTATTTTATATATTCATGTATTAGTTATCAAGGTTGTATGATGTGATTATGCTTGTCTCTTCTATGTGCAAGACTTGATCTAGAGCCGGCTCAGGGGACTTCCACCTAGTTACATTATGTTCTCCAAAAAATCTACACGGAGGCTTGAGGTAATGAATCTGTTTTGCTTTGATAGTTAGTTATTGTATATGGACATGCATGTAGCTTTGTGACAGCTGCAGATAATCTTACAGTCTGCCAAGGGTCTCGAGAAGACCCTTGAGGGTATCTCCATTCTCCATACACCGTGCATTTTATCCTATAGCAACTAGATATCATGTTGTTCTCTTAGCATGATATTTTATACATGATATTGAATTCCTAAATTAAATCAAGTATGTGATGGATAACCATGAGAATCTATTTGTTCCATATAGTTACAGTGATTTCATCAGAAGATAGAAAAATCAAATAAGTGATGACTTATTTAGGTGTGCGACAAATGACAGTTGGTTCATACTTCCCTCATTTAGTGACCAATTCCTTTGTCACTTTCTTTTCTAGGATATTGGTCGATTGACCTAATTTGGATAAATTTTTGGAGATGGATATGTGGTTAATATTATGTGTTGCACCAACCATACAAAGTTGCAAGACCTTTCCCAAATGGTCAACTGACTGAGAGTTGCAACAATGGTTTTTGGAGGGAGTTGCAACAAAAATGCTAAGGTATGTTGCGATGATGGTTCTATGTGAATTACAACAACACAAGTTGCAACATGATGGAAAAACGAGTGCAAACACTTGATATATCTAGCATCTCAGAGTTTCAACACTCAAAAGTTGCAGTGTCTACGTTGGAACAATGAGTTGCAATAACCATCAATAGGGAGTTGCAAAACTTGTGTTAGAGTAATGAGTTGCAACAACTATCCATGATGAGTTGCAACACCTATCTATGCCATTAAAATGGCATACTAAGAAGATAATTTTACCTTGAACAAAATGCTTCTTCATGGGAAAAAAGGGTGTTGGGATGAGATGAAAATAAGATAAATATGTGAAAAAATGTCTTAGGAAGATACTAAAAATATGCCAAATTTGGCACCCATCACATAGAATTAAAAACTAAAAGAAAAGGGAAATGGGATCGGCATGGGAGTGACTCATCGATAGAGGGGGGCTTCACACAGGGTTTTTTGCTAAAGCTGGATCTTGAGATTTCATGTCTTCCTTTTGTGAAAGAGAATACTATAAAACCATCACTACTAGAGAACTATTACTTACTTTAATCCATTCCTTTATATATCTATGAAGTGGAGGGGTCAGGTGGACAATTTCATGGCAACGAATATAGTGAAAAGGAATCCTTTAATAATATAATTGCTGATTCCAAGAAAAACTATTAATACAAAATCAATTTCTCCAAAAAGGTCATCTATAAAATCCACCTCAGTTAAAATCCATGCCCAAAAACAATCAAGATTTGAATTCTACTTGGGGTCTAGATTGATAAAATTCACTACTGGCTACCAATCGCCCTCAAAGTGGCTTCACACTAGAAAATTAGGGGAAGGCCTAACAAGATGGCCTAGATTTGCTAGACAACCACATGAGCATGAATCAGATCAAAATCGATTGACCATCTATGTAGGACCAAGATAGACAAATCCCACATCCAATATTTCGATAAAATTTTACTACAATCCATATTTGATTGAAAAATAAAACAAAACCACCTATGAACCAGAATGTGAAAAAAAAGGAATACCTAAGAAGCAAATCCCAAGAAGGGAAAATTGAGTTTTTGAGTGTTTTTTAACATGTTTTTTTAGAAATGATTAACAACACATTTTTTGACAAGTCAAGAATTTTACCAAAGATAATATCTTTCCTAAACACCATGGCCACTTTATTGGCCTTCAAACAAATGCAACATTTCCTAGTCTTATAAGATTTAGAGCGATCAGAGGTCGGGGACTATTTAGATCAATACTTTTAGGGCTCATCAAACCCTAATTCAGTTGCTACATACCCTAGACAATTCATCACTTTGAATGCCTCCTTCCCTAAAATTTTCATGGCCTGAAGACATCTTGAAATGACTCCTTAAGGGACCAAAACAACCTTGGTCAAGGGTAAGTGCGCTGCAGGGCACTTAGGCCCATGCAAGCCTGCTCTGTAGAGAACTTAGGTCCACTTTGACCTGCGCTGGGCGAGATTGAGAAAAATCTTCACAGGGTTATGGGAATATTCTTATCTTATAGAGTATTCTAGAAGATTCCCACTCTTATCATCTCCTATGAGCTCAAAATTGGATAGGAAATGAGTTAAGTAACCTCCTATCCTCTAATCCCTTCCTCCATGGAAACTAACTCTAAGTTTGAAAGGCCATTCAATACCCTCATTTATGACAAAACCAACTCCATTTCCCTATAAATTGAGTACTCATATAAGTGATCAAGGGCTGGACTTTGAGAATTTGTAAGGAGATATTATTGGTATGAGATTTGAGATTATAGCAAGTATTGTTATGCTGCTGAAGTGTTGTCCTTTTAACATGATGTTGGATGGAACTCAAGCTGGAGGAGTGACATTGGATCAGACTTCATGGTTGTAACTCTTCCTTCTACTTAATAAAGTTTTTTACACCTTTTCCCATATTCTTGTCTTTATGTATGATGATTATATGTGTAAATTCTTTTGATTCCTTTTGCTTATAGTAGATAGATATCTTGCTTTCATTGGTTCTTTTCCTCTATTTATGATTGCAGGTACTTGTCGAGCGGATTAAGTTCCAAAAGGAGTGACATGAGCCATATAAAGGAGACAAAGGGAAAGTGAAATATAAGTAGTAGGTCCCTTGTGTTATTTATCTTCTATAGAAAAAGCGTAAACGCTTTAAATCTGTTGTTCTAGATGTAGCTACCCATCTAAGGAAATTGTATTTATCCTTAGATGAAAAATTCCATATAACAAATTGGCGACCATACTGGGGAACGACCATCGTTCTGGGTAGTTTATCCTCATACAAGTACACCCTAGTAGACCTTACTTGCCTCCATTGATCTTATTTCAGCCTTGTTGAAGTGTTTTTTGGTCAAAAACTGTGTTTGAATGTCTCTTGAAATGGCTCTCTAGCACCAACGCAAGCTTGGTAGGGACATAGTGCATTGCAGAGCACCCTTGGCTTAGGGACAGTGCTCTGAAGCACACTGTCTCCCATTCAGGGTTGTGTTGATCCTCCTTAGGTCAAATTTCTCACCTTTGGATTGGGTTTTTCTCCAAATTTCCTTATGTTTCTGCTTGTTGAAAGATCAATGAATGTTGTGTCTCTAAAATCAAGATTGTATTTCCTTTCCTAGCCCTACTTTGGCCTTGATTGTTTAATGTTTCTTAAGTGATTTCTTTATCATTATTGATTCATTGCCAAAGTTAGATTATAGTCGATTAATCTTTTCTCAAAAGGAACTGTCGTAAAGTCTTTGTTCTTGCAAAAAGATTGATTGATTGTATGTGCATTAGTTTCCTTTTGTTCATCTTAACATTAAGGGGATTGAAAAGAAAAACTTGCATTGTGCATTGAAAATTTTGTGTGTGCTTGTAGGAATAGTTTAGGGAAATTGCATTAGATTGTGCTCTTTGCTCTTTGATTAAAAGAATCTAATTTCTCAATCCCTATTAGCTAAGGTTTTCATTGTTAAATTGAATGAAAAGAATGCTTATCATATTAGTTGCATTCTAGGAATTTCAGAATACATCACGTGGTGAACTTGAAAGGAAAATTCTTAAGCAAGATCAACTTAAAATTAACCTCAATTAACCTAATGGATTATGTCACTGAACACAAAACATCTAGAGGTTCTAGGCTAGAGACGTGTTTCAGCGTCGTAAAACATAGCAATTGTCGCTAACTTGTCTATGATACATTCCGAGTGTGATACCTCATTCCACGTACATGAGTATATCATAGCTCATCCACATACCTTCGGGTATATAGGGCGGTGTTACAGTACGTAAAGTATAAAGGAATGCTCTCACTAAGCAGTTTCGCATTAGACAACGCTAACACGGATTGAGACTCCACGTACTTTCGGGTATATATGGGAGGACTACATTAGGTTGTTATCCATCCTTAAGTAACTGATTCGGCCACCTTGTACACTTTGATACACCGAACACAACATTCAGGAAGGTTGCCTGCCCTTACTTCTCGGTTCGCCGAGAGGTATTTTGCAGTTCAGAGTTGCTTGATAATCCTTTTGTCTAGCTTACCCCTTTTTTGTTTATTTTTTTTGTAATAAAACCAATCAGAAATCATGGAGGAACATTAACCCTTACCCCGTTGTTCGTGGATAACAGTGAGTAAACCACTTTTACCGCCTAAGGCTACACCTAGTCGGTCAAAGTGATCTCGTTTAACTGAGTCCAGTACATCTCAAACCTCTAGTTCCTCATCTGATTTACCAGAGTCACCTATACTAGTACGTACTGCAACACCAGTTACTCCAACTATTACTGGTATATCTTCCACTGAGGTGGAACTTTTACAGTTACCTGAGGACACTAAAAGTGAAACTAGTGAAACGGTAACTGAAGTTGTCCAACAACAAGTTGACCCTCAACCTAAAGTTGTTCAACAAGAAACTACTTTTGAACCTGAATCTGTTCAACCGGAAGTTAATCCAGAACCTATCACAGTTCAACCAGAAGTTACTTCTGAACCCGAAATTGTTCAAGAAAGTCACCCTGAACCTATTTTTCTTTTACCGGAAAATTTGGATTTCGAAGTTGAACAATCAGAAGTTGTTACCATATTGGAAGACGATCGACTGGTTAATCCTCAGACATCAGTAACTGCTGAAACTTCCTCTTTACCGCAGACTCAAATACCATAAATATATTACGGACCTGATGGTGAAATCCTTCCACCTGGTTTAATTGCTATTGAGGAGGAGTCTGAAGAAGACACTACACCCGGGACTCCATTTCATTTTGGAACTAGGCTTTATCTTTATCCTCATTCACCTCATTTTACTGCTCCTTTTGATCCTACTTCTTTTCAAACACCTGTTGATTCTTTAGGACATTTATTGGGTCATTTAACTATGGCTGAACAATCAACAACATCCCAGACTGTATCATCTGATGCAGCTGCGGCAGAATCTACTGTCGCAACCTCTTCAATGTTTACTACAACCCCTGAGTCACATCTTTATGGTGTTCCATCCATCCCACTAGGTTATGAATCATTATCTGGAACCCACTCAGGTGTTGCTTCTAGTCCATGGTCTTCACCCATGTCCTCTACTGGAATTTTACCTGGTTCTTCACTTACGGGAACTGAACAGTTTGATCCATCATATCAATATCAAACTGGGCAATCTGGTTATCGTCCCATGTATCCACTTTACATTGGATTGCCTCCATATGGAGAGAAATATGCCCAATCTGCTTATCCTCCATTTATTGGGGGACCATCATATGGCAGTATCCCATCGAATTTAGGTCAGCCTGGAATGAATGTCTGTCAATGGCAGCCAACAATGCCAGTTCAACCAAGGCTTGTGTATCCATCACAACCCATGCAACCTGTTTCATCCATACCTACTACACCTATTGTTACAACTTTACCACAATCACAAGCTCAGTCAGTTGCATCTCAACCTCTGCAAGCTGGTCCTTCAACCTCTTACCCACAAGTTTCAAGTCTGCAGGCTCAACCTTCTCAAGTTGTTGTACAACAACTGCTTGTATTTGGAATTCAACAACCTCAGGCTAGTGTAGCTTTAACTGGAATAACTCAGACATACACTGGTTTAGTGTATTCACAACCTGGTCAAGCTAACATTGGTGGGCAACATTAACCGTTAAATCAACAACCATTGTATCAACAATAACAACAGTTTCTTCAACAGCCTTGGCAACCCCAATGTCAACAGTAGCAATTCTAGCAATACCAACCTCATCCTGGACTTTTATCAACAAGCCTATGTTGGGTTTGGTCAACAACAATTTTACCCAGGTCCTGGTCAACAAGCTTATGTTGGGTTTGCACAACAACAAATGTATCCTGGTGCTCAACAACAACCTTACATCAGATTTTCTTAGCAAACTTACCCTTATCAAGGTTACCAGTAGCAAATGCCCTATGCTGGTATGCAAAGGCCTATTGCTCAGGCAATTTCATCTTACCCTAGTTATGCTAAACCTAACTTAAATCGATAGTTGCCTTTTGTTGCAACTCTAGAATTACCAGATTTAAACCGGCTCACCAACGATCAAATTCTTTATGCACCTTGGTGGTCGGTGATTCCACATAAGTTACCTTCTAACATTCCGAAATTCATTGGAAACCCTGGAGACGACCCGTCCAATCATGTAATGACTTTTCATTTATGGTGTTCATCAAACTCCCTGAACGATGATTCAATTAGACTTCATCTTTTCCATAAAATGCTTATTGGTCCGGTTGCGAAGTGGTATATTGAGTTACCACGAGCTTCCTTTGACAACTTTACAACTATAGCCACCACATTTTTAACCCACTTCCAATTACCTATCAGATATGAAACTGGAACGAAACTACTGACCAACTTTAAATAGACCACAACTACTCACATATCCGATAATATTCATGAGTGGTGTCATCGTCGTCGAATGGTTAAGACTTTTGTTCCTGATCAGCTTTTAGCTGAGTGTTTTATAAAATCCTTGTTACCATCAATCACTGAGGATGTGGCCAAAGGTGGAGTTGTTACTTAAGAGAAAGCAATTTCTCGTGCCCAATATTTGAACTTGATTTATACACAGTCTTGCACGCTCTATGACAAGATCTCAAATGCACCCCAACCAGCTTATATTGTTCCTCCACTGCCATCGAGTAAGGACTCTCATGCTGGCGACGATATGATTGGTTCTTCGAGAAAACAAATGGCAGGTAGATCATCTAGTCAAGCACTTGCCATTTCGAATCAAACTTCAAATGCATCTGATAACACTCTTGCTTTCGAAATTAATGTCGTGTCATCTAACAAAGGCAAGAATGAAAAGCAACCAAGAGGCAAGAAGAAGGGGAAAAACAAGAAGAAACAAAATAATCACCCTCAAGAGAAATCACTTGATTCCTCTCCTATGGCTAGGAAACCTTGTTATCCATGTTTAATCTAGAATGATGAGCATTTTACGCGAGACTGTCCTCACCGCTCTAAAGTTTCAAAGCTTCTTAAGAATTCTAGTACATTCGTAGTGTTGACTGATCCTTTTCCGAACCCGGAGACACATGTGGTTGCTACAGAACATGCTTCCACTTCTCAAGTGCTTACGATATCTACATCTAAGCCCAAAAATGATGTTATGATGACTACACAAAATAAAGATTATGGAAATCCACCGTCGTCATCGAATAATGAGGCCACTAATCAACCTAATCCTTTGACTTTGGCTTCATCTAAAACTATTCCACTACCTATTGCACCATATTTAACGATAAAACCATCTAAGGGAGTTGTACATAAATCGACATTTAACCCTCAAGCTCGAGTAGCACAGAACTATAACATAGTAGAAGATTTGTCTTAGTCACCTTCTTCTATTTTGACACTTGATGTGCTACAAAATTGTCCCTCCCAAAAGAAGGCTTTTTTGTCAGCAATTGGTGGAATTGATCCTAGGGATTCAATCTTGTGGTTTTCAACCATGCGGGTTATACGCCATAGTTACCAGCACATTTAGCATTCCTGATTCAAGTAAAAGCCTTGAATAAACTTATTCACCAAACTATTATTGACGAGGGGGCATCTACTTGTATTATGTCAATGAATTGCTGGAAAACACTTGGTTCACCACCATTGTCACGTTCACCAACAACGTTAAAAGCTTTTGACGGTCGCACATATACACCTTGTGGGATTGTGAGTAATCTGCAAATTGAACTAGGGGATGAAATAGTGACTGTTGAAGTTGAGGCAGTTGACGGACCCCTTGACTACAACATTTTTCTAGAAAGACCATGGGTATATGCTATGGCTGCTATGGTTTTGACGTACTTTCGTACGATCGCATTCCCTCATAAAGGCAAAATCATAGTTATTGATCAACTCACCTTATTTGTATCTAGTTCATAGGCTATTGGAAGCATTTCATTGGTACATGGACCCCCGATATCACTTCAAAACATTGGTGTAGGTCTCTTCAAGGAATCTTCCCTAATGCGTACTTTTTCACTACCGTCCCCATCACATATGGCAGAAGCTGCAAAAGTTGAGACTTGAAACATGATATCTTCCACCTCATGTGATTTAAGGAATATTACCAGTAGTTCTGAAGTTGATACTAGTAATGAAATCATGTCGCTAAGACCCATTGAACTTGCATATCAATCAATATTTCCATCTTGTGCAACGAACCCAAATCCATTTTCTCCAATTGTATGGGTAGATCATTCATTAGAATATGGTACTTCTTCTAATCCTTTTTCACGTATATTTTCTACTGATGAAGGAATCATCCAATCAATGATGACAAAAGAAGAACCATGGGAAGATTATCATCATCATTTCCATATTCCATATCACATTGAAGATTTTTAAAATGAACTTAATCACCCTTCAGTTGTTGATTTTCTTTTGAATTCTGTTTTTATAGATACAGTAGATTCCAAGTGAAACTTGTCAAATATCGAAGAAACCATTTCTATCAATATTTCAACCTACAGTTGTAGAAAACATTCATGTTGGAAAATATTCTTCTCCATCAGAACTTGATACTTACCATGCTCTCTTTCGTGAATTCCGAGATATATTTGCATGGTCATACGAGGAGATGCAGGTATTGAATCTAGTATAGTTGAACATGAAATTAAATTGTATCTTGATGTCAAACCAGTACGACAACGCCTCCGACCTGTTCATCCAAAAAATTCTGTTGCCATTAAAGCAGAAGTTGAAAAACTTTTGCATGCTGGTTTCATTTACCCCATTCCTCTTACGGATCGGGTTTCCAACATTGTTCCTGTCATGAAAAAACAAGGGCCACTACGAGTGTGCATCGATAATAGGGATGTAAATCAGGCTTGTCCAAAAGACAATTATCCCACTCCCTTTATAGACCAGATTATTGATGAATGTGCCTGATGTGAAATATTCTCATTTATGGATGTATTTTCTGGTTGTAATCATATCAATATCCACCCACAGGACCAATCTAAAACTGCTTTTATTTGTCCATGGAGCACATTCGCTTATAGGAACCTCCCTTTTGGTTTGAAGAATGCAGGGGCCACATTTAAGAGGGAAATGAACTATGCCTTCCATGACATCAAACATATTGTTCAACCACACCTTGATGATTTACCTGCTCATTCACAAAAGCGATCACCCGCAGATTTGAGAGCTATACTTTTACGGTGCTGACACTACAAAATTCAATTCAATCCACACAAATGTGTGTTTTGTGTTGGTTATGGTCAGTTGCTTGGTTTTGTAGCGTCTAGAGAAGGGATTCGAATCAATCCTCTTAAGGTTCAGGCAATTATTGACTTGCCTCCACATTCAAATCTATTACAGTTATAGAGACTCCAAGGGAAGACTAACTTTCTGAGGAGGTTCATTCCCAATTACGTTGAAATGGCTAAAGGATTTACACGTATTTTGAAAAATGGGATACCCTTCCATTGGGATCAAGTCACGCAATATTCCTTTGATGCTGTATAGATGGATTTTCCGATTATAATTAGATCAATATCCGCCCATAGGACTAATCTAAAACTGCTTCTATTTGTCCATGGGGCACATTCGCTTACATGAAACTCCCTTTTGGTTTGAAGAACACAGGGGCCAAATTTCAGAGGGAAATGAAATATGCCTTCGATGACATCAAACATATTGTTCAACCATACCTTGATGGTTTATTTGCTCATTCACGAAAGCAAACTGATCACCCGCAACATTTGAGAGCTATATTTTTACGGTGCCGACACTACAAAATTCCACTCAATCCACACAAATGTGTGTTTTGTGTTGGTTTTGGTCAGTTTCTTGGTTTTGTAGTGTCTAGAGAAGGGATTTGACTTGACCCTCTTATGGTTTGGGCAATTGTTGACTTTCCTCCACCTTCAAATCTATTACAGTTATAGAGACTCCAAGGGAAGGCTAACTTTTTGAGGAGGTTCATTACCAATTATGCTAAAATGGCTAAAGGTTTTACTCGTCTTTTGAAAAAGGGGATACCCTTCCATTGGGATCAGGTCGCGCAAGATTCCCTTGATTCTTTTAAAGACACCTTGATTAGAGCGTCATTAATGTATTCCCCAAATTATCAAAACGACTACTTCATGTATCTCGTCACTGCAGATACAACCATTGGTATGGTTTTAGTACAAGAAGAAGATGGGATTAAACATCTGATATATTATTTGAGCCACAATCTCAATGATATGTAAGTTAAGTACCCTTATGTTGAAAAGCTAGCTTTGGTAGCTATTCAAGCTGTACAAATATTTTTCCACTATATCCTGCTCCGAATGACCACTGTCATTTCAGATTGCAACCCTATGACATATATTCTGTCACGTCAATTGCTAGGGGGAAAATACTCAAAATGGATAGTCATTATGCAAGAATTTGATCTAGAATTCATCAAATCCAAATCAAAGAGATCTCTAGTTTTCTCCGAGCTTCTTTGTGACCTTCCCTCGATTCCCATTGATTCAACATTAGAACCATCAATTCTGGATGAGTCTTTGTTCCTGGTTTTTTCATATAACCCATGGTATGGAGATATATTGATTTATCTCTAGACCCAAACTTTTCGGCCCGATACCTCTCGCTCGCAACAACGATGTATCCGATACCAAGCCAAAGATTATCTGATCATTGACGACACTCTTTATCGTCATGGTATCAATACAATTTTACGAAGGTGCCTCATGCATGAGGAAGCCAAGAAAGTTTTGAATGATTTCCATTCAGGTGCTTTTAGTGGACACTTATCTGGTTATGTTACCACACATAGAATTATTCTTACTGGTTACTTCTAGCCTACCATATTCAAAGATTCTATTATTGTCATCAGAAGCTGTCATACATGCCAGATCTATGATCGTAAAGTAAGATTACCACCTGCACCATTGCATCATGTTGTCGATTTTGGACCATTCTCCAAATGGGGAATTGACTTCATGACATGTAACCCTCACTCGGCCAGGGGGCATGGGTACATTATATTCATCGTTGACTATTTCACAAAATGGGCTGAGGTGATGCCCACATTAAACAACAGTGGTGACACGGCTAAAATTTTCTTTTCCAACCACGTGGTTGCCCGATTTGGGGTACCATAGGCTATAGTTACAGATCATGGGTCACATTTTAGCAATCACAAGATGAGTGAGTTAACTACCAAGTTAGGACTTTCACATGATAGTTCTACTCCTTATTACCCGCAAGCTAATGAATAAGTTGAGGCCATTAAAAAATTCCTTAACATAATGCTTCAAAGAATGATAGGGGTTCATAAACAAAATTGGCATTTAATCCTGTACTTGTCTTTATGGGCATACCGAACCTCAGTAAGGAATGCAACTGGATTCACACCATTTCAATTGGTGTATGGTCTGGAGGAAATCTTGCCGATACAATGTGAAATTTCATCTCTTAAACTTGCAATTGACCTGTTACCTGACACTTCTGATGAAGAATCACATTTCTTAGAACTCATCCATCTGGATGAAACCCATCATGAAGCCGCATCAACTAACGAAGCACATAAGAAATGAATCAAGGTGCAATACGAAAGAATTGTCAAGGCTCCCATTTTCTCAGAAGGAGACCTGGTCTTATTGTATGATTAGGAAGCTGATAAACTAGGAGCAGGGAAATTTGAACCACTATGGATGGGTCCTTATATTTTCAAGCGTATTTTGAAAAAAGGTGCCTACGAGTTGGTGGATTATGATAGAATTCCATTGTCGCGGCCCCGAAACGGGTTGTACCTCAAACGTTACTATGCTTAATTGATTTTAGTATAATCATTGTATATATGCTTTAATTGCATGTGTGTGTGTGTGTTAGTGTTTCTTTTAGAGTTTTTTATGTGGTTAGTAATCCACTTTTCATCTGTTGCAGATGTCAGAATCTTTGGAACCATTTGTTGGTTACACCAATGGTGCTAGTCGTAGTACGCATAATCTATATTCTGCAGCATGGGCCATTTTCGCTCCAAGTGGCAAGTTAGTGAGTTTTCAAGGGATTTGTATCGGTCATTAAACAAAAAATATCGTTGAGTATAGCGCATTAATCAAACTTCTCTCTAATGCCATTTCACTTGGCATTCGTCGAATCATCGTTAGGCTAGACTCACAACTTCTTGTACTACAACTTACAAGTGTGTATACCGTCTGAAACCCAACCATTCTTTGTATGTTCCTTAGAGTTCGTATTTTGGAAAGACATTTTGAGTACATTCAATATCAACATATTTCCAGAATTTTAACACATTAACTGATTCTTTAACGAACTGTGTTAAACAGACATTTGCGACACATGTAAAAGTAAAATTTTCAATTCACATAATTAGTTGAATAGGATTGCACATAACCATATATAAAAACTCTGAAAGTAAAAATAGATAGATGTTTTAAAAGTTTTTAAAAAATTTGTGTCCAAGACATGTTTGGTCATATGACCTAAAAACTCAAAATGCATACAAAAATCATCCTAAGTAGACCTAGTGATGCTCATGATAACAGGTCACAGCCTGAGATATCATGTGCAATAACCTCATCTAACGGCTAGGAACACCAATAGTATGGCGTTGTAGCCTCATCGGTAAATCCTAGATCCAGATATCCAAAATACGAAGGGTTAACCACTCTATGTGATCCTGCAACTCTACTAGTGTCTCAGTCAAATCCAAATCCTGGAGAACTTCTCTCCAAACATTTCTCCGCACTAATCCTCCTGCCTACTATTGATGTCCCATAGGTCGAACGGTACCAACATCTATATGCATGAGAACGATTTTAGTTTAGTCTTGGAAACATTAAAAACACAAAAACATGTAGAAACTTCAAAAATCAGAAACACTTGGTCAAAAACAATTTACATATAGCACCCCATTGAGTGCCCATTGGTAAACTCAAATCTGGATCTCCACGAAAATCCATCCCTATGTAAGGATACTCCTCTATGAAGATGTGTTGTCGATCGAGCTAACTGAAGAATGCAGTAGAAAATACGATTGATGACTGACCAACATGTCTAGCTATCAATTCAACCCACCTCTGCAACCGTGGATCTCTAGGACCAGCTACACCCAGTGTTACATGTTGAGGTTGCATCAATGGAATTCTCTCTAAGGTAAAAGCGATTAAGATCAAACCATAGCTAAAATTATTCGTCTTACCACTCTTTACCTTTGTCATCTTCTCTTTCAGTGAAGAAAGTATAGCCTCACAACAGTTGAATACTATTGGCTCAAGACACTCAACTGCATACTACATATATGATCTATTCGCCAGATGAAGAGTCACACTGCCTGCCAACTTTGCGATAGTGAAAAGGATTGTTCTCAAAGGAAAATCACGTACATCCCTAATGTTTATTTTCCCATCCTTGATAGGCTATGTACCTAACCGACAAAACTGTCGAATGTAGTCCCTCACCAATTCACCTCCACGGAAAAATCCTGAAATAGAGATGGTGGCACCACGTCTCGACAACCCGGTAAGAAAGTAAACATCATCGATCATAATAGGGACCACTTTGTCCCCTATGTGAAAATCCTGATCTGTCGGATCCCATCCATGAACTAAGAACTGCAATAGTTCTAATTGTTGCCTCATTCCGAACAACCTAAAGTATTTGAGCAACCCACAGTTTCTGAGGGCCTCAACTATAGCCGGATCATTTAGAGAACCATGTCTTGTTCTTCATGCTCTCTTTCTTGCCAAGTAATAGACATTTTGATTTGATGAAAGTCTGAAATAAAACCATAAGCTTAGTTAGGATCCATTTCATGCAAAAAAATGGAGAAATTTTGGAGCAAATAGGTGAAACAAATATGTGAAACTCACCCAGTGTAGCCTAGGTCAGGAGACAGTGTGCTGCAGAGCAGGTACCCTTCTGTTTGGGTGCTCTGCAGTGCAATTTTCGATGTGGAATGCTGCGTTGATCCTAGGGAAAAACATTCTAACCCCAAGGGCCCCAGAAACCCTAAAAATTTGCATGAAACTATAAAAGAATGACATGAAAAGAAAGAGGAGGGGTAGATCTTCTACCTGGTCTAGATGGCATGAGAAATGATCCACAGAATCTCTCACAATCAACTGCTAAAGTTTGAGGTAAAAAACTAGTTCAAAGCACAAAACTGAATGGTAAATATCAAATGGTGAAAATGACATGGTAAATTCTTGTTTTATGTTTATTTCATGATCATTAAATGATTAAAATTTGGTATTTACCTATTTTTACCAATGAAACAAGTATGTTTAATCCATTTGGTGGTTCTTTGAGCAAGTTTTACAGCTAACTTACAGAATTTGACATGCACGATCGTAAATTGTACCTTTTATCTCTTTTTCGAGCTCTGTTAAACACTGAAAAAGGAACCACCTTGGAGTCCTCTTTAAGCTCTTTTCAGACTCTCGAAATATGAAAAGATTGTCGAGCGCTTGTCCTTTTCAGCTCGTTAACAGATTGGAAACGACATCTACTCAGTGTAAGTTTAACCCTTTTTTGGACTGAGATAGATTATTTACGAAAAAGGAATACGTTGATCGAACATGGTCAATAGGTTCTCTCTCGTATTATTTTACATTTTTTCAGATTTGAGAGACAAAACTATGAAAAAGAAATTGTGGAGTTTTCTTTTCATCCATTTTCAGGCTCTCTAAACATGAAAAGGACCGAGTTATGATTGTCGTTAAAACATCAAATAGCGACAAACTTGTCCATCATGAAAAGGCCGAGTTTCACCTTCGCTAGACTCGTTAAAACATCACATAGCGATGGATTCACTTGAAGGGTGGAATTATACAACAAGCATATGTTATCCTCCTCAAGCTTGATAAAAAATAAATAGGTACTGGTCAGCAATGACTGGGGAAAATAGGAAAAGGGGTAAACCACTTCATGGTAGCAAGTCGCTCTTGAACATGACACTTTCATTGTGGCTACTTGGGTTGGGTTATCTTCTTGATAGTTATCATATCGTTGATCTATCATACCATCCATTGCTTGTTTTGGGTCAATGCTGCCAATTCATTCAGTGTCGTCAACATGTTCAAGAGAAGTCACTCAATTAAAATGCATCCTTTGCAATAGTCATAAACCTTTATTTTCATGACCGCCATTCCTGAACGTTGTGTCATCAGTCATATTCTGTATCCAAAAATCATTATACTCGTTTCATGTCGTTGATGTGGGATACATCAAGGCCCTCCTGCGACGAGTCGCTTCTTGTCGACATCAACACATTATCCAATAAGTTGACATAAAAACACCCTTCTAGTACCTTGAGGCTTGCATACATCAATGGTAGGTTTCTCGCTTCGGTCGATAGGTTGACATCATTGGCCTTCGACCGAAATACTTTGTATGGTGTTCAACATCAAAACATCCATTCACACCATGCAGAATGTACTACAGTACCTTGAGGATCATTATCATTATCAGTGATTTATCTCACGTCTATTAACGAATAACATCATTGGCTGGTAATCAAATGGTGTCTCCCCATGTTTAACTTCAGATCACATATTCACATGGTTAGAATCGTACTTGAGCGAACGATTGAACAAGATAGAAGACCCCAGATCTAGTTTCATCCATCCGGGCTGCGATTTCAGGAGAGTAACAAATCATCAGTACGATGACTTTACACAGATGGTCATCCTATCATGGCTCTATATCTGTAGACGACTATCTATATGCAAGTAATCAAAAATTTATATGTCGAGCATGGGTATGCCTTCCCTTAGCGATTCATGAAAAATCCAAAATATCATAATATTATGTATTGTAATTGATGCAGGTCACCATCTGCTTCGGAACCTCCTCATCACATCGTAAAGCATATCAATTGACATTATCATTTTCGACTTCATGCTTTAGGGGGTAGCTGTTACAGATACATTTGGGCACATCACTCCCAACACTCAGATCAATACTTTTAGGGCTCATCAAACCCTAATTCAGTTGCTACATGCCCTAGACAAGTCATCACTTTGAATGCCTCCTTCCCTGAAAGTTTCATGGCCTAAAGACATCTTGAATGACTCCTTGAGGGACCAACGTGGCCTTGTTCAAGGGTAAGTGTGTTGCAGAGCACTTAGGCCCACTTTGACCCACGCTGGGTGAGATTGAGCGAAATCTTCATAGGGTTCTGAGAATATTCTTATCTTCTAGAGTATTATAGAATATTCCCACTCTTATCATCTCCTATGAGATCGAAATTGGATAGGGAATGAGTTAAGTAACCTCATATCCTCTCATCCCTTCCTCCATGGAAACTAACTCTAAGTTTGGAATGCCATTCAATACCCTTAATTATGAAAAAACCAACTCCATTTCCCTATAATTTGAGCACTCATCTAAGTGATTAAGGGCTAGAGTTTGAGAATTTGTGAGGAGATACTGTTGGTGTGAGATTTGAGATTATAGCAAGTATTATTATGCTTCTAGAGTGTTGTGCTTTTGATGTGATGTTGGATGGAACTCAAGCTGGAGGAGTGACATTGGATCGAACTTCATGGTTGTAACTCTTCCTTCTACTTAATAAAGTTGTTTACACCTTTTCCCATATTCTTGTCTTTATGTATGATGATTATATGTGTAAATGCTTTTGATTCCTTTTGCTTATAGTAGATAGATCTCTTGCTTTGATTGGCTTTTGTCCTCTGTTTATGATTGCAGTTACTTGTTGAGCGGATTAAGTTCGAGAAGGAGCAACAGGAGCCATATTGTAAGGCCTTCGCGCAGCAAGGCGACGGCGGGCGATCGTGCACGGGCGCGGGCGAGAGCGCGGATGGGTGCGCGGGTGCGTTCAACCAATGTACGACGGAGCACGGAGGAAATGCGACAATCCTACGACACTATGCGACATAAAATGTGACGATAATATAAACATATAATTTAACTAAGTGTGGGAAGCGTACTACACATATATGCGATGGAGCACATACATATACGACAACTTAAAAGTATATGGAAGCCGACTTGTTTAAGGAAGACACATGGCGTATGTTAATGGCTTGTGGGGTCGGCCATGGGGCTCTACACCCCCATGTAGACCTACGTTAAGTCTCATATAAATAAGAGGAGCATGAGCTCATTTAATCACCATCGAATCTCATTCACTTATGCGCATAAGAGAGGGGTAAAACTGCGCATGAGAGATAAGGACTACGCATACCTCATGCGTAGGTTATTCAAGGTGCAGTTTGGTATTCTTGTGCCGGGTGAGGTGGAGGCTAGTGTGCCGGGGTTCGTTTTGGATGCAGTTTTGTGTAGGACTTGACTAAGGGATCTTGGGTGGCTCGGGTGAGCACCTCCCTTCGTGCAAGGGTGCACATGTGTTGTAAAAGGCAGGTGGCCTGTCTTTTGTAAAAATTGGTTAAGTGTGAGACTTGGTTCAGCCAAGACACACTTGTTGTAAAATCTGATATTATTGACATAATATTATTGTTGGGCAGACTGTTCGGGGAGTTGCCCCTCCCTTTATACTTGTGTGTTGTTCTCGGTTTATTGTTGATGGTTAACGAATGAGAATGTTCTTTGTTGAAGTATAAAGGATAACATTTTATTCGGTTATAAGAACACAAGTTAAGTAAGATTATGTTGAAATATGCGTAGTCCATAAACGTTAGTATTGTTAAAAAGAAAGCGTTCGGTGGTGCCGCACCTCGCTACAAGCGGTTGGAATATCACCGCAGGTGTAGGGGCGTGACAGTTGGTATCAGAGCTCGGTCAAAGCTGGTGAAGCAAGTGTGAGAACACTTGGAAGATTGACAATAAGGTATGGCAAGCTTGGAAGCAGGAAGAAGGAAGCTCTTGGTTACCTTGGACAGGGTGAAGAGGTTGAAGCAAGAGAGGCCCCGAATCTGTGAAGAACTTGAAGCCTTGGAGAAGGATGTTGAGAAAGAGCTTCTTCAACTCGGTTGGACAATGGAGCAAGATGAAGTTGCAGGTTGTGACAACAAGGAAGAGGAAGCCGTGATGATTGAAGATGTTGCAGACATGACTACGATGGAGGATGAACTTGAGGATGATCAAGTTAATCCAGGATCGTGCAGTTTGCCAACATGGTTGAATGAGGAGGAGCCTCATGATGATGAATAGGGATTGTCAGTTGTTGAAAAGCTTGTTGGGGTTACTTGTGACCTTGTGATGGAAGGTGCAAGGACTCGGGACAAGGATGGAACTTGATGATCGTTGTGGAAGAATGAGTCATGCTTTAGCCACATGGAGAATTGGCTAAGTGCCCAGCATGACTCATGGACAGATTGGAGGGCACACACTTGTGATGTTTTGGGTGGACTTCTCATGGCCGAGACCAAGAGGTAGTCTTGGTGGACACTTTGGTGAAGGAGCTATGGTGAAGGGACTCATGACATGATGGTGCAATGATGGTATGGTTGAGTGACCGAGTTCAAATAAACCAGAAGTTGAAGACTTGGATGGGATGGTTAGATGTTGTGATGTGTCTACTTGGTTAGACTACATGGGCAGCTTAGTCATGGACATCAGGTTGGAGACTTGAAGACATGAAGCATGGTAGAGACCTATGCAAGGACATTGTGTGGAAGCACTTGTAGAGATGTCAAGGGACATCCAAACAAGGTGCTAGGGCAGGAATGTTATGCAGGAGGACTTGCTAGTGTGACATGGAGACTTGAGGATGGCACATTGCAGATGATGAAGAGGGCTTCATGGACCTGGATGGGGCACATCAAGAGTTGATAAGAGTGGAGACTCGAGGATGGCACATTGTAGATGATGAAGAGGACTTCTTGGACCTGAATGGGGCACATCGAGAGTTGATTACTCGGATGGAGTTGTGAGCAGCTATGGAGCATTCCTACTACATGGGGAGCTGAGGCATATTGTATGCTTGCTGAGATGTTGGTTGGAGATGGCTCATGGAGCTCATGATGACATGAGATTGTTGTGACTTTTAGGGACTTCATGTACGGTGGACTTAGAAGATCTGATGCATTAAGGAGCTGAGGTCAGATGACTTTGATGCAGTATGGGATGCATACTTTCAAAAGTGCATGTATGGGCACGGCTTGGAAGAGTGACTTGATGTAGAGGATCGATAAGAGGCACTTTGAGGTGATGAAGTTACAATGATGATGATGATGCAGGGATGGCTTGGCATCAAGCATTGTGACATGTTGCAGATGAGATGGATGGAGTTTCCATGGACCTGAGCATGGATTATGGGGATACATACTTTGGTATGGTGAGCTTGGTGGCAGTGGTCACTAGGCCGAGACATAGTGGAGAAAGAGTCTCTACATATGTTGCAAGGATGTTCGCCTTGTGTAGAAAGGTCGACATCTTGGATGAATGATGATCTTGGTGGAGAGCTACCGAGATGGTATGTTGTCGAGGACGACAATGATTTCAGGTGGAGGAGGATGTAAGGCCTTCGTGCAACAAGGCGACGGCGGGCGATCGTGCACAGGCGCGGGCGAGAGTGCGGACGGGTGCGCGGGTGCGTTCAACCAATGTACGACGGAGCGCGGAGGAAATGCGACAATCCTACGACACTATGCGACATAAAATGTGACGATAATATAAACACATAATTTAACTAAGTGTGGGAAGCATATTACACATATATGCGATGGAGCACATACATATACGACAACTTAAAAGTATATGGAAGCCGACTTGTTTAAGGAAGACACATGGCATATGTTAATGGCTTATGGGGTCGGCCATGGGGCTCTACACCCCCATGTAGACCTACGTTAAGTCTCATATAAATAAGAGGAACATGAGCTCATTTATCCATCATCGAATCACATTCACTTATGCACATAAGAGAGGGGTAAAAAAACTGCGGATGAGAGATAAGGACTACGCATACCTCATGCGTAGGTTATTCAAGGTGCAGTTTGGTGTTCTTGTGCCGGGTGAGGTGGAGGCTAGTGTGCCGGGGTTCGTTTTGGATGCAGTTTTGTGTAGGACTTGACTAAGGGATCTTGGGTGGCTCGGGTGAGCACCTCCCTTCGTGCAAGGGTACACATGTGTTGTAAAAGGCAGGTGGCCTGTCTTTTGTAAAAATTGGTTAAGTGTGAGACTTGGTTGATATTATTGACATAATATTATTGTTGGGCAGACTGTTCGGGGAGTTGCCCCTCCCTTTATACTTGTGTATTGTTCTCGGTTTATTGTTGATGGTTAACGAATGAGAATGTTCTTTGTTGAAGTATAAAGGATAACATTTTATTCGGTTATAAGAACACAAGTTAAGTAAGTTTATGTTGAAATAGGCGTAGTCCATAAACGTTAGTATTGTTAAAAAGAAAGCGTTCGGTGGTGCCGCACCTCGCTACAAGCGGTTGGAAGATCACCGCAGGTGTAGGGGCGTGACACATACAAAGGAGACAAATGGAAAGTGAAAGATAACAAGTAGGTCCCTTGTCTTATTTATCTTCTATAGAAAAAGGGTAAATGCTTTAAATATGTTGTTCTATATGTAGCTACCCATCTAGGGAAATTGTATTTATCCATAGATGCAAAATTCCACATAACACTTAGTGACCAACTGATCATCTAAAAGGGGAAATCCTTTAGAAATGGAATGTAAGACAAGAGTGTTTACAGGTAGAAGAATTCCTCGTGCAACGAGTGAGTATTTCCCAATCAAAGTCCCAATTAGACCCTTTTTTGTGTAGATGGTCATATACTCTCTAGAACAAAGGCCGATTGCTTGTATTATCTAAAACTAAAATTAAACTAAAAAACAATAACTAATCTAGGGAAAATATATGACATATTCTAATAATTACAATTATCTACAAAAATATAAACACAAACTGTTGGTATGATGGTATCAATTTAAACAATAGAGACTAAAGGATTCAAATAAACACAATACCATGTGAAATATCATGTAATTCCAAATCCTAACTGGATTTTGGGTCTAGATAACTACACAAATAAGTTTTGAAAGAGTTTTTATGCAAAAATCTCCAAAAGCTATTTTTTAGGTTTTCATTCTATTCAAACAATTTTTTTGTTATTTTCTGAAACATATATATGCATGCAATGACTAGAGGAAATAAAAGAGAATCTTTATTGATCGTGTGCTCAAAATTTTTCTCAAAATTCAAATTTGTCGAATCGGTGTGGAACCTGAAATTCTATGTAATAGTTGTTGTTCTAAATCTGGCGCAACTCGTTTCATGCGAAATAGACTCTGTATGCTCCTAGAAACATGTTATGTTCGTTTTCCAAAACAGATGAATTTGGCAAAAAATTTGGCAACCCAGTTAGCATTCTATTGATGACATGGCAGAGATGACTGCGTTTTCTTCAGCCAATCGATGTTCGCCACATGTCACAAGGTACAGGTTCCTAGGTGGCATGTTTTTGTTGGTTGGATGGTGGCCAACCACATGCTGCCATGTGGCCCAACCGAAGGTTGCCATGTGGCAGCATGGGAGGCCACCAAAAATTTGTTAAGGGCCAAGTGGACTAGGCGAGGGTCAAACACTAGACCTCCATCCAACAAATATTACCAACTACCATTGTGCCAAGTTATTGCTTATTAAACTATGGCCACAAAGTTATATTTGAATGCATGTTGGTGGATGGTTGGGGGAAGGGGCCAGGGCATAGCCCCGACCCCCATATATGTTGACCATACGACCCGAGCATGTGGCCCCCCCACACGACCTGATTTTTCAGAGTTAAGGCCTTAGAGGCCATTTAAGCACTTTGACAAATTCGGCCGGAATTTGGCGAAATTAGTGCCCAGCTAACGGAAATTGGGGAAAATTTGTAGGATGGTGTCGGATTTTGGGGAAATGGAAGTGCGATTAGCAAGAAAACTTGGGGAAAGCACAACTTATGTAGTTTTTGACCAATTTGGGAGCAGGAAGAGGCTAGATAGACATTTTTGAGGCTTCTGAAGCCATTGGAACAGGTTTTAGAGCTATTTGAGCATTGTAAATGGATTTATTCACAAATTTGAGCATAATGAAAGAGGGTCAAGCCATTGGAAGCTGGACCAGGAGACGTAGCCCAGGAGGGGTGAACTCCTTCATCATGTGATGATGTGTTACTATTTATGGTGATGTTTATGTCTGTTACATGTTGTTGTTCAATGTTTTATTTATGTTAATTTTCTCATGAAATTCACATAAAAACTCATGGTTAACTTGCAATTTATCTCATAAACCCTCAAGCACTTTGTTTATATTTTGAATTGGATTTAAGTACAACAAACTTAACTTTCCCATTTATATCATTTATCTCGAAAATGAGAGCAAATAAAATCCTATCTTTTAAATATCATATCTGAATGATCAAGCAATAATGAAAAATTAACAATTTATAAACCTGTGTTGATAAATGGATATAAACTATAACATGTCATAAAAAATATTTAACAGAAAAATAAAATATTCATTTATAATTAAATTGCACAAGCTGAAGAGCAATAGCAGAAGCATCCATTAATTAATTAAATAGATGTCCATACACAAATCTCTATAACAACCCTGGTAAAAAATCCATCTAATAAAGCTAATAAAGGCAACATAATAACCAAGGTCATGGGACACGTATAATTAGAGGAAATTTTAGCCTAAAAGTGCTCGTGAAATTATCACAGAATTTCCATGTCATAATATGTAAACCAATCAACATCCTTTAAATTTAAAAATAGTTACATGTAAATATTTTGGAAGGAAAAGAAGAAAAACTATTTTTTTAATTGTATTTTTGGCTTATATCCTTGTAGGTCTACTCAAATTTCAAGTGTAGACACTCGTTGGATACATAATTTAATTCTGCATCTAACGAGTACCCATTATGCATACTTTGAGAAGACCCACATTGATAGAAATTGAAGATACATTAAACAAGTGTGTTCAAAACGTTTTTTTAATGTATCTTCAATTTTTATCAATGTGGGTCTTCTCAAAAGTATGCATGATAGGTACTCGTTGGATGCATAATTAAATTCCACATCCAACGATTGTCTACACTTGAAATTTGAGTAAACCATAAGGAGATAAGCCAAAAATACAATTAAAAAAATAGTTTTCTTCTTTTCCCTCTAAAAAACTCTTATTTTATTATTTTAACTATTATTTTATTATTTTTCTTCATGAGGTCACTTTTAGGCTAAAATTTTCTCTAATGTCCAAGCTGAATGTTGGGAAAAAAAACATAGTGATGGGGATCACTTGTGATAAATTAATAACTATGGAAATTGACAAAGGATTTGGAAAAGCATGAGACATTTATTGACATTTTATTTATGAAATTAATAGAAAATAGGAGAAAAGGGAAGTGAAAGGTCACAGGTCGCATGTGAGGAGGAAAATGAAGGAAAATAATGGAAAATTGAAGAAAGTAGAAGCCTTATTAATAAAAAGGATTATGAGGATCAGTGGGTACCTTTTTGTCAGTTTTAGCTTGGAGCTCTCATTCTATTCTCTCTCTCTCTCATACTCTTGGACACTTACAATTTTTTTGGAGCGCTCTTGGAGGAGTGTGGCATACTTGGGATTTGGAGCAAGAAGGCAAAAGAAGAGTAGGAAAGCACAAGAGGACATCGAGATCAACAACTACAACAAATTTTGCTTGCAGGTACTGAGTTTGCCAGCTTTGGCATGAATGACACATGCATGTGGTTTCTTGGTTATTATCTATCATTGGAATGGAGGATTGCCTGGATTGACAACGGTTTTTCCTAGCCTTGCCATTTCCTAGATAACCATCGTGTTGTGGGTTCCTTTCCTTTTGTTTTTGGTTGGTTCTCATGTTCCTTTGGCTGTGGGTTGAGTTACTATTCCTGTAAGCCTTGGTTGGATAAACACTCTACAAGCCCTGTAACATCTTGGGTTGAGTTACTAGTCCTCAAAGCCTTAGTTGGAAAAGTGCTTTGGAAGCTCTTGGTGGGTTGAGTTACTAGTCCTGGAAGCCCTAGTTGGGCAAAAGCTCTAGAAGGCCGACAATAGTTGTGGGTTGAGTTACTAGTCTTGCAAGTCCTGGTTGGGACAAACACTTTGGAGCCCTGGAAAGCTTAGGTAGAGACCAATATAGTGATGGTTAGTGATGTCCAATCGTGAGGTGGAATCACTGGTTAAGGGTTGAGTCAGTTTGGCCTCTAGAAGCCCTAGTTTTGTTTTGTTGGAATTGTTTCATGAGATCCCACATTCATGCTTGGAATATGGCACGAGGGTGATTGGCTGAAAGAAATATTTGGTTCAACCAATCTATGATTGGGTGGTTCGTGGAAGTCCCATACTTGGTTTCATTTTGCATATGTCAATAAGAGATCTTTTGCTCATGTATTTTATGGGTAAATGTGCTTGTTATTACATGGTTTATATGGTTGTTATGTCCTTGTTATTTATGTTGTCTATATGTTGGTTATGCGTATGTTGTATAACAATGATGATGTATGGATTTCATCATGTTTTGATTAGTAAAGGAATGAAAAATGAATATATTACCTAATAGTTAGTAATGCAACTATTGTGATAAGGAAACAATACCTCTTAATGATTCTCAGATAAGTTATAGACCCCTATGCTCAGATAGATTGTTGTTATGACCTGTAGAGTGCATATTTGTGACTTGTTTGATGAAATGTATGTCATGGCTAGTAGGGTTTGGAAAATTCATTGATAAAATGTTTGCATTATTAACCTTGTTTCAATGTTGTTTTTCATTTCTGAAAGTTTCATGAAGTTATGGGCAATGGCCTGAGTCTTAGCCCTGAAAAGTGGCACAGAATCCAGGGTTGCTAGCTTAGAACTGCCTGAAAAATTCCACAGTCATTGGGAAGAAGGATTATGGGAGCGACTAAAGGGTCTTAACCGCTTGCTTTCCTTGTCATGGGAGTGACTAAAGGGTCTTAACCACTTGCTTTCCTTGTCATGGGAGCGACTAGTGACCCAGGTTAGTGAAAAAACAAGTTGCCTCAGGGGTTAAGCACTTGGAAGGGTTGTTTTCCTCTTGCAGGGTCTATAGATCTTGAGTAAGATTAGTTTGGTTTTGTTTTGTTGGTTCCACTTTCTTAAATATACACGGGGTGTTGAATCACATCATATTGGTCTCTTGTCATATGTTTAGCTCAGTGGACCAATTAGCTTAGGTAAATGTGGGAGGAGGTGGTTATAGAGTGGTACCAGAGCATGGTTCACCCCTTGGATTGGATGGGCGGTGTGTGTTGTTGTGCGTACATGCCGATTACATATGTTTTCATTATGCTTGTGGTATATGTGCTTTTTGCATATGCATGGTGTGGTCATAGTTGTAGTGGTGTTTCCGTGTGGAAGTTGATGATGTTGTTGGATGTGGTCGTCATGAGTGCATGTCGATTGTGCATTAGCATTAGTCATGTATGCAAATGTTTATATGTTGTTATGCATACATTGACATGGTGATAGTTGTCATGCATGAGGTCAGGGTATGTGATTGGTAGGGTCATGCATTGATGGTTGGACAATGGTTGGAATGATGGTTATATGTTGATATGATTATGTTTATATAAGTATTGCGCTAATCTAGTTGATATTACAAACGAGATATCCTCCCCTGAGCTAAACTAATGTATGTTGGTTTGCTTATGATTTGGTTTAGCTGACCAGATATACCTTGCAGGAAGAGAAGAACAAAGATGACTAGAAAGATGGTAGAGTGAAGTTCACGATATTCTCCCTATAGATCAGATGAGCAACATGGTGATGAGTACTCCCCTCACACAGCAGATACTTTGAGAAGCTTGAAGGAAGAAATAAGGAGTTGCAAAGAAGACAATGATTGAATCATTTAATCACAAGAGAGAATTTATAGGGAACATGAGAAACAAGAAGAAGTCAATGAAACAATCCTTTAGAGTTTGTCATATTTGCATAGATAGGGACCAGATCGAATCAACAATGGACAGGAGGATAAGACAAATGGGGCATATGTAAATAGATCTCATGGTGGATACATGTTGAATAAAGAGGACACGGTCGTAGATGGTAGATCCTTGGATACACCTGATAGATGAGGCAGTGGATATGGGCGTTACTATAGTTCTAGTTTAGGCAGGTATCATGGTCATGATCACTATCATCCATATAGGAGGAGTGACAGGGGATATTTTCCAGATGAGTTCAAGAAAGAAAATCCACCTACAACTGATGGATAAATGAAGAAGTCACACGATGCATAGGTATGGTTGCTTGGCATGAATAAGTTCTTCAGATTGCATGATTACTCAGAGACACATGAATGCTAGAATAGCTAAGTTTAGTATTAAAGGTGAAGCAGACATTTGGTGGGAATATGCAAAGAATTTCAGAGGTATTCATGAATAGGAGTTGACTTGGAGTGAGTTTGAGAGACTATTCAGGAAGAAGTATATGTTAGAGAGATACTATAATGACAGGGAAAAATAATTCTATGAGATGAAGATGGGATCCATGACCGATGAGTAGTGTACTAGCATATTTTTGGAGCTACTGAGGTATGTGCCTTACCTCAAGGAGGAGAAAAGCTAAGATTCAACGATTCATCAATGGATTTCCAGTGGCATTCAAAGACATGATTGAGTTTGATGAGACTAGATCATTGGAGGAGGCCATCTAGAAGCTAAAGCATTGTTATGAGAAATCACACCATAGATCTGAGACTAAACCAGACAGGAAAGGTAATGCAAAGAATAAAGGAAAATGGGGCAAGAAGCAAACAAGACCTCAAGACACAGGGAACAAAGAAAATGCAACACCGCCTAGAAGTTAAATGCATGAGATAGAGGACAGGGATTTCAGTTTGAGGAGAAGAACAAGGGTGAAGGTTGGAAGCCTTTGCAATGTTGGACTTGTGAAGAAGAGCATCGTAGGAGAGATTTTCCACAACATAAAGGTGCCAGAATGCAGATCTACAGTGCTAAGGAGGTACAAACAAATTTTGGATGTTTGGAAAAGTATTCCTCAGATTTTTGTTGCTCCTTTGTCATCACGCCTTTTGTTTATCTGTTGCCATCACATCTTTTCTACTCTCTTGTTGCTTCTTTGCCTTGATCACAGACATACATGTTCGATGCTTCTCCTTTTCCAAATGACAACAACGCCTTCTTTCTCTTTTGCTTCTTATTTTCCTTGATAAAAAACATACATGCTTGTTGCTTCTTATTTTCCATCAACGAAAACAATGCCATCAATCTCCCACTTTGGCATTGATGGCAACACATTCGTCCTCCCCCTTTGTTCTGAGAATTTTTTTTCCTTGTTGCTTCTAGCCTTTGCTTACCTCCCCCTTTGACATCGATGGAAAGGGGGTTAAAAACTAAAGACTGAAAATATTTGATGTCTATTGAATACAATTTCTGTTGTTTAACCCTACACTTTTAGAGTCTTCCATAACAATATGCATATGAAATCAACTAAGTTGTTTACATGAAATGCCTTTAAATAATTCCATAAGCCCTTAATTTTTAATGATTTCAACTGAACCAATATGGTGCAAAGGATAAAATTTTCTTGTCCAACCTTCGCAAATTGTATCATTGTAGTGTATGATATATTAATACTACCAAAGGCACATTCAATGCTAAGAAACCCAACACAAATTCAAGGCTAGAAACCTAACTTTGAAATCATGAACACTCTTCATAATGCAAAGAACATAATTTTTGATATTAATGGATGTTGGTATTTTTTTTTTTTTTTCTAGTTAACACTAACTCAAGTACCCACGGGGATTTGAACCTGTGACCTATCGCAAGAAGTGCCTTAACAGCGCACCCATTCACTGTCAATCCAACGCCCCGTGGGCTAAAAGATGCTGGTATTAAGAACACTGCATGAATATATTATATTGACATATAAACCATGACACAAATATCCATGACATGAAGGCTTCAAACAAAATATGTTGAAAATGCAGCCACATTTTTCAAATACACTAATATATGAATACATTGCCAACACAATATACAAATATATGAAAACATATTACAAACAATATGAATGCATATATGTGATGCTTTCTAATAAAGATATCACTATTGTCTAATATATGAATAACGTTGCTTCAAAACTAATCTTAATGTTGTTATAATGCCATAATACCATAAGGCCACCAATGCCAACATCAATATGAAGAAAGCTAGCCTACACCTTCAAAAACTGGAGTCATTGTGAAGCATAAAAACTATGGTTGAAGCAAGAAAACTGATAGCTTGAAGACTTAATATGTTAAAATGCATGAGGTATTTAATAATAATTTATTATATATAAAAATGTACAAGTTGATGTGAATGTTTACAATGAGGCCTTGCTTTTATACCTCAACAAGGGACCTTTCGTGAATGGGCATGTCTTTTAGACATGCCTTTTCACTTAACTTAATGACTATTTAACCTAATTAATATTTAATTATTTAATATTAGTATTTATTTTATTTAATTAATTGTTATGAATTATATTCATAACATAGCCCCTTCCTTTAGAATCTTTGTCTTCAAAGCTATATTGCTAGCAATTGTCTTTGCAGTTGTCATCTCGGCATATGGAAAATGGAAGGTTGGCCCAGTGTCTATAATTCGCTAATAACTCTATTTTGAGTCCAAGGTTGTCTCTTTTTTTTTTTTTTTTTTTAATAATAATGTTTTTTAATTCTATTTTTTTTAATTAAATTATATAATTATAAACTCTCTCTCTCTCTCTCTCTCTCTCTCTCTCTCTATTTAAACACTGTGACTTTTCACTCCATCAACCTGTTGACCTCACCACGACCCTTCAGTGTTTAACCATCGTGGCTCTTCGGCTACGTCAACCTGTTGACCTCACGATGACCTTTATTGCAGCGTTTAAAAACTGTGGACCTCACAACACCCTTCTTGCCATGGCAACCAATGGACAGGGTTTGTCGGCGACAACTTCAAACAACACATACATAGCGGTGACGTTGTACACTACCACCTGCATGTCTCTGTACCTTTTAAAATAGAGGCAATCCCCTATTGCAGCACACCCAAAGGGTGTCTCTCTGGGTCGAAAATGGCTAAAAATCAGAGGCACTATTGAAGGCTTTCTGGCAATCTCTTTCCAGTTTATAGCCGCATCCTTATTAAACTCCCATATGGTCAACAGCTCTTCTTCCCGTTGTGCTTCGTTTTCCATCACCTGCACGTATAGAATTCGTGATCCGCAGTGGAGTAACTGATTGAAATAAATATCACCATTCTGATCTAAATGAGGCAATGGTATAAAGATGGACGTCCCCTCTACCATGTTGAAACCCATAATTCCTTCGGTTAAGCGGTTGTTATCCTCCCGTGCCAACATTAAACAATAGAAATAACGTCCAGAAAATACCGTTCCAGGTCGACTCATCTCATCCCGATCTTGAAATGTCACCAAATTCCTAGGCAGGACTCCCGCTATCGTCCATGCCTTGTCAGTGGAATCGTATATTTCCACTATATTCTCTTGATGAACATTAGAGTCGTGCACCGCCAACACTTTGTACCCGTATTCCCCTTCTTCAACGATGCCCATCTCCCCTATCCAAAAAATTCTCGTGCTTGCCACTGGTGGGAGTATGAACCACTTGGCTGTGAGAGGATTGCAGACATAGATGGAGGCGGAATAGTTGTGTTGCATCAAGAAGAGGCATGTGCCTGATCCCTAATATTTAAAAGGTGGAGGGTCCTCCCACCATCTTCGGCAGCTTTTTGGAACTAAAGAGCCAAGGGATAAACAAGAGTTCGTCCAATTGGGTGCGAAGGAGCAGTATGTCCAACAATCTCGATTGTTCTCCTCCACAGCTCCCACAACAAGCCATGGATTTTTGTTTGGAGGCGCCTCTGCCCATTGTCTCCTGACAAAACTGCTTGACGAAAAGAGTGCGTTCCATTGTTTGCACACAGTAGCAAATCTATACAGATATTTTGCTGGCAGCCATGCCAATATTTCTTCAATCAAATCGCCTGGTAAACTGTGACACTGTGTAGTGTGAAATAGTTGATGCTGTATAATATGAAGAAACTGAAACTTGGGCAAAAGCCGGTAAGGCACTCCCATTTCTTCCCGAACTTGCTCCCATGGCTGCTTATCTAGGTTATCAATTGCAGAGCAAGTACTTCTGAATTTTCCCTGAGGTACTCCACATATCTCTAACATTCCATCCAACAATTTTCGATGGTTTAGCTTCACCTCGTAGTGACCGATGTTTAGTTCATCTAAGAGCTCAGTCAAAACCTTCATCACTTGAAAATCAGGTACCATTGGGGAATACTGCCCAGCAATATCAAAATCACATTGATAGAATTCACGGTAACGTCCCTTAGAAGGGTTATCCCTCCTGTAGACCCTTGCAAAAGGCACAGTCAAATCATATCTCAAAGAGCATACTTCACCACCATGTACCTTCATATGCAAGGAAACATCATCATCTGAATCATTCCCTTAACCTACATTGTCTTCATGGACATCATTTTCACCCACATCCAGACCAGCTTCATCTGGATCCTCATCTTGATCATTGTCTGCGACATCTTCATCTTCAAAATTATAATCATCTACTGCTTCATCTTCTTTTGTTTCTTCATTGTTGCTATTATCTTCCTTAGTATCAATTCCCTTTCGACATGCTTTAACTTCTGCAAATGATTTTTCTAAACGCTAAAATGCTTCTTGAATTTCATTAAAATGTTCATCGCATTCAGAATGTGAACGTAATGGCACATTGTGCGACGAACAACGTTCAAAGACTTGCATGATTATATCTTGTGTCATGGCTCTTATACGACTAAAGCATAAAAAATATGGCTGAAGCAAGAAAACTGATAGCTTGAAGACTTAATATGTTAAAACACACGAGGTATTTAATAATAATTTATTATATATAAAACTGTACAAGTTGATGTGAATGTTTACAATGAGGCCCTGCATTTATACCTCAACAGGTGACCTTTCGTGAATGGGCATGTCTTTTAGACATGCCTTTTCACTTAACTTAATGACTATTTAACCTAATTAATATTTAATTATTTAATATTTATATTTATTTTATTTAATTAATTGTTATGAATTATATTCATAACACATTGACTAGTGGAATCTTTTGCATCAAATGAATTTGGTTGTATTTGTGATAAATTTGAGAGCTTTCTGCTACATGAGTAATATACTAAGGTCATAAATCTCTATCTTTTGGTACTCAGGAATAACACTAGTGTCACAATCATAAACATTCATTGCTTGTCATGTAAGACCAAATGACCAAATTCTTCTTCCCAATTTGCATATTGCATATTGATCCAGGCCCTGGTGTGCCAAAGGACCCTTCCAAGACCTTTTACTTTTGTGATGCGTTAAATTGCATTTTTTAAAAGAACATAAATGAATACATCTGCATGTTGTAAAGAAGAGGAACAAGACAATCATTATCAACATAAAAACATAAGCTGTTGATAATGGAGTTCGTCCGGGAGGGACTACGTCTCCGGACCCCGGTGTCAAGATGGTGTAGGTTGTTGCATTAGGTGTTGTCAATAATGATGATGTACATAAGAGATGATGTCACTATCATACAAGGAAAATTCCCTCACGGAGGAGTGGCTCCAAGAGATGTTCTGCTACAGGAACTCTCAGTCAAAAGACTCCTATCAATATAACACAAACTCATGCATGATGAGCATCCCACCAACATTGCATAAAAGAGATCTCAATGCAAACATGCATGACGACAACATGAGTATCCCATCAACATACAACAAGGGATCTCGAAACACAACATGACGAATCATGACAACAAGTACATCACACAGATGATTCGCATCACATCAAGCAAGAATCATGAAAACGAGTAAGAAACAAGATCCCTCATCAACATCAAATAGGGATTTATTCAACACAATGCATAGAAAAATAAGTACATGAACACACTGCATATACCTCAAAACCAGGGCCATTTGAAGAAGCAGTCGTCAAACCGTTGAAGTTGTTCGTGCCATCGATCTCACAACATCAATCACATGGAAATGGCTACTTGCACATGAATGCTAACACCTACATTCCACTTAGAGAAGTGGCTAAAAAAATAGAATGAGCAAATGAAAAATCTGAACACACCATCAAATTTGTGGCGTCGAATAGTGCAAAATCGACTGTCAAATTTCTAAATTCTGAGAATTGAGAATCTGGGGCTCAAGGAATCTTTTAGATTCTCCCTAGATTCCTCAAAGATTCTGCTTCATGTTTGGACTGGAAATCTGCAATTGAAAAAGAGAATCTAACCTCGCCATTGTGATCTCCGCGGAAAACCATGAAAAACGACTGTAAACTTGGCTATATTCTGACATTGAGAAAAATTACCTCCTTGTGAAAGTTTCAAGGATCATGGTTTCACTCCCTGTTTCTACAGCAATTATGGGTCCACCTCCATACTGAAAAATGGCAGAAAATTCAGAACTTTGATGGAGAAACGGATAGTTCCATTGTGTTCATGGCGTCGAGAAGTGCTGAAACCATATAAATTTTGTCAAAATCCAACAAAGTGAAAATTCGGCCCTCCTGCAAAATTCTGCCTCGAACTGCATGCCCTATCTTTTTCCCCTAAGCGCATTGAAAAATTGCATTTAAATAAAATGTCATGGGCAGATTTCTCAATAAGGCCATTGATGTAATGGTTGAGATCTGGTTTAATAAGGAGGAGGTCGAGCGGTCAAACCCCGCCTCCTCCCTTTTTTACACAAAATTTTGTTTTTTTATAAAACATTCAGGTGGCTTGCCTAGATCAATCCTCCCCACTGAGGAGCTTTTGGTCCTCCAAAAGCATGAAAAATAACCTGCAACTTCTATGTACCTTGTCTGCATCACAAGCATCCTGAAAGGCCTCGCTTCCATCTCCTTCACCTTTGTTCTTCAAAGCCTTAAGCGATGAGCCACCACCTGCAACCTCTGCAACATGCAGTACATTGTTTTGCAAATTACATGCTTGAATCTCATGACCAACTAATGACCTAAGCATCCCATACTTGCCACGAGTTTATAACACATACTCGGTGGTCAAGTTTACATCAAGATGGACGCAATACCCCAACTATGAAAATAAGGCCAACATATCATTGTTGCTTCAACAAGTGATGAAAAACTCTTCATCACCATAACACATGATTTACAAATATAAGGCCAAACACTATTTTTTCTTTTTACAAGTGATGGAAACACGACATCACTTTCACAGTTATCATGCAACTCAAAATAAGACCAGATATCATTGTAGCTGAACAAGCGATGGAAAACACATCATCACTTTTACATTTTGAAATGCAACAAATGATTTAAAAAAGCATGACCATGACAAGCTAACATATCTAGAAACCATTTTTCACTTATCGCTGTGAATGGGTCACCTCCTTATGGTGGTTTTGCTTGTCAAACAATCGTTTCACTTGGTCCATGCACCGATGCTTTGTCTTTAAGGCACTGCTCTAGATGGAGCCTCCAACATGTGGCTCTTTGATGGCCATTTTTGTCGCAATGACTGCAATACATATTCTTTCTCCATATTTGTTTAACCTGTTTCTTTACATGTTGTTAAGAGGGTTGTTCATGCCTCATCCCTTTGTGTGCTGCCATTCTTTTCCAACACTTAGAAAATGTATGGTTGTGTAATCCACAAAAGGTACATGTTTTTCGATTCCTTGATTTACGTTCATCTTTAACAACATGATTATAATTGAAATGAACATTCAAAGATTGAAAGTGGTTATACCTTCACTTGCTGTCTCTGATGTCATTATGGCGATGATAACTTGCCTCAACTCTTTCCTTGTCATGGAAGCTTCCATGGGATGATGGGGATGTGTTCCCATCATTCGCTTTCCTTGACGATTTCAACGATGTCTATGAAGCATCTGACACCTTCGAGCATTCTCCCTCAGTGTATCTCAAGCTTGCAAATTGAGGTCGTTGCATAACCTCCAATGGTTGAGTTATGCCTTGGTTATTAACACCAAGTTCTTCTTCCTTCTCGTGCTTCGTCTTGGTAAGGAGCCTCATGTTTTTCCATGTAATTGGGATCTCAAAATCTCCAACAGAAATCATACTATGTGACACCAAAACCGAAAGGAAATCAACATATTTTACCTCCTCTGTCGATTTGGAAAGAACTGATAAGGGCTTCTCATCATCTATTGTTGGTGGTTCGCTGACTATTGTGGCGCATTCCCAAACTTCCTTTCTAACATACCCAAGCCCTGTTCGACACGGTAATTCCTCTACTTTGATGGGGTTGACAATGCCTTGGCCATTAACGCCCAAGCCTTTTCCTTCATACCCCATTTTCTTCAACAATTTGGAGCCAATTCCTGTGGTATGATTTTCAAAAACAACGAAATCATCATCATGAAACATACATGAATTCGAAGAACTACTTTTTACCTCACATGGGTCACGCTACAGCTTTTTCGAGGCCTCGTCCTTAGCTTGCAATTGTCGTAGCAAACTTTATTTTCCTCTTTCTCTTCATGTAGATGCACCTTCAATTCAACGTTCTCTGTTTGAAGATTATGTTTGTTATGCTTCAGTTCTTCCACGGTCTCTTCCTTGGTTTGCAACTAAAGCTGCAATCACTCCTTTTCCTCTGTCTCTTTCTGTAGAGTTTCATACATTATTTCCACTCTTTTGGAAATTTTGAGCATGGTCTCGTACATCGCTTTTTCATCCTCTGTCACTGCACGTTCCATTGTTCACACTGCAATTCACATCCACACAAAGACCGCTTTGATACCACTTGATCCAGGGCCGGATGTGACAAAGGACCCTTCCAAGACCTTTTACTTCATTATGTGTTAAATTGCATTTTCAAAAGAACATAAATGAATACATATGCATGTTGTAAATAAGAGGAATAAGACAATCATCAGCAACATAAAAACATAAGTCATTGATAACAGAGTTTGTCCAGGAGGGACTACGTCTCCAAGGCCCCGGTGTCAAGATGGTGTAGGCTAGTACACTAGGTGTTGTCGATATTGATGATGTACATAAGAGATGATGTTGCTATCATACAAGGAAAATGCTCTCACGCAGGAGTGGTTCCAAGAGATGTTCCACTACAGGAACTCTCAGTCAAAAGACTCCTATCAATATGACACAAACTCATGCATGATGAGCATCCCACCAACATGGCATAAAAGGGATCTCAATGCAAACATGCATGACAACAACATGAGTATCCCATCAACATACAAAAAGGGATCTCAAAACACAACATGACGAATCATGACAACAAGTACATCACACAGATGATTCCACATCACATCAAGCAGGAATAATGAAAACAAGTAAGAAACAAGATCCCTCATCAACATCAAATAGGGATCTGTGCAGCACAATGCATAGCAAAAGAAGAACATGAACACACTTCATATACCTCACAACCAGGGCCATCTGAGGAAGCGGTCGTTAAACTGTTGAAGTTGTTCATGCCATCAATCTCATGGCACCCATGGCATGGAAATGGTTGCTCACACATGAATGCTAACACCTGCATTCCACTTAGAGAAGTGGCTGAAAAAATATAATGAGCAAATGAAAAAACTGAATGCACCATCAGATTTGTGGCATCAAATAGTGCAAAATTGACTGTCAAATTTCTGAATTCTGAGAAATTGAGAATCTGGGGCTCAAGGAATCTTTTAGATTCCCCCTAGATTCCTCAAAGATTCTACTTCATGGTTGGACTGGAAATCTGCAACTGAAAAGGCGAATCCGACCTCGCCATTGTGATCCCTGCAAAAAACTATGAAAACCGATTGTAAACTTGACTATATTCCGACATGGAGAAAAATTTCCTCCTCAGGAAAATTTCAAGGATCATGGTTCCGCTCCATGTTTCTACAGCAATCATGGTTCCACCTCCATATTGAAAAATGGTTGAAAAATGCAGAACTCTGATGGATAAATGGACAGTGCCATTGCAGCATCGAGAAGTGCTGAAACCATATAAAATTTATCAAAATTTGACAAAGTGAAAATTTGGCCCTCCTGCAAACTGTGTGCCCTATCTTTTTCCCCTGAGCGAACTGAAAATTTGTGTTTAATAAAATGTCGCGGGAAGATTTCACAATAAGGTCATTTGGTGTAATGGTTGAGATCCAGTTTAATAGGGAGGAGGTCGGGCAGTCAAGCCTTGCCTCCTCCCCTTTTTACACAAAATTTTGTTTTTTATAAAAAAATTCGAGTGGCTGGGCCCGCCTTGGGCAGCCCTCCCCTGTACACTCCTCCGTAATTTATGTAGTTGCTAGGTTTTATGAGGTGGAGGGTCTGTGCCCCAAGGGCTGGCCTTCCTCCATGTAACGGCTCCGTATCGTTGCGGTGGTAAGGTGGAGTATTGGGTTCGCGCCCCAAGGGCCGGCCCACCTCCATAACGATCGCTATCCTTTTCCTTTATTTGGTGGTTCCGTGGGAGGCGATCAAGGGTTGTGGCCCGCCCCTCCATCAAGTTTATACTATGTGCGGAGTTGAGTTGGAGTGGCGGAGTTGGTGGCCTGCCACCCATTTTTTTTATACATTTTTTGTTTTAATAACAAAAAATGCATTTTTTTAAAATTCGGTTTTTAAATCGTGGAGTCTTTTTAACGAGGCTACAATTTCACCCAAAATCGGGCCGAAGTTGGCCAGATTCTGTCCACTGGAAAAGTGCAAACTATGTCCTCGTTAAACTTGCCCAGTCATCAAAAAGTCAACCCAACTTTGACTGCCTCTATCTTCCTCATCTAGATTCGGATTGACGAACTGTTCACACCACCATGATCATGACGACGAGATCTTTAACATGAACTTGGTTCGAGCATAATTCAAACACTTTGATTTTTTACCCTTCCTGAGTCCTCCTAGACTTCTACATGTGTCTCAAGCCACCTGGATCACATATACAACAATTTCACAAGGGAAATTACTTCATCAAAAGTGCTTTTGGAGTTATTATTGAGATAAATTACTCCATTAATCATTTCAAATTAACAAGATGAGTCTTGGTTGACAAGATAAGCTCACAAAGAATTTTTCAACTCACTCAAGAGGTTTGGATCACAAAACCAATGAAGAGGCGGAGGCTTAGTTCCATTAATCCTGATTAAACATGCAAGCCAACCAACTCCCAAGATAGTTGATTTATCTCGTTGAATATTCACGACTATAGTTGATTGTGACTAGAGTCTGTCTACAAGTAGGTGTGGAACCTTGCGCGTGAATGTCTTCATACAAAAGGGAAGATATCATTTCCTTATTATCTAATAATGACCAAGGTTGACATATCATCTCTTTAACAATATTAGAACAAGTGCTCGGCTCAAGAAAATATCATATTACAATAGCCATACATATTTCTAGAACCCTATACCATATATCAATCACGAGAACCAAAGTGATAATAGGAAAAGTGTTGTACAACTCAATTACCACCCAATTAATGGTAACAAAACCATGTGGGATCTTTTTTTACAAAAAAGGATTTGTAAATATAACACCTATAATAATGAATTGCAGCATATAACAACAAATTTGCATGCCACCATAAAACAATGAATTTGCGCTTTGCTTCCATACCATATAACAACTAAATTTAATGCTACTTCCATATAAAGAATTTGCAACATATACCAAGCCACAAGTAATTCCATCTAGAGACATACCACCATAGAGCATTCTTGTTTTATTTTTTTTAAACGCACAAACAGTAATAAACAACAGCTGTAGGCAGCCGGAGTAACTGTCGGGTATGAAAATAATTAATAAAACAAAACAATTAATAAAACATAACGTGTAAAACAATTAATAAAACATAAAGGTGTAACTTCTTCCTCTGTCTACTTACTTAGAGTTGTTGCAAATGTTATGTCAACTTAGTTGTTGTAAATGTTTGGGGCGTTGATGATCGGAGAAGTCATAACGAATGGAAAATTAAAAAATTAATTAAACTAATTGATTTTCAATAATGAGCGATTGCAACTTACCCAAACAATCTTACCATATTTATTCACTTTGAGTTTTTAAAAATAAAAAAATGCATTACCATAATTTTTTTAAAACTATCAAAACAATCTTGCCATATTATAAAATAAGAAAAATATTTTAAAACTACGAAAACAATCTTACTATACCGGTTCACTTTGAATTTTTAAAAATAGGAAAAATACATTACCATATTTTTTTTAAAACTATCAAAACAATTTTACCATATCATAAAATAAGAAAAATACTTTAAAACTACGAAAACAATCTTACTATATCGGTTCACTTTGAGTTTTTTAAAACAAGAAAAATACATTACCAAATTTGCAAAGTTGGGTATTCAAGAAATTCTATCCGTAAACTTGCGTTGTGAAAAAATCTGTGAAAAAATCTTATCATATCTGCGAAGTTGGCTTCTTCAGTGAATTCTATGTAATAGGTTAATATCAACAAAGTCTTCCCATTTTTATTAGATTTGATTTATTTTTCATGGACACATAAATAAATCAATTGTCTTATCTCAATCATACCATTTGTAAAAGGATGAATGATATATTAGTTTAGATTGGACACTATTTTATACTAGTTTGAAAGCCTTGTTAAGATTGTCGCGTGCCATCTTCATCCACCGGTGGGCAGGTCAGTCTCGGCCACCTGGTCCACATGCGTTACACTACAGTCATCGTTCTTTGGACCATGACCCTCTAGGGTTTAAACTATATGGTTACAACCATGGAGCTCTTGGGTGCTTTGGGGTTTAACGAAGATGACAAGCCTAAATCTAGCCACTGTATGGTTACATCCATGGCACGCTGGGGTTTAACACATACAACAATCTTGAATCAGGCCACTGTATGGTTACGACCATGGAGCTTTGGTTTTAACGTACAAGCATGAATCTGGAAACTGTGTGGTTACGGCTATGGCACTCTGGGGTTTAACGCAGACCACAAACCCAAATATGGCCACTCCTTTATTGCAACAGACGATGAAATCAAACTTAAATCAGAAAATGTTGAATGAAGCAGATAAACAACAAAGTATACTTTTCCAAATTGTATCTGAATCGCTCAATAGAAAGCCTCAATCACTACTCAGGATAAATTATGAGTAAGTTTGTGAATTCAGATTATAGAGCATATTCCTGTGAGTAAGTTTGTGAATTCAGATTATAGAGCATATTGTTGTGAGAAAGTTTGTGAGTTTGTGAATTCAGATTATAGAGCATATTCATGTGAGTAAGTTTGTGAATTTGAACTACAGAGCATACATACATTTTCTTAGTTGGATGTTGGAGGCTCTAGAATGCCCTAGTCAGAGCTGATTGATCACGCCTATAATAATTGTGAGCAGCAACGACAACAACACTGACAATTGTGGCTTAGCACTACAAGAGATCATAGCATTTGACTATTAGAGAGGGCTTGTGCATTGTTATTGCAATAGGTACCCTAGCTATAGCTGGTCTCTATTTTATTATCAACTCTCTTCGAAAAGATTACGAACCTAAAGTTGATTTAGAGACCAGAGTTATAAGTATCATTGATTCAGATCATACTGTGACAAATTAATAACTCTCTTAAGAGCAAAGACTATGGTGGGAAAGGGCATATCACTCATTAGAGAAGATTCAGATATATATTTACATATTCGGTTCATAATTTATATCCTTTCATATGTTTAAGTTGGAATCATAAATGATTAGACTATTGAAGGTCTTAACTGTATTAATTTTGTCCAGTTTTGCACAATAGTCTGCATGATAGGAAATGTAAGGCAATATTTTGTTCAAATCAAAAAATTTGTAGGAGTCGAGGCCACAACAATGACCAAATGATCATTTTTTATTGAACAGTACAAAAACGTTGATACTAAGATAAAACATGTTGAGTGTTTAGTTGTTGCTATTGTTTTTCGTACTTATGCGTGAGATCCTTTTGAGCATTCCTTAAAATAATTTTGATCATTTTCTTCACATCACCACCTAGCTCAGCCAAAAAAGTACAAATAATTTGTTGCATCAACACCCAGCCAGGTCAAAAAAACAAGAATGCATGATCATACTACAAATAAAGAGATAGTAATTAGATGATAATGGAAGTTAGTCTTGAATAATAATAGACTAAGACAATATGTTCCACTTACTTCTATTTCAGATTCCACAATTCTATTTGAAAGATACCACCAATTCAAAAAGCATTGTAACCAGTTTAGGTCCACTTGCATCTCTTACAGTCTGATTGATAGAAAAAAAGCTAAAATAGCACTAGCAGCTTCCCTTTTTAGGTCCACTTGCATCTCTTACAGTCTGATTGATGGAAAGAAAGCTAAAATAGCACTAGCAGCTTCCCTTGTTAAAGTAGCAGGAGCTTCATATCCATACTTTGTTTATCCAATTATTCATCAATAGTAAAGATAGGAATAGAGTAAGCAAAGGAAACATTGCTAACTGGAGGTGGAATGGGTATGCCTCCAATTTTTGTTTCTTAGAGGTATGCAACATTTTTAAGGTAACCAACTTACATATTTATCTCCTATGGAATACTTTCAACATTAAAAAAATTAAATTTAGCAGTTTAAACTAATATTTTGAAATACCATGTAGTGGTCTGTAAATTTTCTTTCATTATAATTTTAAAAAATATCAAAATAATATGTGTGAAAATAACATGTAATACTTTGTAAATCTATGTATAATAAGAAATCTTACCATATAGATTTTCCAGATAGCAAAAACCACGTCTAATTTATCTTTTCTTCCAACTCTGTCTGAATCTTCTTTTCTTTCAACTCTGTCTGATTCTGCAACCTGCTACCAATGATTTTGCGACTTTTAACAAATTCTCATGTTAGCTCTCATTCTCTGCATATTAGATTATAGCGACGCGAGGAAATAGGGACAATAGATTATAGCTCTCATTCTCTGCATATTAGATTATAGTGATGCGAGAAAATAGGGACAAATCATGCTTCACATACATGTAAAGGAAAAATTAGAGTTCATAGACACGTAATAGCCAAACGTCTATCTCACATCAATGTAATATTAAAATAGGGACAAATCATGCTTCATATACATGTAAGGGACAAATTAGGGTTCATAGACACGTAATAGCCAAAAGTCTATCTCACATCAATCAATGTAATATTAAGCAATGTATTTTGGGTAAAAAATTTGAACAAAAAAAGTTATCAATCTAATGTTATGTGAGACTTAGCATCAGTAAGTTGAAATTAAATGTTTACATTGTCATACCTCAACCTAACATTGAAAGTTACCCGTTTAAAGTTTATAAAAAAGCTTTGGATATGCAACGGGACACGTGAAGTTTCCAATAAGAAGTCGAATTCAAGAGTTTGATTAAAATTTTGGTGAAGTGCAATTGCCACACAGAACTTTAGCTAAATTTTAATAAAGCTGGGAAATTATTGATCAAAAAATAAATTAATGGCAAGTCAACGCTCTGAGTCCCTGCGTGCCGAAAGCAAGGACTAATAACGCACAATATAATATATCACTGTTGGTATATATATAAATAGATGAAGACACATAATATATATGCGTCAATGCTGGCCATTATTGTATATTAAGGTATGCCAATATTAACGCAACATAAAGCAATAATGTCGATCCAGGAAGAATAAGATAATGTTGCACACAAAGATACGTGTTGCTGCTCTCCATACCATTGTTGGGCTCTCAATATTAACATCACATAAAAAAATTAATGGGCTCTCTATACAATTCATATTGTTGGGCTTTCCTTACCAGGCATATTATATAGCTTTACCAGGCATATTATATAGCTTTAGTGTAATCAGATTGTTTTTTTCTATGAAGTCATGGAAATTTTAGTTATATTTTAAGAAAATCTGGTAGGGATTTTTATAAATCCAAGTTATAGTTGTTAAATTTCAAAATTAAGTGTCTTATAACCTTTTGATGATGCTGAATTCATTTTCACTATCCTAAACATGATTCAAACATTACCTTTACAAAAAAATTTGACTCAAATTCTAACAACTTTTAAAGTTCCCCTAATTCCTCCACTCCTGTTATATATTGCTGGCCTATTAAAGATATGATACATTAATTTCATTTTTTCCACCTACGTTGCATATATTAAAGAATGATACATTAATTTCATTTTTTCCACCTACGTTGCATATTTAATACCAAAGGATAGTATTAAAATACGCTGAATGAACACTGCCATTAGAATGAATGCACGCTGCCATTTGACTTCTGATCTTAAGCTGCCAATAACATTCATAACACATGGAATGATATATCATTAATAACATAGGGAATGTTGAACCCAAAAAAATTATATCGATAATAATATAATAAAGTTCCAATTCTTTGCATATTCGTTCCATATTGCTTAATGCTGGTCCATATATTGCTTAACGCTCGTTCGTATTATATTCGTTCAGTATTGGTTAACGCTGGCTCATATCTGTTCCATATTGGTTAAATTTGGCTCATATTTGTTCCATATTGGCTTGTTGCACATGTAAGCATTGCATATGGAAAAGTAATAAGGATTCCTTTATCAACACACTCCTTTATTCAAGTGTATATTCTAGTGAACCACTCATATTTTACCATATCATATATTCAAGCGATGATATGTGTCAATGCAACAATTCATAAGGAGGCCGCTATGTATATTGAACCCAATTCGTTAGAGGCAGCTGTATATTCAGTGATATGACATATGTGCCAACGTTGTAGACCAGAGGCCAACACTGTTCCTGAGGCCACAATAACACTGCCGAATTATTTGAGTTGATATGTTTAATAAAATAAGCTACTATGCAAAACTGATATATATTTGAGTTAATTAATAAAGGTTTATACATTTGTGCTGTTATGTGCCAATGCAATACGTACATATGAAATTGATCCATGGAAAAAGTCATATTAAATATTGTGCAATGATATATGTATGTTGTGTGCCATATGATAAAGCTGCCCACCCAATTGCATTAAATACTTTCAGATATTGCGCTGCATTAACTACTTCATATAAACTATCGCATCCAATGGATTAATGTTCTCAATATTCTGCCAAATTATCTTGAAAGCAAATACAACATACTGCTATATATGTAAATATTTTTCTAATTCAATGCTGCTCTGTGCAACCCTTTGCATATGATAGCTGACGCTCTCCAAATTAGGGCATAAAACCCTAAATACTGTCCCAAATCTTGCATATCAATTAAAGTTGCTTCAGATTTTGTAAAACCCTTCCATATTCAAAGCATAGATAACCCACGTATATTGATATAATATGTTGTGTTATATGAACAATATATTGATATAATATGTTGTGTTATATGAACAATATTCAACTCCGTTTGAATTATATCCAATGCTGCTCCAACATAATTCAATCTTACTCCAAATGGAAAATGAACGATGTTCTTTCTCAACGTTCTCCAATGAATTCACACTGCAAACAATATACTGTATAAAACCATATCTACACTCTAAACGTTGCCAATAGAATTATAGCACTGACATATCATTATAGCATAGCGTACAAGATGTCATAACTCATTACATAATCCAATCACATGTGCACAAAAATCACGAATATATCAATAATTATTCAATGCATAGGATTTACATGGGTTAAATTGTTTTGATTTAATTCTCTGCACATAGGCTAGTTCTGCCTCTATTATGTTTGTCTTGCCTCTGTAGACTCTATTTATCCAACAACTCTATCTAATAGTTTCTATGGCACTCCTCTATTGTCATTATTGTTATGGGTTAATCTCTTTTCTGCATTATAGACTCTTCTTGTTGTGACTTGGCTGGCAAAATTTTATCTTTTCAACCATCCAATTGCTTGGATAACTTTATTGTCATCCTCACTTCTTTTCCATCTTGAGTAGCATTTCTATTTCATTTCTTTTTGCTCTTACAATCTTTTTCTCATGGTTATCTTTAAGGTAATGCTTGCATGATTTTTTTACAAGATCTAGCATTTTTGGAACTGTATCATCTCTTAGGCTGAGAATTCTATCAAAAAATGTACGAGTACCTTCTTCTACAGAGAAGAAGTGTTTGTATCACTATGTTGAATTTTTGAAATATAGTCATAGAAGGTTAATTCTGAGTGCTCTTTTTCCAAGATTTTGAAAGGTTAAGGTAACTCTCCTTTCCTTTGGTATCTTCTGCTTGTTTCCCGATGCAGACTTAGAAGGGCCTATGCAACTAAAATTTTCAAATAGATTCCTAACAAGAAATTTCCTTTCCTCATCCAACCTAAAGTTGGATTATTTGTAACATAATGTTGAGCACCGCCTTGACTACTTTCCTGCTCATGCAATTTTTGTTTTTCTAGTTCAAATTGCTTTAAAAGTTCTTGTAAAACATCTTTTGTGACTGGCTTATGGCAGAAGTGACACATATATATTTCCAATTAATAGCCCCTTGTATGGTAAAATTTGTAAGAAAAGTTGAAATATTATGTGAAAATGGACATTCATCCCCTTTCAAACAACATTGATTGATATGATATTTTCATATCTCATATTTAGTAACAACCCTTTCAAGTAGAACTTGCAAAAAATTGCATGCTTGGAATTAGTGATTGGTGCCAACTTCAACCTTTTAACACCAACTTATTTGCCCTTTAATATGTGTTTCTTCCTTTTTGTAAACTTCCTCTTTTGATTTTCTTTTTACTTAGCCTTCTTATTTATAGCTTATACATCCTTGTTCTCTTCACTAACAATGTCATTCTTGCTGCTCCTATAACACTAAATGAATTCTTCTTTTGCTTTCTTGATCCGTTCCCCCTGAGGCTATAATGACTTCATTTTGTTGTTCAAGTCTCGAACTGCTTCTTTTTCTTCCTCTTCCATACTTTAGTTGGCTACCATCTATCGTTGCCTTCATTTCTTTTTGGCTCATTATCTAGTCTGCTTGGAGTAGATTATGTTTTCTGTCTAGAACTCTTTAGAGTATATATAGAAGCTTGAAGTGTTTGACTATATGGCCAAGATTTCTACACAAATAACATTTTATATGGCCAAGAAATGAAACAAATGGTGTGTGCTTTCTTGAGTCATTTCTACTTTTTCTTTACATACGTTTTGCATTCAATAGCTATATGTCCAAGTTCATTCAACAAATAACACTAACCATAGAAATGATTTGTGTACCTAGTGAATGAATGTATTATCTATTTACTTGTTTGAGGGAACCTTCTTATTTGCTGCATGTGTTATTGATTAAACTTGATTTCTTTGTCTTCCATTCTATGCAGCGTGTCCATGTTCATGGCAAGAAAAACACTTCATATCCTTCAAAGGAGCAAAGAATCTCCTTTGAGATCTTCCAAATTTTCTCAATTTGTCTAGAGGAGAAAATGACCATTTATTCATCTCATTATTTGGCTCTTAATGCTTCTTCTTGTTTTTGTTTGCCTTTTTACAAATCATGTTGTAGTGGGCTTCTTCTTATGTAGGTATTTTTAGGGCTACTTCATTATCCTTTATGGCTACCTTTTTTGCATTCTTTATGGATACAACCTCCTCTTGTAACTGCTTACACGATCTATTCTTTTCGTCTAACTCTCTTCTAACTGAAATAATCTCAGACTCTAATCTTTCACATTGTACCTTTTCATAGTTTAGCTCTCTATTCATCATCTCTTCTATTCTACCTGGCTCTTCAAACTGGGTCTTCAAATTAACATTTTCCTCCTTGAACTCATGTTTTGTTTCATCACATATTTGTAACACTTTCTTATGGTCTCTGCTTTCATTCCTCGATCTTTCTATTTCAGCCAAGACTAAGTCAAGCTTGAATTGTTCTTCAACTAAATTTTCTTCATGAGAATTAGATGCATTTAACAAGTCTCATTTTATTGAAGACTTTCCTTTTGACATAAATTTTTATTCTTTTTCTTTTTCTTCTCCTTTTCGACAGTGCTGCTACTAGTGTCTCCTTCATGCATGAGTTGTAACTTTTCCCAAATTTCTTTTGCAGAATTTAAATTTATCATTGTCTCAAGATCCTTATTGTGAAGATTATTATACATTACACATTTTTCCTAAGAATTCCACTATTGTTCTTGCTTAGAAAGGGAATCTTTATAGTAGTAATCACATACTAGCTTCCATACACCATGTCCATATGATATCAAATTAGATTCTATCTGATATCTCCATTCATTAAAGTTTGCTACACTTAGCATGGGTACATTTTGATAGTCCGTGAGTTAACCAAGTCTATCTTGAAGCTATTAGGCTTACACTGAAGGAAATTTATCTAATACCAATTTATGAAAACTTGATTAAACTGGGGGGAAGGGGGGGATGAATCAATTTAGTACATTCGCGGACATTAATTATTTTCCTTAAAATACATTAATTGAATTTTTAAATGAGAAAATTAACACATAATGACCAAGAGATTGAAATTTGAACAAAAAGTGATAAGTAATCCAAAACATCACATAAACAAATAACATCAACACATATGGACACCAGATATAAGTGGAAACCCATAAAGGGAGAAAACCATGATTTGTTATTGTTGTGATGCAAAGGCAAGTTCCTACTCCCTTATTACATCTGATTTTCTGTAGGCTTCAACCTATAGGAGGTTGCTACCTCAATTTTTTTGCAAGCTACAACATGCAAGGAAGCTCCAACTCCCAAAGATTTTATGTAGGCTACAACCCACAAGAGGATCCTACCTCAACATGCTACACCGTGTTTTCTATCAAGCTCCAACTTGAAAGGGTACTACAATACCCTGATACATACAAGAAACAACATGTTGTTTTACCTGATCATCAATTCAACATATCTCCATCCTTATCTCTGCCTCTTCTCCCCTTCAAATCCACTTCACATCAACTTCATATGTGTCGAGTAACTCACGAATAATCAACTCTCACATGCTCTCTAACTCTCTGACTCTACTTCCTTCCAAAATCACATATTTTATAAAGATAGTGTGTTGGCTATTTGTATTCTACATAAGAATATGAAGTGAACATGCTTGACTCTTTGCCTTCCACTCATTTGCTTCCAAACTCCTTATATTTTGAATATTGGAGCAAAAATAATTGCTCAAATATTATTTTTAGTCACTTGTAATGATTAAATAGACAAACATAATGCCAACATATGCAAGCAACAAACACATTATAACATCATAACACATATGTAAAACATTCACTCTCCCATTTATGCAATATGCATGCAACATATGAAAGTAATGCACCACTCTCCAAAACCATATATTTGTTCTACATCATCTTGTATTACTACTTCTTCATGCCATTGCCTCAGCAACCTTGAGTCTTGCCTTGTTTTCCATGGAGTCTTGTCTTTGCTATCATGGAGTCTTGCCTTTGCCTTGCATCACAACAATTCAACTCAACTATTATATGCATATAGCAACATAAACAAGCCAACATTTGTCATCAACATCTGTCCTGCACACATTTGTCTCACTAATTTCTCAACATGAGCTTATGCATTAACATTTCTCAACATGTGTTGAGCAACCAACAAGTATTACATCTGCTTCTTTTCATACCTTTGTTGATATTTTTATTGCTCCTTTGCCTTTGCTTCTTTTTTGCTACTCCTTTGTCATCACGTATTTTGCTTCTCTTTTTCCATCACATATTTGCTGCTCTCTCACTGCTTCTTTGCCTTGATCACAAACATAAATTCTTTCTACTACTCCTTTGCCAAATGAAAACAATACCTTGCTACTCTTTTTCTGCTTCTTTGCCTTGATCACAAACATACATGCTTGTAGTTTCTCTTTTGTCATTAATGACAAAAATTTCATCAAGACATAGAAGAAGAAGGGGAGTATTGGAATTGAAGTGAAAAGGAACTCTCCCGAATTCATGTATTCATTGAATCCCACAATGTACATAAGAAGGAATAACACCAATATATAGACTGTGGTATGGGCTAAGACGATTGTAAAAAACTAGAAGATAGTTACTACTAGAGGCTTCCAAAACCTGGTAATGAAGGTTAAAGTGTTTGCAAGGGAAACATCACCATGTAGATGGAAGTCGCCATGTACATCACCAGTGCAATGGATAACATCCAAAATTCAAAAGCTACGTTCGTCGTCTAGAGTTGTTCAAAACCCCTTGATTCCAAGGTTACCGGCTTGACCGATATAGTGATCATATAAAAGAATTTGTGATTTGATATATAAAGTACTAGAGTGTCGGCATCTGACATAACACCAGAGTTGCAAAAGACAAAGGGATAAATAGGGTGAAAGCGAAAGTGAGTATTAGATCATGGTGGGAGGAGTAGAGAAGGGTATTGAAGGCCTCTTCCTCGACATTGAGTAATTGGAGCTCTTCTTCCTCTCTCTCCATGGATTTTTCTTTGACCGCATATTTTTATTGGAAATCCCTTGGATATGTGAATCTTGACTTTGAGAGAAAATGTAATTGATGTTTGTCTTGATCCTATCTACATTCAATATTTACATGTAGGAAATTCCTCTACTATAGGAATTGATTTGGTTCGGGCCATTCCTCATTATGCAAAAGTGTGAAAGTTTATATTCCTTGCTCCGCACACCATCCTTCCACACATATTTGAAAGCATTATGTTGTTATTTCGACGCAAAACTACCATATGAAAATGAAAATCAGTGTATCTCTTTATTATATTCACAACTTGATTCAGAACACTCTTAAACCTGTTGTTGATCCACACTTATATAATACACCACACCAGAAGGAATATGAATGAAAGGTTCATAAAATATATATGTTAATGTACATTAGCGAGGATAGTTTAAGGCGTATATAATATTTAGAATTGTAGATGAAATTACCTCACTCTTGAATATCAAAGAGGTCGCTCTTGAATAACAGAGAGGTTTAAAAAGCTCAATATTGTCACCAACGAGCTCATTAATTAACATATTGAAAAAGCTCAATCTTGTCCCCAACAAGCTCATTAATTAAGATATTGAAGAAAAAATGATAGTATGCACTTGACATCGACAACCATTTAACAATCCTTTGATATTTCATGACAATATTTTGGAGAATTTGTAAGATCATTAGTTCAAAGTACGTGCTAAAATTGGTTGAGAAGCTTATGGTTATTGCTAATGAATTGAAAAACTTGGAACATTAATACATTGTGTGGAGTGTAGAGGAGCCCCACTCCCCACCCCTTGTTTCTTCCTTTGCATGTCCACACTACGCACAATTTATCAACATTATGGAGATTTGTCCCACCACCTCGCCTACATAAAGGACCTGCAACCGTGTCAGTTCTGGCATCATTGGGCAGAGCAGTAGCATAATAGTGTTAGTGTAAGAGCACTCACCGGCGGAATGACCACTCACAAAATTGGTTTTTATTTTATTTTAAAATGAATTGTCAGGCACTGAAACATACCATAAATAAAATTCCCTCCACCGGGGGAATTATGTCCCATCAGAGTTCACTTAGTGAATCGAAAATTAGAAATAAGATTTCTAGAAAATTAGAAAATTATTTTGAGTTTATGGGAAACTAGAAATATTCAACGTTCTCCCAAAAATTTAGTTAAAACTACAAAAACATAGCAAAATAATTCAAAATCAATGCACTTTGACTGCAAAGCAAATGCTATAGTCCCTAGCAAGGCAAGGACTAATAAAATATATGTTTGTTTAATGAATGATAATTATCAATATTATCATTATAAGTTGTCCTACAAAATCTATACTTAGATTACACTTTTAAATTAATAAAATCTAATAAGAATCCACATCGATATACCAACCAATTCCCTTTTGATATGTTACCAATATTTGATAATCCTTATGCATTTTGATATAATAAGATGATTTATATGACAATGCAACCTCTATTTCCATAATTAATCTTCGCATATACTTTTGTAAGGTTCTGATTTTATTTTCCAAGATGCACAATCTTGCACTCACTATTCAGTATACATTTCCTAATATTAGAGAACATTGAATTAACAAGGATGATCGCTAAGAAACAAGTCCCTTCCAAGCAAGATGTGTATGTCGCCTTTTTGTGAGAACTAGTAGAGTCCATGGATTTTGTGCTTGTTCTTCTCTATGGGCAGGGACTTGTTGCTTAGATCAACCAAAAGGGTCAGAGCAAGCTAAAACACACAATAAAATATTGTATGCTTGTAGCATGTGGTTTGCACATTATTTAAGGAGCTTGTATGTTTGTTTTTGGCACATTTCCCAAGATACAAAATTTGAACAGATTCCTCTCTAAAGGGCCTTGAGGCCACCTAATGTGCTACAATGTATCTCCTAGATCATTTGAGTTGGTTCTTTTTGCAGTGGAAAGCTAAGGCAAAGATCTATCCATCACAGTAAACTTGCAGGAGTTTCAGTCAAGGCTTGTAGTTCCTCAATTCAAGCAGTTCTGATCCGATGATTCAACGATCTAACATAAAGTTTTTAGCATAGCCCGAAATTCAAACCAAGGTGTTGAGGAAGACAAATAACATCCCCAACAAAAATTGTTATTATCTTACTCCTAACACTAACAGTGGAATAAGATTTACCCCATGCACTAACAATGGAGGAAGTGGAGTGAAAAATGAAAGTGTTGGCAATGACAAGAAAGCTTTAGAGTTTGATATGTTGACAAACGTTAGTAGTCTATAGACTTCACATTTTTTCGAAGGGATCTACCAACAAATACTAAATTATACAAACCATCACAGGCCGATAATTTCAAGCCAATGATACAAAAGCTTGGTTTGTGCCAGAAGAGAAATGCATATACGTGAATCCTCATAACTCCATTCCCCACAACATAGTCTATTCGAAAGAGATGGGAAATCACAAAAGTGGCAAGAGCAATGTAGAACTATAGCTTTGACTAGAGCAGAGAAAAGAAGGAAAGATTAAGCACCTCTTTTGTTTAATAGAGAAGAAGACGTTAGGATGTTGGGAGAATATCTGAAGTGTTTTTCCAGCGTATGGAAATCCCATGGAGCCTGGAGGCAATCATCTACCTCTAAAAAATAACACATGATGCCATAGTGTTACGAGCATATAATATAGTCCCACAACTATCAAGGCTGCTAGTAGAAGTAACTCCATTGTAGCCATGTTATGCAATAGATGCTATCCAATTCAGTTGCAAATTCCTTCGTTCAACAACCTCTCAATCATATTATTTTTGTTTCAAATGTAGATGGAAATAGAGATTAAGAAAAATTGAGAGAGTGAACCATATCCACCACCATTAAAATAACTTTAGAGAGTAGAAAAATTACAGTAAAAAAAACCACTAAAAATAATAATTTATGAAGAATAACAAAAATTAACAAAGCATCAAAACATGTGTTGGAAATGAAAATCAGATGCTAAGTTTTAGACTGACAATGTTTCTTCTTCCTCCCTCTTCCACGACTTTGTGTGTGTAGAAGGAGGCTTTCCTTTTGGGTTTTGATGAGTTCAGATACTTACATGATGGTGTACAATGCCTTTCATGGACTGAAAAAGGATATTTTATTCCTAATAAGTTGTAGCTTAGAGTCTTTCCCCATAAGTGAAAGCAAATGGATGGATTGATTAGACAGTGAGGAAGCAAGAGAAACCACACCTCACCTTTCACTAGATAGGTTTAGTTGAGAGCTCAGAGTAATTGGACTGCCTAAAGACCGAACTTCCTTCACTTCATTATGGAATTATGAAGATAGAAATAAGAAGATTATCTATCAAGGCATAGCGGAAGGGGGGTAGCAGAAGAAGAGACGATCATAGAGCAAGATGTTGATCTGGTTGTTTCACTAGTTTCATATCTCGCATTTGATCTGGTTGATCCAGTTGTTTAACCAGTAGATCCTTTAGATCTAGTTGGTTCAGTCATTCAAGAAGTAGTAGGGCCAAAAGTACATTCAGTAGTAGTAGATAGAGCAGATAAAGACACAACAACAACCGTTGACTCAACAACATAAGCAACAATAGAATTTGGACTAGACTCGTATCCGAGTTAGTTTATTATGATGTTGTAGATGAAGCAACTATTGATCCGAGTTAAGAACAATCGTTTGAGAAGACCTTTGGCAACAAGTTTGTTCTCCCCACCTTACTTGTTGAAGCCTAGATGCCCAGTCAACTCTTACATGCTTAGACATGCTAAGAGTGAACATTATCCTTTCATCGTGCTCTCTTGAAGATTTTTTATCAATTGAAACCATGATTTTATATGAATATTATCAAATTATCTTTTTTAGATTGAAAATATGTCTTAGGATTGACACTAATTGATTATTGTTTTAGTTTCATAACATCTCAATGAGCTCAAGAGTGGAATAAAATAGAAGGAAAATTACTCATTGCACAACTCAAGGACTAGGTGCCTATGGGTTCAGGCCTAGCCTCTGATGTCTCGGTCATACAGATAGCCTTGAAAGCCTTAGTGCTATGCCAAATTTCCCAAAGATCTTGTGTTTATTTGAAAATGGAATTTGGACTAGGGATCTCCTCCCCATAGTTTGTGATGTCCAAAATATCATTTTTGTGTAAATCTGGATCACTTCATTCAAATACACACACACCAAACATAAAACAAGAAACAAATCAAATGAATGGAACTTTGTACCAGCTGAGTATCATAGCCTGAAATCTGACTATGCATGCATAGTACTCCTAAACCATATTTCTCTCGTTTGATATACAAATAGTGAAAGGATCACTTTGTTAAGCCAACTATAGCGTGCACTCTGTACTGCAGATGTTAAACCAAATACAAAGTGAATGACAAAAAACAATATACTATGTTGTTTTGAATGTATGTGTGGTCACAACACTCACTCTATTTTTCTTTCCCACATTTGGTCTCAATGCAGTTTCTGTGGTATGTCATCATACAACAAATCAATGCAATTTTTGTGCTATGCCATCACACAACAAATCAAAAAAGGGAAGTGTGAACTGTAGTTCAGGGAATAGAATGCCTATTAATTAAACTCAACAATCACAAAAATGATAGGTTGTGGGGGTCTTGATCGGACATTCACCACATCCACCAACAAATTAGTCAAATTGGAAAGGAATAAGGTTAATCTTGGATAGGGCATTGTCACATGCCCATTCTTCTACCTATTCACTGAGTGCTATAGGGTCAGTCCAATGACATAGGCCTAGAGCATATGGATGTAGGTGAGATTACCAAGAATTCCTTCTGTGTTTTAATAGCTTTGATCAACCAAAAATATCCGAGCAAACTAAAAAACACAACAAAATATTGTATGGTTGTAATATGTGGTTTGCACATTATTTAATAGAGGAAAGGAATATCAGTGAAATCATCAAGCTAGTAATTAACTAAGGAACCAAAAATGAAATCCCATACAATCTTCATAGTGTTGTAACCATGTTTACAAAGCACAAAACAAAGTTTCTGGACAAAATAAAGTATCTAGATGCTAATCTATTTTGAAATGAATAAGAGTTCATTTCCTGACAAATATTCAACATAAGGACAAGCCTCTAATTTTGGAATATTGAAAGCCATGACCTTGGTTATATCGGGTAAGGTCAGGTACATTGGATTCCCACTCACAAACTAGTAGTCTTGCTGCACAATCATTTGGTTGCAGAGAATGAATCAAACCCAGTAATGTCATAAAGAAGATCTCCCAAATCTTTGAACATTTCCTGCAATAGAATATGCAATCTTGAGACTTTTTGAAGAAGGATTTATTATTGTTGTATGAATAGTGGGAAAATGTGTGAAGAGTACTTACAACCTACAAGAGCTAAGTAAGTATAGGCACACTGCACGTATGAGACAATGTTCTTTAAATGACTACGATCACTCTTTTCCTGCCAATAAGTGAGGCATTTATGTCAGTTGGGTAAACTTGCTCTTTATCCTGGTGGTAGATTACTCAACATTAACATCAACAATTATCTAATCAACAAAGATACCAGTTTCAAAGCCTAAGAAACTGAGCATTGTGATGAAATGAGCTCTAAAACATCAATGCTTGCAATATGTAGCATTAGTATAACAATAAATGCCACATGATTGATGATTCAATTTTTTGCCAAAGAAAAACAAAGTATTAACATCTACTTGAACCTAGCCTATGTTATACCATAAGAATTTATCTAGATCGTGAAAGTTCTCAGAAATAATGTCTTACACAAAACAAAACCAACAAACCCTATTTGAAAAATATATAAAATCAAGTTTGTCATGCACCTCTGGTGCCATGCAAAATCCAACAAACTCTCTTTGAAAAAAATATAAAATCAATTTTGTCATGCACCTCTGGTGCCATGTAACCTAGATCGTGAAAGTTCTCGAAAACACTTAAAATAACTCGATATAAAATAAAATAACATGATATACAATACTACTACAAGTGTATTATATAGAAGATTTAAAATTAATATGCATTTAAACACGAAGATGATATTCACTACTCTTTATGTCTCATGTGTAGCGCATGTGCCGACCATTCATAAAAATGACAACTACGTCCCAGGCATGCTTCAACAACCATATAGGCACTTATTGATAACAAAGCACCATAAGTTGGAAATAGTGGCATTATGTGGGGATGCATTTTGACAGATCATGCTTGTTTTAATTCTTATTAATTAGTGCAGTGTTGAACGATTATGTACAGTGGGTGCGCCTGTGGTTAGGATGTTTTGGATCTTTATATGAAAAAATAGTGAAAAAGATGTATTGGATTGAGTCGCAAATCCGACTCAGAAGCTTACAAGTTTTATCAGTACCCTGCAATTCGTACTTTCCTGATTGAAAGCTTGACTCAAGAATAAGTGCCAAAATCTATTGATCCAAAACTAGCAATATAGGGGATCAAGTGATCAAATTTTCACTCAAAAATGAAAGTTCCCATAACTTCTTGAAACCAACACCAAATCAAAGTGCACATCGTTTTGAATCCAAAGATATTCGTTTCACCTCAATCCAACAACAGGAGCCCAAGTTATAGCCTGCTGACTGTTTTCCCAAATAGGCAAAAAAGGGCAAAATTTGGGTTTTCACTAAGTTTTTTGGGTTTTTGAGGGCCATTGACACCCTGCCACTTGGCCTCCCTTCATTGGTCGAAATTCACAGGCTTCCATTGGTTGGTATTGGTTAAGGTGAACTAATAGCAGGGAGCCACATGGGCCAATGAGAGGCAACTACATGGCCACGTGGCCTCCCCACACTAGTCTAAAATTTTATTATGGAGGCCAAGAAGCCCACAAGAGTTGAACTTGTGACCTCCCACCAAGCAACCACAAGACTTACCACTAGACCGTTGCATGTTCCTTGTTATATCTATGTCAAAAACTATATTAAAGTGTTAAGCGCACGAAGTATGGTGGAGGGGACCAACCCCTAAGGGCCTAGCCCTAAGATGCATGCACAACCATGTGACCATAGTGTGGAGCTAATAGGAAGAGCATTACGGATGGGGAGCCAATGCTAGGTTCCATGACCGCCATGTGACCCAACACGGAAGGAAAAGGGGCCTGACGAGAAGGGCGGTCGGTTAGCCGAGCCCTTGGCCCCGTGGCCCATATGTCCACATTTTTCGGCCCTAAGGCATTAGAGGGTGAATTAATGGTCCAACAAATTTCACCTGTGAAGGAAGAATTTGTCATTCATTTAGCAATTTTCAGGGCGGAATTGTAGAATCGTTAGCAAGAAGGGTGAAGTTGTAGGATGGTTAACAATAAAGTTCATGGATGAGCTTGGAGCTCATAACTTTTTGAGTTTTTCACCAATTTGAGCTTAGAAAGAGGCTAGGTGGGGGTTTTGGATGCTCTAAATCCTAGTTGGTGACCTCTTTTTTTATGGTTTGAGCACATCTAGTTCGCATTTTTTTTACAGGTTGAAGGCTAAGGGATGTATGGATCAAACAAGGATTGGTAGTAGATCTAGAGGGTGTTGAGCATGAAGAAGAACTTGTAGGGGTTTATTCACCTTTAGAATTCATTTGCAGCAGTTAATACTTATAGAGTTCAACTCTTGGACAATTCTCTCTATGTCAAGGTGAGGGAAGCTTATATTATGTCCTTCTTTTTGCATGTATGCTCATTTTCAGATGAGGTCTAAGGTCTTTGTTGAAGACTCCTTGTATTGTTGTAGTTTACATGGTGATTGTAGGTTATCATGTTGTTTTTATGTGAGAGTTATCTGGAGGAGCACATTTCCTTGAAGAGGAAATAGCCACATGGTCATCAACATACTTTATGTACTTCATTTTTACATCAAAATATGAGTGGTCTAGTCATGTTGACAGACCCAGAGATGTAGCCCAGGAGGGGTGAACTCCGTCATCAAACCTTGTGTTTCTCTTCTCTATGCCTACATGAATTATATGTGTTATGTTCATTATGATTAACTTGCACATGAGAACTAATTCATGCTTGAAGGGACACTAAACAAACATGTTGCTTATGAAGACCCATTTTCATGCTTGCAAAGTATCAACATAGTCCTAGTTTTTTGTTTCATTTGATTTTGGAAAGAGAGACAAAAATCACCTATTCCACTTTCAGATCAATAGGTAACAACCTACTTCACCACTACCTGCTTCACATCAAAGACAAAGGCGAGGGTAGCACCACCTTGTTTACCAAGCTGAGTTAGAAGCGCAATTGATCCAACATTTGCAATAGAAATAAAGGAATCTAGGCAGATATTAAAAAATTATAGAACCAGCTTCCGGGCTCCATCGCTTCGAGTTCTGGGCACTTAGCTTGCTTCAAGACGATTGAGATATGACAAAGAGAGTCAAAGCCCTTGTTTTGAAGCACATCATCCATTGAAAGATTGATGGGAGCCGAATTGTGAGTAGAGAAAATCTAAGCTGAATCCAATATGATCATTCCCTAGCCTTTAGCAAGCTTGATGGGAGTTGAATTGTAAATAATGGCCTAAGAGTATCATTGATATGCGAGAGATCGAGGGAGCCAATGGAGGAATAAGCCTTGCCTTGGTAGCTCTGCTCTTCTTGCCAAATGAACGTAAGAAAGAATGGCAACGACACAGGTATGAGTAACACACAGAGTTATGGGATAATGCATGGAGTTATGGGATGTCAACAACATTGAGATAAGATGAGCACCGACCGATGAAGGGGAATCCATCGAGTAATTCAACTAACCCTCCCTTCTGACTCCCTATCTTTGTTCTCTTCTATCTTCACAACCTTTGATGAGGCAACAAATATGTTTTGGAAGCTGACGAAACCCATGCTATCAAAGGGTAAGAATAACTTTGTTTCGCATGTCAAGAGAATCACAAAGAGTCTAGAGCTATTGCAAGCTAATAAATGAAAATCATTGTTGGCATACTTACCATCTTGCAAGTAAGGGAGTTAGCAACACCGAGAGCCCTCCAAGGCTCCATTGTAGCTAGCGTGAGGAATAAGTGCATCTGTTGCAATACCGAGACTGAGAACCCTTCAAGGGGCCATTTCAACTCGCCTGAGGAATAAGTGTGAACAACCATGAGCTTGAAGAATAAGTGTTTCCTAAGGAATAAGTGCATCTACTGCAATGCCAAGACCGAGAGCCCTTCAAGGGGCCATTGCAACTCGCATGAGGAATAAGTGTGTACAACCATGAGGAATAGGTGTGTGAAATTGCTATTCCATGCTCTTGACAACTCAAGAGCTAAGAGCAAGATGCATGTGACACCTAATGAAGTTGCTCTTGACAACTCAAGAGCCAAAAGCAAGGAACATGAAGCTTATTATGCATTATGGAATATTAGCATTAAATGTTCAAAGATTAATGCTGACATTAATTCAATTGAGTATAACATAGAATCGATTTGCTCAACTTTATGCTAAATATTGCCTTGATATGAGGCCCAATAAGATGCCAATTTTTTTGGTTGGACAATGTTGACACCTAGTCTTCATGATTGGGAATTTGTAAAATAAATAAATCAGGAATGTGAACAGTCATTGAAAGATGAACTGAACAATCACTCCTAATGTATAAAACAATAACATACCTATGGAATAAACACACCAATCGGTTTTTCTGCCTTTGGAGAGTTACTGCCTAGCCTGACATGGTATCAGAGCCAAGTTTTAAAAATAGTTGTAACTCCCTTATCTCTGCCACTGCCTCTGTCCTGAAATGCTCTGCCTCCATTGCATTGCATTCATCTGATTACTCTGTCTGAGCGCTGCCTCTGTCCTGCGTCTCAACAACGTTGATTCTCTACGCATGAATACTTTGACTGGATTGCATCGGTTATACCCTTTTTTCGCTGCCTCTTTGCGCATGAATACTTTGACTGGATTACATCAGTTATACCCTTTTTTCGCTGCCTCTCTGCGCATGAATACCTTGGCTGGTTGCATCGGTTATACCCCTTTTCACTGCCTCTCCACACCGTATACCGCTGACAAAGGCTCAAGATTCCATCGCAACCCAAATTCGCTGCCTCTCCACACAAGATGCTCGACTCAGCTATGCAAGATAAAGCCCACATCCCTGGCTCATGATACCTGCGTGCCCGCACACTGAATGGTATTCACTCAGTTTTAAATCCCAACTTATAGAGAGTCAGCCGAATCAAGTGCTCAACGAAGCGGTGATTCCTTGGTGTTGAAGGAGGCGTCTTTGAACGCTGTTATTTTCTTCTTTCGCTTCCGGATGGTAGCAGCAGCCGCTACAGCAATTTTATGAATTGCCTGACGGTGGAGCAGAGTACACTGTCTCTGCGCATGGGAGACTCAATCTGCTGTGGTATCGTATAGCAGTGCTCAACGAAATTGTAAAGAAGCAGCACTAAAGAAATAAAAGAAGAATGGCTTAACTACTGTGCCTCAAGCGGCATTGTCAATTTCGCCTTTCTGCAGTATTCACAATCGCAAGAGTTCCCGAGTTTCATCGATTCTGATATTAGAACCAGAGGAAATGTGAATGGAGTTAAGATTTTCTTCAAGTCTGTCCAAGTTCCCGGATGACGAGTTCTCTCCTTGAGTGAGGTCTGCTGGAACAGTGAGATCCATCCCAGGAGACTGAGATGCATCAGAGGCGCCTGCAGTGAGAAGAGGAGTGGAAACTGAATTCGAATTGCGATGAACTAAACCCGTGGACGTGTTGCAATCAAGGCTGTGCGCAGTGTATACCATTCAAAACGTTTGTTGAGTTCATAGTGTTGAGTATTGTGCAGTATCATTCAAAACATTTATATCATTCAAAGCGTTTATATATTGCGCTGCTTTCAAAGTAGTATTGCATGATATATTGATATATTGAAGTGATATATTGATACATTGAAGTGATATAGTGATATATTGCGCTGCTTTCAAAGTAGTATTGCATATTGATATATTGAAGTGATCCCTTGTGCGTTTTTTCAAAACATAGTAGTATTGCATGATATATTGATATATTGAAGTGATATGTACAATGAAATGCTAATGCTTCTATCAAACATTAGAGGAAAATAAAGTGCATAAGGTTGTAACGTAAGGATTTTTTTCCAGCAGAAGTATTTTTTTTACAGAATGCATTCAATCATCTCTATGGTAGGGATAGTTCTCACTGGCAAGGAGAACTATCCTGAATGGTCCCAGATGATAAAACACACCCTCATCTTCAATGAGTTGTGGAAGGGAGTGTGTGTCGGAGAAGGAGACAATGACCTAGTATAGCCTACATTAGACAAAGAGCTCGTCATTTGGGATAACAAGAACATCAAAGCATATGCATTAATCGCAACATCTATAAATGAAGAAGTAAGTCACCATATTTCATCATATTCAACTGCCTTTGAAGCTTTACAAAAGCTCAAAGAACTCTATGACTCACATTCTGCACTTGAAGTTGTTCAGCTCATGATTAAACTCTTCACTCTTGAACTAAAAAATAATGATCCTCTTGCTCTTGCATCTGAAGTAAAATCCATAATGCATGATATCAAATCCACTAAGGTTGAGCTGGACATCCCTCTTATTGCTTTTCTCAAGGCACTCTATCCTACTTACTCCAATTATCTTGAGTCTTTACAAGCAAATGGAAATCTTAAAGATATAACCTTTGACTCTCTTGTGAAAAAGTTTGCTGAAAGAGAGAAAGCCTTTGGAAAGAAGACATGCCTTGAATCTTCTGAAGAGACTGTTTGCCTTGCTCATTAAGAAAAGCATCCTGCTCAAGATTCTACAAGAGGAAGAGGTGGACGAAGAGGAAGAGGAAGATACTTCAGAGGCAGGGGGGCAGACATTCTCAAGGAGAAAAAGCAGATATGCATTGCATTCGTTGCAAACGAAATGGATCACATGATGCTTCTACATGCAAGCTACCATGGGACAAAATTGAGCAGAAAAGAAACCAGCATAAAGGTAAAACTGATGATACAGACAAAGGTAAAGCACCTGAATCCGCTCACTATATTGAGGCACAATGTAACATTGGAGTAAATGAAGATTTGTTTAATGCTTCAGTTGCTTCTTCAAAAAATGATTGGTTGCTTGATTTAGGAGCAACCTGTCATATGACTCATATGAAAGATTTTTTTGAAGATTTCACTGACAATGTTGATGGAGCAGTATACTTTGCAAATCAGTCAAAAATCAAGCCATCAGGGCTTGGCACAATCAGGCTTAAACTGCTTGGTCTTCCAGACTTCCTTCTGGATCATGTTCTATATCTCCCACAGCTCAAGAGAAACTTGCTGTCCTTAGTCCACATCCGCCAGCAAGGTCACTCCATTCATATGTTTGATGGCAAGCTTGAGGTAAGAAAAGCATCTAACCACTCACTTGTCATGAGGGGAATAGAAGAAGAAAGACTTCTCAAACTGCAAGGAACCTCGCTCATGCACAACATTTCTCATATATTTCTCATCATGAAGAAGGTACACTTTCATCAAGTTTATTATGGCATGCTAGATTTGGACATTTAAACTATGACAGTCTCCGCTTATTGAAGAAAAATGGTGTTGCTGGTTTGCCTACAATTCCTAGGAAACATAAGCAATGTGATGCTTGCATTCTAGGAAAGCATAGCAAACACTCTTTTCATGATTCACATTCAAGAGCACATAGGAAGCTTGAACTCATTCATTCAGATTTATGTGGTCCAATGCCTGTTCCTTCTACAAATGTAAATAAATATATCATGACATTTATTGATGATTACACCAGAATGTGTTGGGTTTATTTATTGAAGAACAAATCTGATGCTTTTCAAACATTCAAGAATTTTCATAAATGGATTGAAAATGATGCACAATCTCATATTGGGTCTATTCTCACTGATAATGGAAAAGAATATACATCAAATGAATTTGAAAACTATCTTCTCCAACATGGGATCAAACATCAAACAACTGTACCTTATAATCCCCAACAGAATGGTGTAGCAGAAAGAATGAATAGAACAATTTTGAATATGGTACGATCCATGCTTTTCTTCAAAAATGTAAAGATAATGTTTTGGGATGATGCTATTCTATGTGTTGCATATATAAAGAATAGATGTCCATCTAATGCTATAAGAAACAAGACTCCTTATGAATTGTGGTATGGACATGTTCCTTCGGTAAAACATCTCAGGATCTTTGGTTCCACCTGTTATGCTTTGATACCAAGGGTACATAGAAACAAACTTGGTGCTAGAAGTCGTAAGTGTATCTTCCTGGGGTATTCAAACACCTCTAAAGCATACCGCCTCTATGATGAAGTAAATAAAAAGTTTGTTGTATCTAGAGATGTCATTTTTCTTGAATCATACAAATCTGACAATGCTGTTGAGCGGCAACTTGATCGCTTGGATAGATTCACAAAAACGAAATCATTTCAAGAATTTGATAATCAGATTCCACATCTTGAAGGGGGGATTCCTATACTAGAACAACATGTGGAATCTTCTTCTGAAGAACAATCTCCCCTGCATGAAACTCCAACAACGGATGATGCTTTAAGTGATGTAATTGATAGAATTGGGAGACTCAATCTTGATTCAGTCCCAACTCAATCAACAGAGCAGCCTGGACCATCTCAGAAAGGTCCCCCAAAGTGGCTGACAAAGACACTTGAAAGTGTTCATCCTGATGAAATTGGAAAAGCAGGAACCAGAAATTCAAACCGACAAAATGGAGGTGATGTAGATGACTCTAATTCACCTGTTGATATGGATGTTACTTATGATTGTGAATTGAACTTGTCTACAGATTTTGAACCAAATTCCTTCAAAGAATTTGCTTCTCATGATGAATGGAAAGAAGCGATGAAAAAAGAGTATGATGCCCTCATAAAGAATGGCACTTGGAAGCTGGTTGATCCTCCATTTGGAACCAAACCAATTGGCTGCAAGTGGGTCTACAAGAACAAATACAAAGCCGATGGCTCACTTGACAAGCACAAAGCTAGGCTTGTGGCAAAAGGCTTTGCACAGAAGGAAGGGGTCGATTATGAGGAAACTTTTTCCCCCACAACAAAATGGGCCACCATCCGGACACTCTTTGTACTAACTGCTCAGAACGGTTGGAAAGTTCATCAAATGGATGTAAAAACTGCATTCTTGAATGGAGATCTAAAAGAAAATGTTTTTATGTCCCAGCCTGAAGGATTTGTTGTGAAAGGACATGAACATAAAGTATGCAAACTTGTGAAGTCCTTGTTTGGCCTCAAACAAGCACCACGAGCCTGGTATGAAAAACTAACTGAGCATCTTCTGAAACTCAACTTCAATCATTTTGATCTTGATGATGAAACTTTATTTGTCAAGAAAGTTGGCAAAACAGTTGTGTATCTTGTGGTATATGTAGATGATCTTTTAATGACAGGGAACAATCAAAGCTACATTGCGTCCATAAAGAAGGAATTAGGGAAAAGTTTTGAAATGACTGATTTGGGCTATGTTCATTACTATCTTGGCATTGAAGTAACCCAACATCCAAAATCCATATTTCTTTCTCAAAAGAAATACATTGGAGATTTGCTAAACAGATTTGGCATGACAGAGTGCAATCCTATTTCTACTCCAATGGAACAAAACTTAAAGCTCACATCTATTGAAGGAAAGGAATTTGAGGATGCAACAAAGTATAGACAGCTTGTAGGAAGTCTCATAAAAAATACCTCACTACTACCAGACCAGGCATTTCATTTACTGTTGGAATCCTCTCCAGGTTCATACAAAAGCCTTGTGAGGGACATTGGTCTGCTGCAAAAATAGTTCTAAGGTACTTGAAGGGAACTCAAGACCTTGGAATCAAGTATACACAGATGGACGACTTCAACTTGATTGGATACTCTGATTCAGACTTCGATGGAGACAAAGAAACTGGGGTATCTACTTCAGGATATGCTATGAGTCTTGGATCAGGAGCTGTCTCCTAGAGATCACGCAAACAATCAGTTCTAGCAGATTCCACAACTGAAACAGAATACGTGGCAGCAGCTGAGGCAACGAAAGAAATTGTGTGGCTCAGGAAATTTCTTGAAGATTTGCAGGTAAAACAAGTACAATCAACTCCACTCATGATTGATAACACCTCTGCAATAAAGTTGGCCAAGAATCCAAAGTTCCATGATCGAATAAAGCATATCAATACTAAATATCATCTGATTCGACATCATGTTGAGGCCAAAACAATCCATCTTCGTCATTGTTCCACAAATGAGCAAATTGCAGACATCTTCACCAAAGCACTTGGAAAGGAAAAACTTGAATGATTCAGAATGATGCTTGGACTCACCAACATCCCTTCAGATTAAGGGGGGGAATGTTGACACCTAATCTTCATGATTGGGAATTTGTAAAATAAATAAATCAGGAATGTGAACAGTCATCGGAAGATGAACTGAACAATCACTCCTAATGTATAAAACAATAACATACCTATGGAATAAACACACCAATCGGTTTTTATGCCTTTGGAGAGTTACTACCTGGCCTAACAGACAAAAGAGAAAAATTAAAACAAAACTTTGGTTAAAATGAAGTAGTTTACATTGCTCTCTGTGTGCAACTAATAGCCAGAGTAAAATTGATTACTATCGTCCCTAGCACGAAAGGGAAGGGACTACTAATAGTCCATAACATGAAGGGGCAAGGCCTAATAAAGGTATATATATGTAGGGAAACTTTTCAAATATAATGAATTGATTGTGATGACACATTACACTATGTATAGTGCATGGCAAGAGAATTAATTCATTGGTGTTCGAGAAAGTGGTTGTGAGGCAATAACATCGTTCCGTGTATTATCTGACCTTAAGGTTAAATTTGAGGTTAAATTTTGATTTAAGTTTGAGGTTAAATCTTGATTTGTGTTATTTACACTGGTTTTTTGACTATATGCATTCAACGCTCTCAAAACCTATAGGGCACTTAGATTGTGTAGGAGTTACCCATCAAACTTTGTGATTTCAATAAATTCCTGCCAAATTTAAGAGAAATTAAATTGGAAATACCCACCAGAAAAATTTCCAAAAAATCACACTAAAAACAAATTGTTAAATAAATAGGCATAGTTTGATTTAATTTGGTGTTAAATAAATAAGCATATTGACTATAAGACTTTAAATAGGGATGGTTTGATTTAATTGACTATAAAACTCTAAATAGGGACGGTTTTGATTTAATTGACTATAAAATTGGAGTGTTGCGCATTTCCGTCGGGTTCGAACTGATACCCTTTGGCTCTCGTCTCAGTCGCCATGGTTTGAACTTTAAATCACAGAGGCCGCAAATTCGAGTCTCCTTGAGAAATCGGCGTCGAGCCGGAACTCCGGCTGTTGCTCGCCGCTGAGCACGGAGAAAACCTCACCGCCTCCGCTGAATTTCACGGGAATCGCTTCGCCGAGGTACTTCTTGACCTCCTCCTTTAGAATTTCAAAGTTTTTCGTCGACGTCGACTCTTGCGCTTCCCCGATCCGTTGAATTTTCTCCTCGCAGAGAGCGCTCAGGCCAGCGAGGCAGAAAAAGCAGGCCTCCTCCTAGAGCTCTCGCAGGAGGCCGGTGTACTGAAGCCACACAGTGCCGTTACGGAAATAATTCAAGACGTGCGCAAACCTCTAGCCGTCCCTGTCGATTCTGATTATGGAATTACTATTATTACGCCGTAAGGCGTTCCCTCTGAGAAAGACATCCCTAAAATGTGACGTGTGCGATTCTGAGCCATTGATTTTGTGTGTTAGATGATTGGGGTGTTTTCTGCCGTTCGTTTAATCTGTTTTTTCATAGAAAAATGGTTTTTTTCCCATGGTAATGGGCCATGAAAGGCCAGGCCTGGCCTGGTGGCGACGAGACTCTTCGGAGAGACTGCCTGCTGGCGATGACACTCTTCGCAGAGACTACCTGCTGGCGATGAGACTCTTCTGCTAGCGATGAGACCCTATTGACCCTAAGGACATGAAGGGCGTCTATGTCATTCCCTGTTCCTGTGGGACCCCTTATATTGGTGAGACTGGTCGCTCTATCAATCAACGGATTAGCGAGCATTCGGCTGACTTAAGACATGGTAGGACCAAGTCCTCAGCCCTGGCTGAACATGCAGGGAAGACTATGCATCATGTTTGTATAGAAGATGCTCAAGTCATTGCCAAAGTTGCGCAGTTTCACCATCGCAAATTTAGAGAGGCCCTGGAGATTGAGAAAAGGCCGAACAATCTTAATAAGGATGATGGCTGGAAGATTAGCAGTTGCTGGGTCCCAGCCTTGTCTTCCTAGCCTCCTCATTCCCTTTTTGTTAGGTCTTAGGGTTTCTGTCTTCCCTCTCCTCAAGTTCTGTTTTTGGCGGGTTTGTCTTGGATTGCAGGAGTTGTAATTTGTTATTAAGTAATTTCGGGCTAATTATGGTATTAACCTTATCCCAGGGGGTAATTAAATTAGATTAGATTCTTTACTTTGATTTTTAACCTTATAAGTAATAACATAGTTAATTTTAATAAAAAAATTTAGTAATAAACATTGATTGTTTAATGGATATAAATTACTAAATTAGATAAACATGTTCTTTAATTATGGTTTTTACATAATAATGATTTGGCTAGAATACTATTTATAATATTAGAATTAAAAATTATTAAGTAAATATAGATTATTTAATATACATAAATTATTGTATGAACTTATTATTTTAATTTCGAATGGGCCATTACATTTAAATAATTAATAAAAATGATTTATTTTAGAAGATCTAGTTCACCATTGGACCCTTAATTTTAATCTTTATTATTAAATAAATACTCAGTTACCTATTGTAACTTTATTATAAGAATAATAGTAATTTAATACTATTTATTGTATTTAAAAAATTTTGGAATAATAATAAATATAGGTTATATGAAGATTTAATTTATTAATGACCATTATATTTAGTTTACCATGATTTAGTTTACCATAATTTATTAATGACTATTATATCTAGGTTACCATTGGACCCTTTGGTTTAAACAATTATTATTAAATAAATACACAGTTACCTATTGTAACTAAATTCTAAGAATAATAGTAATTTTATAATATTTATTTGTATTTAAATAATTTGGGGTTAATAATAAATATGAAGATATAATGACCATTATATTTAAACAATAAATTTATTAATAATAATAAATTATATGCTTCTATTAATAATAAAATCAGGGGTTTGACTTTGATCGTCAGGTCAAAATTAGCCGTTGCAATATAGCCGTTGGAGTCTCTGCACACTCTATTTAATCAAGCTAAGCCATATTAGTTCTTCAACTTGTCCTGACGATGAACCACACTGGTTGGTTCGAAACGTGTCGACAAAAGATTGATTATGTGATTTTGCCGAAGATTATCTAGACAGATTTTTAACCATTGGCATTTCACAGGAAATCACAAGGGTTTTATCCATGGACATTTGATGGGAATTTCGAAGGGTTTTAACCAGTGGCATGTGAATTTATGGAGATATTCTAGGTAAAGCTTGTCTGCTTTTTATTTTCTTGTCTGTTGCTTTTTTATTTAGTTTTGGCACGGCTAATGATTTCAGAAGAACTCTGCTCTGCAACAGTTGAAGGCAAAGAAGAGGGTTCATCATTGTCGAAGAAGATGAAACGTGGAGAGTTCGTATAGGTCCGAGGGATCAACCTCATTCTTCGCCTGGAATCAGGTCGGTATACATTTGTCATCTTCCCTCTGTGTATGCATTCTGTCACTCTCTTTTTCAAAAATAAAGAAAAGAAAACACCTAGGTGAAACCCCATAAGATAATGTGGTTAAAATTTATAAAGCTGAAATCATTTAGGGGTTAATATTAAGAACTAGATATATATTCTATCGTTAATATAGGGAAAAAACGGCTAGGTAAGCCCGTAACGCGATGTAGTTAATATTTAAAAATCTGAAATCATCTAGTGGTTAATATTAAGAGCTACATGATTACATTGGCCAGTCATGGTATGTGATAACTTTTAATTGCAATTTTCTTTCTGTATGAGCAGTGTTGTTCATACAACCTTTCGCGCTGGTACCTTGTAGATAACTGTTTTTAGTTATGATCTAATTCAAGGCCCTGGTTTGAAAAAACAAAAACTAAAAAACACATTATTTTAATCCAGTGGCTGCAATTGGAATATGTGCTTTTTCAGAGAGCATCTTAACCTGATCTGAATTTGGAATCTGTGCTTTATCGTTTAAATGCATAACAGAAAATTCAATAGCTAGATATATACAGACTCAGATTTCTAGAACAATATTGACTGCATATTAAAATATGCATACAAATCCCTAAATACCTAGAAATAAATGAAGGGATTGCAAATTCTACGATTTCTATACATTCCATATAATCCTTTGTCCATCAAGAAAAATAAACAAACCAAGAAAACAGATGAAATTCAGAATACAGAGAACAAAAAATTGAATCTGATTTAATGCTGAGGCATATGTCACTGGCAACCCAACTGAAATATAGCAACCCAATTATGAAAGAGTTTGACTAATTGCATAATATTAAGTATTAACATTACTTGTATTAGTATTCATTTTGCTTGGAGTGAGTCTCTAGAGAACATGTCTTGAATAAGTGGGTATCCTAGGTTTACCTTTTGATGCCTTGGATTCTATTTCAGACTGTGGGAATCCATTAGTGAATCTATTCTCGAGGGGGGTGAGAAACAACAATAGGTAGTGATGTTGTAGGTACATTTGGGTAGTGTTGTTTCGAGCGCTGGCAGAATTTTCATCCTTTTTATATTCTCTCTTCATTTCCATCTAGAAATTATATGCATCTATTATATGTTATATTCAGATTGTCTGAATAATTCGTTATGTCTATAGATCTTGTTTTGTATGTCATACTCAACTCTGTCACGGTTCTGGTTCCTTACCTGCATCCACATACCTGGTAGTAACTTTCTATTTTCCTTATATCTATCATAGTTTTCATTCATCAAGTTTAGATGCACTTCTACAGTTGAGCATGGGAAATGTTGTAATATAATTACATTTTCATGTGTTTGAAAAACACTTAAAAGTGACATTTCCAAGGGTTTAGTAAAATTATCGGTTGAACCAACATTAGTTCCCAGAGTTATGTTGTTAGATAAACTTATTATCGGTTGAACCAACATTAGTTCCAAGAGTTATATGTTCTTAGATAAACTTGATTATGTGATGGAATGGAATTGAGATTGTGTTAACGGTTGTGGATTTTGGGTATAGGTATCACTGACCCATGGTAATAAGCTCATGGTATTATATGTAGTTGAAGTCATTAAAAGGCTAGAGGATTCTTCATTATAGTGAGTTATGGTTGAGCGGTGAAAGCTCAGAGTGTTTCCCAGCATGGCTGTGTTTTAGCCAAAGACAATAATAAATCTATTATTGACTGGTTTTTCTGCAATTAAGATTTTCTAAGATAAATCATGGTACACATGGTACACATAGTTTGAATATTTGTTGCTTAATTATTATATTTACTTCTCTCTATTGTTCTGAATCCTAACCTAAGTTAGATTCATCCATTAAACCATTAAACAATCTACCTATAAGTCACATATTGAACCATTCCTATTTTGCAAAGAAATATATAAACAAATCCATTGAAAGGCAATTGCATTTTCACCATTCTATATTGTACTATCTTTTCAAAATTTTCCTTCGGTCTTGATACTCAATTACTGCAACACAGCAGGATCTACAAGAAACAGTCTATTATCACACACAAGAAATTGCCTATTGTCGCAAGAAATTTACAGGAAAGAGTTTTTTTGCAGGGCGGAATCAAAGAATAAAATAATGAGAATTCTTTAAGCCAATATTTCAAAAACAAAGCTTCTACTTTTATAGGAAAAGAGTAACTAATCCATTCCCTGTGTATCGTCAAATTTGAACTATTTACATTTTGTACAGCAATGTGAACAAGTAGATGTAAAGGCAATTGCATTTTCACCCATGATTTTTGTATTGTATCATCTCTTTAAAAATTCCCATTGGTCTCGTTACTTCCATTAATGTATTCCAGTTGTATTTTCAATAAACAGTGCATTTTCACATGCAAGAAACAGCCCCATGCCAAGAAGTTTACAGGAATTTTATTTTGCATGGGGGAATGAAAGGATAAAACCATGAGAATTCATTAAGCCAATATTTGAAGTCTAACTCATTTCTAAAACGAAATACTTCCATTGGGAAAGAGTAAGTGATTGTTTACCCATTGGATGTGCTATATTAGAGATCTGGCGAAGTCCTTCAAGCACATCACATTCTCCCACATTTACAGAGAGCAGAATATGGTGGCTGATCTACTATCGAAACGTGGCAGATCTATCATGCTGGTGAAATAAGCTACAATTATTTTGTCAATGGATCCATTTGTAGCTCTGGATGTTTCAAATATAATGGTATACACTGCATTGTCTGTCTGCCCTTCTAAAGCAGAGACAGAGTATCATCATCGCTGAAATAAACAAGGAAAGATGTTCATCGGGTTTTTTATTGAGTTGAGAGGTTTTGTAATTCTGTCTTTCTTTTATCAAAATTGAGATTTTGCTAATGTAAACCCAAATTTATCATGTAATCCCAGCCTTAAGCAGATTAGAGCTCTATCCATAGAGCAGCAGTTGTAGTACTGTGTCATTTTGGATTTCAGAAGGGTGAATATTGTAACTATTTTTTCTTATTATAATGAAAGATAGCCTGTTTTTTCTTTTGTGAAAATAGGTAATTGTTTACCCATCTGGGATTGGGTATTATAGAAATGTATGCGCGGCAAATGCAACACAAAATTCTGTTGTGTATAGTGGTGATTTCAAACGGGAAAAGCGATATTTGATGCATTGTAGTGCCTTAGCCCAAATTATAGTATAGGTATTTCGTCAAACACTTTGTGCACAACCTCAAACAAAGGCAAATTGCTTCGTTTAAGCGTGTGCTTCACAAGGGTTTTCACACCGCCATTGAACCCATTATGGGTACCATTTTAAAGTTCATAATCAACATAATGAGCATACATTGTACCTTAGGCAAAACTAGAGTTAATCAGCAAAAACTTAACACCGACAAAGCAAACAGAAACAAACTTGTTTCAGGAATTTCTCCAAAAATCTAGGCTGAGAAATTTATACGAACACGGGGTAATGCAGTAGAATGAATACAAGCAAAGGTTCATTTAACGGCCATTAAAACGGTTCCATTCAATTCCATCATTAATTCAGTACGCGACAACAAAATAATGAGGACGATTTTTTTGGTAGAACACTCCATTAATGAGAAACTATATTTAGCTAGCATTACCAGTCAACTAATTTTCAAATCAACTGAAAATGAGGTCAGTCGCCATTGTTGGTTTCTTTTAAGCATGCCAAATAGCTTGACTAAAACACGTTCCTCGCTTCTAACGCGTTTAATATGGCTGAAAAAATCATATTAACTATCAAGCTCAAGCCAATTCATTTTGCTTCAAAATATATTTTCCAGCTGCCAAATATATAGAAAGTAAATGACGAATGTAACTACACAGGCACTCACACAACCCATACCAAATGGATTTGCATGACAGAAAATCCACTGAACTCCGCAAAACACTTCGAAAACAGAATTTAATAATTCATACACGCAATTTGTTTTGCTATTTCTCCAGTCAAATTAATCTTCCACATAAAATAATTCATTTCCCAATTTACAATAACAATTCAAGCAATACAAAACCAATATGTGCATCGATTTGTTTCCATAAATCGATTTTCGCATTTATTTGGTTGAGGTGTAAGTTCAAACAGTGTGCATACATACTCATTTATGTAAATGGATGTGACCATTTTGTTGAAGCATAAATTCAAATGGTCTGCATACATCCTCACGGTGGCTGAAATTAACCATTGTATACCCGAAAACATATGCCTAAGAGCCAGCATATCTGCTTTCGCTCCAATATCAAGAGAGTATATAGCTTTCCTGAGAATCACTATCCTAGCTGAAATCTGGATTGCATTGAAATAAAGTGGCTTACCTTTGCATTAAACTGACTTTGTGAAATTTCAAACAATGGATAAATGTTAATGTAAGAACGTGAACTTATTCTTCCTCATTGTTTGTCCATAACTTATTATGGCAGAGTTTGAAATTATTACGAGGAGAAGGAGATGACCTACCTTATTGGACCAAGAGGTAATTGACAATGTCCATGGAATTAGATGAATTGATTGAGGATGAGTCTGGAGAAAACTCTGGGAGTTGTGACATCCAAACTCATCTATCACTTGCAATGCTTGGAGTTGATGATGATTTGGTATCAAACAGTAGTCCAGATCAAAGTGTAAATCTTGTACATGAGAGCATAACATTGGAAGATTATTTCTATGGACATTATAGCCGTTCAACAAGCTTTGATTGATTTAAATCTACTTCTCTGAGCTTCTTAATTTTTCTTACTCCTTGCTTCTGTAAAAGCTTAAATATTTTATACTTGGTGTATTACTGTGAGCCAATGCCACTACTTAGCTATGTTCAATTTCAATCACTCTCCATATTGGCTGAAGCTGCGTCTGAAGTTGAGTGGAATCCATGTAAAGTCCCTTGCCATTTCCTTGTATAAATGTGAAAGCCATTAGTGGTCACTCGTTTTGGTGACCCACTGGTGCTCACTAGAGCTGAAAAATTTTCTTGTCCTTGCCTTTGGAGCAATTGTATGTATGTGGAAGGAAAAGCAATTATGATATCGCTATTGATATGCCAAACCATTGTTATGTACTTTTTTAGGTCTGAAGATGTGTAACTTGTGGTTTAGCTTGGTACATTCTCTTGTATACCAGTTTACTTTGAATTTGTCAATATCATAAGCCCAATAGTGATTTAAGTGTATGTCTGCATGGCAGAACTGCATTGTGGTTGAACTTTTTCGAAAATTAAGTTGTATTTAAAGAATATGGTGTCTAAAAAGCATAGAACTCCAAACATCAAATCTCTTTGCTCCTTGTAGGCTTGAACCAACATCTCTTCTAGAGAAATTCAACAATTCTAATTTAATAATCCTATCAGCCTCTCTTTGTACCTTTTGAGACAATTGCTAGTTCTAGATGGGACATATAACTCCAATGTGCGTTGTCCTTGTTACAGAGAACACAAAAATATTAATGCAGGGTATAACAACTATACCACTAGCACTACAAATCATTTCTGCTCAAAAAGGGGGATTTAAATCATGCAGCAGCTTAAGAAGGGCAGGGTCCAGCTTAAGAGGGGTAGGGTCCAGTTTCAAAAATAGCCTTACAATTGGACTAATCAAAACAAAATCTGATTCGCTTCATAGGCGTAGAGTAAACAGGTACCAATGAGGTAACGTGCAAGTGGACAATTAAATCATATTCAGCACAAGACCAGCCCTCGGCATACAATGCAATTGAAAGTCTTGTGTTATGAGCTCCGAACAAGATCACAAATGATATATTATTCACCAAATTTTAATCTTCCACAAAGAGACAAATTGATCCTCTCTAATTTGTCAAACAAATAAAAAAATACCAAAATTATGCATAGAATCATCTTTGAACTGTAAACACTACAGTATATAGTAACCTGGGAAAGTGATGAAGCACTCAATACCATACAAAAATAAAATTCCTTAATAGAAGAAAACACCACTGAAAATTGTGAAAAGCTGCCAAATGAACTTTGCCAATCTTTTAGATTTACAGAAACAAAGTCAAAAAACCTCTTCAAAGCTAAGTGCTTACTACTAGCCACATTCAATAGAAAAGGTTTTATGGGGCCTGATAAGATCAGAACTTGCTTGACCACGGTAAGATAAGCACCGTACCTACCTAATGTATAAAAGAAGACTGATAAGCTGGAGGAGGGGCAGGCAGTCTACTGCCAAAGTGATGGCTGTTGTAATTAGTAGAGGAATTGTAAGAATCGGAACCCAACAACGAAGGCCCCATGTTATCTGATGGATACATATATGGCCTTGAGAGCGAGACTGGAGTCCTATTTCCAACACCATAGCCTGCTCCATATAATCCTTGGTTTGATCTGTCATATGCATTTTGGCCCTGTAGGTTGTAGGATGTAACACCTGGAGCTACACCAGAATATTGTACTCTATCCAAAGACCTATAAAAGCTTCTGTCTGCACCATTGGAAGAAGCTTAAAGAGTCGGAGTTCTTTCATCTGCACTTAACGGAGGCATATATACACCAGCATTTCCTCCATTAGCACGAGGATGCTTAGGTTGAGACTTAACAACACCTGCAGACCTTTTTCTGTCAGCCTTAGCTTTCTCTAGCTGAGCTACACACTTTTGAAGAGGATCTGGTGAGAACTGTGATTCAAGTTTGTGCTCCTCAATGCACTTTATAACAGCTCTGTAAGCAGAAATCTCTTTTGTATTTACTTCATTCTGTAGCAGCAAATAAAAATATCGGTCAAAAAAGGAACTTCCGATATAACCAACAATACTAAGCCAAAATGATCATCACATAACAAGACATTTTGTATAACAGTAATACAATCGTACTTGTGCAACAGTAGAGTTATTCCCGCTTTTTAAACTTGCCTGAGAAGCTTTCTTAGCATCTTTCAGATATTCCTTCAACAAAGGAACAGGTGCAAACTTCTCTGTCAGCCCAAATGCATGAGCAAAGTTGACTGCCTCAATTTGTTTTCAACAAAGGAACAGGTGCAAACTTCTCTGTCAACCCAAATGCATGAGCAAAGTTGACTGCCTCAATTTGTTTTCCACTATTGACCAGGGTTTCTACAACATCTGCATGAAATTGTCACAAAATTTTCAGTTAATCTGAATATGTCACAAACATTTGAAATACCAAAAGACAGTTTACTGTGAAAGAAAAAACAATACAGACAACTTCAACGGATTTGTCAATAAAGATAACAGCTATGCCAGCTTGAGACCATTTTCGTAAGTAAACAGTTCCCCACTCATGAAAGGCCTTATGACACTTTACCATAGCTGATCATCTTCAGGTGCCTTTATTAATATCAACAAAATAACTTACATACAACTTTCTACCTCATAAAAAGATGTCTACCTAGTAGAGGCCACTCAGTATCTGCCTTGCATATGAAATGTTGAGATCTAAAGAAAAGACTACCAATCCCGTCAACTTAGAAACCCGTTCACTGGACTAAACAAAAAATGTTGGGAAGGTTTACTACAGCCAGGATTACCAAAATTTATCTTCAACTCAATCAGCCACAACCAAGTATACTGATAAAATCCACCAGTCCCTCAAAAAAACCAAGCTAGCCATGAATGCCAGAAAAACAACAAAAATCCTATCTACCAAAATGGATGGAAATTTTGCCAGCCTAGCCACTGAGGCTAACATTACATAACACTAGCCAACCAACTTGGCATTTTTTATTCAAGTCCAAGGGAACGACAGAGTTCAGGTGTCTGCCTGCACCGTGCAAATGCAAGAACAAGCTTGCATAAGTCATCTTTATCAAACTCTGACGCAATTCCAAAAGTAGCTAGAAGTTGCAAGAAGGCCTGGGCCTCCAACGAATTGCCATTGGCAACATCTCCTTCAAGGTTTATCTTCGACTTCCATTCATGTGCAATACTTTTGGCTTGCTCCTTTATATTTAAGGGCAGAACTGGATGTTCAACACCCAAAATAGGATCTGCCAAAACAGGTACAAGAGATTCCAGTAATAATGTACAGGCCCGGCGTAGAGCCGGGAGCCCAAACTCTTTCTTGTCACTTGACTTTTGTTCAAGAGAATAAGGACTCCAACACTAACCGTGGTGGGTCAGTTGCAGAGTTTAATGCAGAGGGAACCTGATTGCAAAGCCCTATTTCCAATTGCAAAAGTCATTAAGAATGGGAAGAAAGGATTTAGGGATTATAATATCTGAAAATTTCTATTTTTAAAGTATTATAAAATGAGTTTAGATATTTATATAACAATAATAAGTGGAAATCAGAAAAAGAAAAAGAAAAGAAAAGAAATTGATTGGAGATAAACTTTTTATAATTTTGTAAATGTTATTGAGTTCCAATGCTCAAACAAAATATTTATAAAAGGTAATTCACTGGTTTGTGGATGAAGCAAGCATTTGGAGGCTAATTCGTGAAGTCTGACAATAAAAGAGGTGAAATTAGAATGAGTAATGATAAGATAGACATCCTTGTATAGAAATTGCAATGAGGTTCTTCTTAAAGGTGACTTAATTGTATCACATTGATTTTGACATGACAACATCAGCGAAATGATATAAAAGTCGTTGCAACTAGTACATCTGTGTTTGGTGCATTAATCACTATATGAGATTGAAGGAATCTGGCGCATTCTCGATCAGAACTATTGCTTGATTGACAACAACATGAGTCTTGTGTTGTACAACAATTGTATAATTGGTGCATTAATCACTGTATGAGATTGAAGGAATCTGGTCGCATTCTCAACAGAAGCAAAACCCCCTCTATGCTCAGGAGGTTATCTTGCCATTTCTTTAATATTCATATATTTCTCAAGTGCATCTTGTAGCGTATCAATTTTCTATTATGTTAAGGGGGTTTTTGTCAATGGAAACATGGATTTAATGAACCAATTGCTTTGGTGATTAGGATCGATACGATAACCCAATTTACCAATTTCATCTTTGAATTGATGCATGCATACACATGCCATTTCTTCTTCACATTATTTAATATCCCATAGTTCAGATAACCCTTGTTCATTTGTCTGGGGGAGTTTAAATTCTTGGAAAAATTCTTTCTTAACTTCATCAAGAGTGGGATTCTGATGTAATGCAGACCATTTAATAAACCACTTGAGAACTCTAGCTCTCAAAGTAGTTTGAAACTCAATAATCTTAGTAGTGTTTGGCATTTTTTAGCCCTCCATATGGCTTCACACAAATACCAATGTGATTCTACATCCTCATTCCCTCACCTTGAAAATTCGAGATACTAAGTGAATGAACCTATTATGTTACCGACCATTGCAGAATGACCAGGTGAAACTAATATAAATCGTTGAAAACCAAGCTGCAAATATCCTGAGGAACTTATTTGGAAACCACCACTACTAGAAGTACCAATTGCGTACATATTATGGAATTTCTGGAATTTTAAATTCATAACTAGCTTTGAAACAAAATAAGTAAGATTTTGATAAAGTACTAGGGGGAGGTTATGGGGGAGAACTACCAATGTTATTAATCGACAAACTGGTACTTGCGAGATATACATCATCTTCAGAAAACAATCTCCCCATCACAAAGCGCATTTCATCATAAGGGGGAATGCTTTGGTCTACAACTACAACTGACTATTTAGGCATTTCTGGCGTTTTGATTCCTGGAGGGCTCCATTGATTCCATTCATATTTCCTATTGGATTACTTCCAACACCTCCTATTTTTCTATAATTTACTCCACTATTGACTTCTATGCTTCACAACTCTGAGCTACCTATCCCTTCTGTCTGCAGTCTTAGACTGCTCAACACCTCTCCTATTTGGTGTAACTCTCATTGTCATCTCTGAATTTTCTGCAATGTATTTTCCCACTACAAGTTTGTTATCTAAGCTCTTTTATTTACCCTTAAGTCTCGATCTCTTCGCGACTCATCTGCATCCTCCACAACAGACCTTCATCCTCCATAACAGAGTAGCGTTTCTCCCCTAAACCCTATCACTAGTACTTAGGATTTTAATATACCATATTATTTTCTTGAAATAGTACTAGGTTTTCCTCTGCATCAAAACCTTAATCCATAAGGTCATTTCCTTCAAAAATCTTCCCCGAAACCTGTACTTGAATACTTCTTCAGTTTTGGAAAATTATTAATGATATTCTATGAGAGAATTGTGTGCATCTTCGTGGGTTCGACCATGTGTTTTGCAATGGCCTCTCTCGTAGGTTTCAGGTCCTTCTAAGCAATAACCTGTTTTCTTACATCCATCATCTCTTGATTTTCTTCTAGATTTCTTGTTCTAGTCTTACTATTCCTCATGCTCCAATGGAATCTATTTTTTGAGACTTGATAAGGTCTTATAATGCGATATGAAGTTTCTGATAGATACTTAATGTCCTAGCAACATCTCTTCCCAACTTCTCTTAGGATTGCACAAGAATCTTAAATTTTGCTTTATCTCATTCCTTACCCATTCTATGCTTTCTAGATAAGTCAATTGGTGCATCATGATACCTTGCACCCCATTCATACATGAGGTATACTACAATTGAACTTATTTTAAAATTGAACCATTTCCCTTGAGCTCATTTTGGACATCCATTAATGAGGGTTTTTTTGAAGAATATTCATCTCCTTATATAGTTGTTTCATGATGTCTTCTAACACTCTTATCTCTTACCTATTTGGAAATCCTCCTCATGAGAACTTGAGGATGTAAATAATTAGATTTCTATGCAAAGCCTTTTATTCTCTTGTTTTGAATTGACCAACTTATTTTTTAGTTTTTTTCACCGTGTTCAGTAGATGCTCAATGTTATTCTTTGTTGCAAGAGAGAATGTAGATCCTATGGAAGCTATCACCATAATAATTTTCATAGTATCTGCCACTATATCTCAGTGGTCACCAAGATCAGTTTGACCAGTTCTCATGCTAAGAATCTGCCCCTTTCTTGAACAATCTTATTGGAACCACAAGCAAATATGATACTTGAAATATCTAACACTTGATTTTCTTCATCAATCGAAATTCCCATCTCCCCAAGTGGAATATATCCTCCGGTTAGTGGTGTAGAAGGATCAATACTCATAAGAGGCAATATGGCTTCTACTTCCTTTTAATCTTGCTCCTTTTTTATAGCTTCTTCTCGTGCTTACTTATCCACCATATCTCTTGCAAGTCTTTCTTCTTCAAGCTTCCTCCCTGCTTCCTCTTGTTTTTTAATCTCTTCCTCTTACTTTCTTCTAGTTTCCTCTTACTTATTTTCTTCTTCTTCCTACTACCATCTATCCTCTTATTGTTTTTCTATTTTCTTCTTCCGACTTCTTATTTTCCTCCTGTTTCTTAGCTTCTCGCTTGGATTTCAACTTTTCCAATCTTTCTTTCTTTACTACCTCCTTCTCCTTTTCTCTCTTTAAGGAAACTTTATTTTCTTGGGATTCTTTGCCTAGATAGTATTCTTCGTTTGTAGGTGTAAGATTTTTCATGGGTTGAGAGCTACCAATTCGCTTGATTGCATCCATAACCTTGGAAACATTCTTAAAATTATTTACCTTATCTTCTTCCTCTCAATGGTCAGGGTGTATGGACATCTGTACTTTATATTTTTATAATGTCTTGCAATGATACCTCTGGAATCATATCTATGGAAGCTTAGTTCACCAAACTTAAAGTGGTCTATATCACTGGCTTCCACCTCTGCTTCTCTAAAACTTATAGCACAATATGTGCGTACATATAATGGAAAAGCGGGCCATGGTTCCTTCTTTACTTGAACTAGAATGACCTGGAATGAAACTTCCTACAAGAATATTTTATTTGTAACAAACATAGGAAATTGGTGAGGAGGCTTGCAAGCTATGAATACTCTGATATACGTTGAATTTGTGGGTATGAACTAGTCAACTATATCCTGTAATGATACTTTGGCTCTATCTGACATACATAGAGATTATGTGTCAAAGAGTATGTGATATATGGGTGAAATAATATTCTCAGCAATTTGATGGTACATCCCCTTGTAGCCAGTGTCCCATAGAACCTTGTAGCATATTTGAATAGGTGGTATGTTTAGAGAAAAGTTCCACCTCTATCCTAATGACTCAAATTGACAGCTTGCACTTATGTCATCCAATAGATATGATGCCATGAAAAATTTAGGTTGTTGTCCCTTTGGTGGATTTTGGGCTCATTTTACATTTGTTGTGATGGAAGCTGCTGGAATCTCTACTAAATTAAATATGCTCCCATCTTGAGTAGAGGTGCACATCATTGGTACCTAATTCTTGAACATTTTTGCATCTTGCCTACCGTACAATCTACAACACATTATTGCTACCATCTTATATTCATTTCTCAATAACTTAGTCTTATATATCCCATTGGATCAATGTAAAAAATTATTGAGATATTTCCACCAAGTCTTAAGGATATTCTTGATATCTAAAGCAAAATCACAAAATCACTTAGCTATAAGGGACACCTAGTAGCTTGGCATCTTGTAATATTCGGTGATGCAAGGATATATGTACGTTGCTACATCAAAACCATGGTTGTCCTAAACAATTATATCTTTTATTTCTATCAACTTGATTATCCATTCAATAGTTTCAGCACATGGTAGAATGACAGGGTGAGATACTACTTTGTGGAGCCAAGAATTATTGAAATTATGATACACTTCACTATCCTCTTCATCTCCAGGAACCTCTTTTTGAGTAAATGATTGATATATACCTGACCACGTCATTGGCATTGATTTTTCCAGATAGCTACATCGGTTGGAACTGAAATTATAGAAATTTTCATTGCCCCTTCTTCATTTCCTTCTACAATCTCCTTGTCTAGTCTTTTCTTCATGGGTGGATTCATATCTCTTGTTGATGAGGAGATGTTGAGGCGCTCCAAGTCTACGATACCTAAAATCTCAAAAATATTCATGATAACCAACAATGTTAGGAAAACAAAATTAATTTAATGTGTTGCACAAACTATATCAATTTAGTGTATTTCACGACCGATACACTCTATGTTTAATAGACCAATGTGTTGTTGCATAAGCTATATAAGGAGGCTTCACCAAGGGGGAAATGTGCTACAATGGCATGAAAAGAGATAGTAGTGCAAGGAGATATGGTAGGTCGTGATAAAGAGATTGTGTTATTGCACAAAGGGGAAGACATACACTAAGCTTCACATTGTAGCTCATAGACGAGAGGAAGAATACATCATAAAAGGAAGGGAAAAGTGACAACAGTGGAAAAATCACAGTAGAAATTTGGTTTGGGAGCATCATTGTGTAAGGAAAGGGAAGTTATCTAATGGTAAAGATTACACCACTCCACAAAGGATTGTGAGGGGATTTAGCTGAGCCCGACACTATTGCGTAAGAGCTAAGTAGAAGGGGGAACCATTGCATGGAGATATGCATACGCCTGTGCTACGAGGTCAAGGAAAATAATAAAATGGATAAGTGTAGAGAAATGTAGGCTCATAGGATGAGGGAAATTTAATACCAAAATATGTGAAATGAGTAGCATTGAATTATATAGAAAGTGAAATGGGGGCATTGGAAGGTAAAAGGAAAGAAGGTGAAGGGTTGCACAAAATTTGAAGCACCAAGAGATAAAAAATGATAAATAAAGGCGCATGAAGTTACTCAATGCCTAACACAATGATATAGCTCCTGGAAGCAATCTGATCTCCAACAAAAGAACACACTCTATTATGCTTTCTTCCACCAATGATCTAAGGGATTCAGAGACAAGAGAGCAAGGTAAAAATGTGTTGGGTCCCTATAATACTAGTGATTACCCCATTACTATTGTAATTATACCCCTTATTAATATTGTTGTGCCCCTATTATCCCCATATTGTTATTATTGTGCCCCATAGAATCCCTCTATTGTTATTTTTGTGGCTTTATATTATTATTGTTAGGTCGGTTGGGTTATATTGTGACTCCTTAGACTCCTATATATGGAAAGGAGGTTTTGTCATTTGTATCATCCAAGAATTGTTAATTTATGTAATGTAAAGGAGGTTTCCCCCTCGAAGAGGCTGAATTTTAAGGTTTCAATCTATCTTTTCTATCTTTTTCTTGAGCTGGTTTCATAACATTTGGTATCAGAGCTTTGGATTCTAGGGTTTCGCTACTCCAAATAGGTCATCGTGGAATTTTCGCTATAAATTTTTTTTTCTGCGATGTTTCAGAAGCTAAAAAAGAAACCCATTTGAGAAGACATCACGCTGAAGCTCAGGTTTGAATTTCAGATCTTTTCGTGCTATATTTGCAGAGATATGACCTGAGGAAGTTGGTCTTTCTGCAGACTCCTGAATTACATTCCAAACAGGTGACTTGGGGAAAATCGTCATAACTTTCTCTCTGAGCATTGGATTGAAATTTCGTAAGAAGGTATAGAAAGAGGACGGACTGTAGTTTCTTGTATATATTTTGCAAAGCTAAAGGTCGAAACAGTGACTTGTGACACGTCGTACAAGTTCGCTCTAATGAACTAGTTTATAATCAGGTCACTGTGGGAGATTTCGCATAACTCTTCCTTGGAGAATCCAATTTGGATCAGACTGGTGGCATTGGAAAGAGGACAAAGAGGGATACTATAAGTCACAATTTCAGAAAGTCTTGATGATTTGAATGTACATAGATACATTAGAGGCAATATCGAGCTCCTACAAAGTGAAAAAAGGTGTGTAGATTCTTTTAAATTTTTTTATTTTTTTTTCTATGTAAAGGCTACTAGTATATTAAGAAAAGAAAATATTTACAGAGGTTACATCTCGCGAGGAGGCCGAGGCCAGTCCTCAAGCTGAAGAAGCTTGACAATTCTGTCTATCTGCTTTAACTGATTGTCAAAACTAAGTCCATAATCATGGTTTTTGGACAGCGAATAGCCTGGACTCCATCTAACATAGACATCATGGCTACTGGCAAGACAGTGCCAGTTTACATTGTAAACATTGAAACAAAAAGAGCTGACTGCTGAGGCTTGAGACTTACAGCAGTGGCTATAATGAGACTGTGAACTGAAATATAGACTAGAAGAAGACAACATATGTAATAACATGATTACAAAAAGACAGAACAAAGCACCCGATGAAAAACTAGGCTGGCTTGCTGGTCGAGTCCGTCTGCACGCCATTGTCCTGGCTTGGCGAGTCTAGCCAGATGACCATCCCCTCCTCGTCCCGAAGCAACTCTCCTGGATCTGGCTGAGCCTGAGCGCCGAGGACCTCCGCTTCCATGTTCAGATTGGGCAATTGCAGAATTTCTTGGATGGAAACGTCATTGCCCGAGACATCCTGAGGCGATGCCTGCTGGACCAGTGCATTCTGGGTTGGTGCAGCCTCGAAATTGCGGGTTCTGTAAACCAAGCCGGTCATATCACCCACGAATATATCACTGTCATGAGCCCTTGCAGGGGAGCTGGAATTATGCCTTCCAGGGTCTTCCTCCGTGATAAAAACAGTAAAATTGACCACAACCTCTGGCCTGACCAGTCTGCTGGGGAACCTGAAGCGGAACGACTGGTAGGTTCCTTGAGGGAGCAGACTTTCCTGCTCTGAATCGTCTGTCTCGGAGGAGGGTGGTGCCGAATTGATGGGTGAAATTGGCTGCACATTTCCCCGATCAGAACTGACCCGGACCCCAGATCTTCCACCGCGTCTGGGGATACCTCTGCTTCGCGGCATGACTCTAATGGCTTGAGAACCCACGCCTTTGTAACGCCTTCGACAACCAGGAGCCGAGGCGACCTTTGCTTGAACGCACAGAGCAGCAGTATACAGGTGCTTGGCAGGAGTTATAATGTGGATTTCAATATATGGAATCGCCTCCATGTTTACCACGGGGGGAGGGCCTTTGGCGCCTCTCCTATCCTGCCTTGAACGCTGAGCAGACATGCTTGGCATGAATGCTGCGTCCCTCCTACCCTGTGACCACTTGAGAGCAGCGTCCCTTCGACTCTGCAACGAACTTAATGCACTGGCGTTGTGCATTAAACCTCCAAAACCTTCCACCGTCCTCCGCGTGCTGGGCTGGCAAGCCGTCCTGCGACCATGTGGCATGGCGTAATGCATCTTAAAGACGAGTGTAAGCACCCGCATCCGGGTGCGAGTTCTCAATCAGAGAGATTTCCTGAGAGACCATTGCATTCAGCTTATCCACCTGTTCTCTGGAGGGTAGGCTATCTATTGCGCCTTCGTAGTGGATTTCTTTTGCCTCCACTCCAAGGTTGGCTAGAAGATCAGCCAACTTATTTCCTTCTCGTCTGGTATGTTTGAAGGTAATGGCTTGGTGCTGTGAGAGCCAGTGATTGATCAACTCAAGCCTCTGTGACATTCTCCAACTGCTACTTATTTTATGGATTGGCGATCCATTCTGGAGCTTTGTGGCCATTCGGATTATGATCTGCGAGTCTCCTTCGATAATAAGGGGAAAGAAGTTTCTGATGTGCGCAATTTTGAGTCCTCGCCATAGGCCTTCCAATTCTGCGGAGTTATTAGTGTCCCAGCCTATCGACCCCAGGAAGATGCCTAGAGGATTCCCCTTGTGATTCCTGAAAACGCCTCCATAACCTGCTTGTCCTGGATTACCTTTAGAGGCCCCATCAAAGTTGAGTTGGATCATGCCAGCTGGAGGTGGGTTCCAAGAGCTAGTCTCCTGTCTGCGCTTGGTGGGATGTCTACCGTTGATGGAGGAGTGATTTATGCTCATTTGCCAGTTATCCCAAACAGCTTTTTCTTGAGGAAGAGTGGGGAGGTCTTCGGGATTCCATTCTTTGAGGGAAAGAGTTTCCATAACGTTTTGATGGAAGATGGTCCAGAGTTTTTCCAATGGCAGTGTTTGATCTTTGAATATCCTCCTGTTGCGTTCTTTCCATAGATTCCACATCAGGAGCCCCGGGAGGAGAATCCATAGCGCATTGAGAATGGGACTTTGAAATGGGGCTTGACTTCCTTTATTGATGGTGCCTTTAAGGTCATCTTGTTCTCTTCTTTCTCTTTGACATCGGAAAGCAATTCTCTCCCATAATTTCTTTCCCATTAGACAGTTCTGCATGAGGTGAAGTGTTGTTTCTTCCTCCTGTCGGCACATGTAACATATGGAAGGTCCTGAGAAACTCCTCTTTCTGAGATTATCCCAAGTGAGGATTCTGTTATGACAGAGAAGCCAGAGAAAGGTGGACACTTTCGGCCAATTCGATTTGTGCCATACTTTTTCCCATAAACTATCTTTGTGTATTTGTTCCTGTATGATTATGTTATAAGCCTCCTTGGTGGTAAAAATTCCTTTTTCTCCGTGGCCCCATCTGAGGATGTCCGGTTCATCCGAGACTCTTATCTTCCTTTTTTGTAACTCTGTTTCGAGTAGTTGTTGGAGTGGTTCAGTGCTGTTCGGGAGGAGCAGAGTCATGTCTTTCCACTTTCGGTAGTCCTGTGTGGCATCGGAGGTCCAGCAATGATGAACCCTGGCTAGCTGGTTTATTCCTCTCGCATTGGCTGGAAGATCCTGAAGAATGTCCTTGATTTTTGGCATTTGCTGCCAGGAGTCTTCCCAGAAACGTGCTACAGTACCATTTTTTATTTCCCAAAAACAGTGATCTTGTATAAGAGATCTGTGTTGTATGGCTGCGTTCCAGATGGCAGATCCTGAGCTTGTTTCAGTCATGCGCAGTCTTTCCTCCATTGGATAGTTGCTTGCATACTTGGCTGTCCAAAGGGAAGCCCATGGAGTGCTAGGGTAGGCCAACCATCGCCACCAGATTTTAGCTCCCATCGCCTTGTTACTATGTTCAGGATCTCTAAGGCCTATGCCTCCTGCATACTTGGGAAGACACACTTTCTCCCACTTGAGTAGAGCCCATTTTCGGTTCTGACCTGATCCTCCCCATAGAAATCTCCGCTGAAGGATCTTGATCTCTTTAAGGACCCATTTGGGGGCAGCAAGGATGGAGAAGAGATACAAAGGCATTGATTGAAGCACAGCTTTTATAAGAATTATTCTGCCAGCCATATTCAGGGATCGGTTGGTCCATAGGAACAGACGAGCTTCTAGCTTTTCTAAAAGTTGCTTCCAGGAGGAATGCTTAAGAGCAGAGCTCATAAGCGGGGCACCAAGGTATTTGGAGGGCAGGGAGGCAGAGGTGAAGCCTAGAATGCGCTCAATGGCTCTTTGGGTAGTGACAGGAGTATTGAAGAAGAAAATTTGGGATTTGACACGGTTGATGAGGGCGCCAGAAGCTTCAGAGAAAGTGGTGAGGAGAGAATTGATGCGACGAGCTTCTTGGACAGAGGGGTGCGCAAATAGCATGTTGTCATCGACAAATTGCTGGTGGGTATGAACCGGGGAGTTGTGAAAGGCAAGCCCTTTTAATCTTCTATTGAGCTTAGCTGCTGTAATGCTTCTACCCAAGCCCTCAGCCATGATAACGAAAAGGAAGGGTGATAAAGGGTCCCCCTGCCTTATGCCTCTAGAGGGTCGAAAAGTGGCTGAGGGGATGCCATTGATAAGAACTGAGAAGAAAGCAGAGGATATTAGACTGTAGATCCATCTAACCCAGGAGGGAGCAAAGCCAAAAGCAGTTAGAATTTTATGTATGTAGGCCCAGCTGAGGCTGTCAAAAGCTTTGGAAAGATCCAATTTAAGCAACATACCTGGTTTTTTGGTCACCTTGAGGGAGTGAATCAACTCATGAGTGAGAATAATTCCATCTGTTATTTGGCGTCCTTCAACATATCCCGATTGTTCAGGTGAGATGATGAGAGGAAGGAGCGGTTTGAGCCTGTTGGCAATGACCTTTGAAGTTATTTTGTATATCATGTTGCAAAGTGCTATGGGCCTGTATTTGTCCGGGGAATTGGAGTGTTCTTCCTTGGGCACTAGAGCAATGAAAGTAGCATTTAGTCCCGGGTACATCCACCTTAGCTCTCTGGACTCCTCTACAACCTGCCAAACTTCGTTACTAATCAGGTCCCAGAATTTGTGAAAGAAGTTTGCAGTAAAATCGTCCGGTCCAGGCGCCTTTCCTTCCTTCATTTGCTTTACTGCTTCTTCCACTTCCTGTATAGTGATAGGCTTGATCAGAAGACTATTGTGTTCCTCCGTTATGACTTTAGGTATGTTTTGTGTGAGTTTGTTGATCGCCGGCATTCTGTTGAGATCGGGCTCTTGGAGGGCGTTTTTGAAGTAGCTGATGAATTCCTTTTCTATGCCCTCATGCGTTTCAATCTTCTCTCCCTGCTCATTGTTTACATGAGTTATTTGATTTATCATTCTTCTTTGAACAGTAGTTTTATGAAAGAATTTTGTGTTCTTTTCTCCGCTTTTGAGCCATCGTATTCGGGATTTCTGCCTCCATAGGATTTCCTCCTGCTTGGCGCGTTCCAGTATTTTGGATTCTATGTCTTGTTCCTGTTTGGAGAGTTCCTCTGTTCTGCCCTCAGTGATGATGGATTGTTGTATTTTCTTCATTTCATTGTTGAGAAGAACTTGATCGGCAAAGATGTTGCCGAATGTCCTGTGGTTCCATTGTTTGATGTCTTTTTTGAGATTTTTGAGCTTTTGTTGGAATCTGGCCATTCTGGTCCCCGCGGTCACATTGAAGTTTATCCAACTTGTTCTAACCATCTGTTCAAAATCTGGGTGCGCAAACCAAAATTCTTCAAAGCGGAAGGGGCGCCTGAGATTGTGTCCTGGCCTGTTCCATTGGAGTTCTATGGGCCAATGATCCGATCCGGAGAAAGGGAGGATGGAGGCCGTGAATTCTCCACCCACATGGGTTGCATTATCTGAGATTAGAAAACGATCAAGGCGGGAGGCGATTTGATGCATACCTACTCTCTTATTTGTCCAGGTAAAGATGCCATTGCTCGTTGGGACGTCCATTAACCAGTTGCTGTTGATGAAATCCTTTAGTAGGCCGTCGTCAGTGTTTGCAGTGCTTCTGCCTCCTCTCTTTTCATCCATATTGGCTATCATGTTATAATCTCCACCCGATATCCATAGGGGGAGAGGTCTGTCCTTGTTGAGGTCTGACAGAGTATTAAGTAGTTGATTTTTTTGAGCTGTTTCCTGTGGGAAATACACGTTTGTTAACAACCCATGGGCATTCGTACCTGAAAGGTGGAATGTGGCCTGGAGAAAATTTTTATTGGCTTGAAAATTGCTGAGGTTGATGATCCGGGCGTCCCAAAGAATAGCCAAGCCTCCCGAGGCGCCTTGTGCATCCACTGCTGTGACAAGCCCTCCTGGCCAAGCTTTTGCCGCTATTTTTTCCAAAACTGTGGAACTGCATTTTGTCTCCTGCAGAAAGAGGATACTGGGTTTTTCTTGCTTTAGCATGTTTTTTAAGATTCTTCCTTTCCTGGGGCTATTAAGCCCTCTAATATTCCAGGATATTAGCTTCATTGAGAAGGATGGGGGTTTTTGGCGAAGTACTTAGACAGTTTGGCATATTGCCCTGACTCCACCAGTATTTCTCCTACCTGGATTGTTCTTTCTAGGGTAGTTTTCCTTCCCCTCTTTTTGCTGTCTTTGGTGATGAATTTTCCATCCCATGGGCTGCCAATTTGGACTCCTAGAGAGTATTTTTTCTGTGCTCTGCCAAGCACTTCTACCAGGTTGTCGACCTGCTGTTCCGGGATTTGTCCAAAGTTTTTCGTACGACATGCCTCCTCCAAACCTATGATATCCAGCTCCCCTATGTCCAGGGGCCCCTGGTCTTCATCCATGACTTGGGGTGACTGAAAAATGTCTTCAGTTTCAATCAAGGCTTTTCCGCTTGGCTGAGGGGTCTCCGTATCCATTTTTTCTATTGGCTTTGACATGCTTTGTCTTGGCGCTATCCGGTGCTCTGGACTTGCGTTCTTTTGTCCTCCTTGCATTGATGATTCCCCCGCTTGCTGGTGCTGGACTGCTTCTTCATTCTCCTGGTCTTCTTCCGAACCCCTCTCATCAGATTTATTTAGAGCTGCGAATCTGTTGCTTGTTGATGTCTTGTTGCTCGGATTTACCTTGGGATTATTGTTGGCTTTTCTGTTTCCTCTTCTTCTGTTGACAACCTTTGTGAATCCATCAGTGGATTGAGTATTAGGTTTGTCCAGAGAGGAAGGTATCTTATTTAGAGGGCAGTCTCTATAAAGATGTCCTATGTCATGGCATCTCCTGCATCTAAATGGCACCTGTTCATAATCTATGACTTGAACCCATTCAGAGTCTTCGTGAAAGAAGCTTACCTTGTCTGGCAATGGTTGTTTGAGGTCCATATAAACACAAAGCCGGGCGTATGAAGTGTGTTTGCAGAATCTTGTTTCCTCTGCTATCCGTACAAATTCACCAATAGCGTTTCCTATTTCCTTCAGCGATGTTTCGTCCCAATATTCCAAAGGCAAGGAATAAAGCCTTATCCACACTGGCGCATAGCTCAGATCTTCCTTGTCTGGGTTGAATCTTTCCACCCACCCCTTGAGAAACAGGCCTGCCGAGTTAAAGAAATATGGTCCTTCCTCCAGGATTCTGGTTCGATCCTCCAGACAGTTGAAAACAGCGGTGAAGAAGCCCTTTGCTCCCAGATGCAGAGATATATCTCCTTTTGGATGCCAAACAGTGCTGATCCAAGCTCTCAGAGCTCGTTCTGTTGGCCAGATCCCTATAAACTTGCCGATCAATGCATGATCCCGCATGTACTGTATTCGAGCATTAATTCGTTCACTTGGGAAGAATACCTTAGGTCTTTTAGTAGCAACAGGTTTGCAAGTTGAGGAACTTACTTTTTGCATGTTCTCTGTCTCAGATTCCTGATGCTTTTGCTGGTGGATGTTCGTGGTGCCGCTGCCGTCGCCATTTGGATTTTCCCAGTCCTCTGCGTGACGTGTTCTCGCATCTGGTGAAGGGGGAGGCTCATGGCCCTCCCCCTGGGGGGGAACCATACCTTCGGTTCGTATGAGTCGTCCTCCTACACTCTGTCGTTCCTGTGGTACCACAGAAACCTGGTTCAACAGTCCTGCCGCCTGCAGGCTCTGTCAAAACCCTAGAGATGCCCTGACTGCTCCGTTCGCCATCCGCTCCCTCCCCACTAAATATTCAGATTCTTTTAAATTTTTGCTTAAGATTGGTTTGAAATTTATTTTGAAGGAATTCAAAGGGCATAGTAGAGCATTATTATTGGTAACTGATGCCTCGAGGAAAGAAAATGCAAAAAAGCTCTAGCATGACTCATGAAGAAGAGGAAGAAATGCAACATGATATATCAAAATTACAAGACCAAGTGCAACAACTATCCCTTGCACAAAAAGGAATAGAATCTAAGATGGATGGTTTAAAGAAAGATGTAGAAGATAAAATGGATGGTTTAAAGAAAGGTGTAGAAGCTAAGATGGACTATTTAAAGAAAGGTGTAGAAGCTAAGATGATTGACGTGGAAGCTAAGATGGATGATTTGAAGATAGATTTGAAGACAAGCATGGAAGATTTGAAGACAGGCATGGAATATTTGAAGACATATTTGAAGACAGATTTAACAAAGTTTCTACGAGAAATGCTTACTAATGGTGAAAGGGTAGTAAAGGAAACTCATGATGAGAACAAAAGAAATGTTAATCATGATTTCATAGACTCTAATGTTGGATCGAAGACCCACCATATTCCAAAAATTGATATGAGGAAGTTTGATGGAAAGGATCCCGCAACATGGATATTACAGATGGAGCAATCTTTCGATCTCAATAATGTGCAAAACACACAAAAGGTATGTATTGCAACTTTATATTTGGAACCAAATCAGTTTGTATGGTATCAATGGCTTTGCTCTCGTAAACAATTTATCACTTGGGCAATTTTTAGGGAAGAATTGATAGCACATTATGAGGATACAAAAAGCAACACTTTCTTTAGCCAATTGATAAGTCTCAAACAAAAGGGTTCAATAATGGAGCACATTGAGGAGTTCCAAAAGTTGAACATAAGGGTAAAAAATATTCCAGAGGAGCATAGGATTGATGTGTTCATAGGGTCTTTAAAGGATAATATCCAACATGATATTCGTCTTTGGGAACCTGATTCATTAGAGAAGGCATTCAGGTTAGCAAGAAAAATGGAAAGCAAAATTATGGCAACCAGGAAGCATACCACTCACAACTATAAAGACGAAAGTGTTGCTGCCCCTAGTCTTCCACAACCTATAAGTTTGGCACCACAACAATTGGAAGAAAAAAGAGCAAAAGGGCTTTGTTACAGTTGTGATAGCAAATACACTAAAGGTCATAAGTGTGCTGAGAAGAAATTATTCTACATAGATTGTGAAGAGGAAGAAGAAAAGGAGCAAGAAGGGTCAAAAGAAGAGGATATATTCCAAGAACAAAGCCTAGATAAAGAAGAAATGAATCCGACCATATCTTGTAATGCATTGGCAGGAATTACCACTCCTCAAACCATCAAGATAGATGGACAAATCAAGAAGAAAAAGGTAATAGTGTTGATTGATTCAGGAAGTACCCACAATTTTATTCATTGTAAGGTAGCAAAAGAATTGAATTGCTTCTTATATCCAGCACCAGAGTGTCAAGTGATGGTTGCAAATGGAGGAACAATAAATTTCTCTGGAAAGTGCCATAATATCAAGCTATCCATGGGAGAATATGTATTGACTAGCCCAATGCTTTCCATTCCAATGGGAGGTGTTGATGTTGTACTAGGAGTCTAATGGCTACAATCCTTGGGTACAATAGCTTTTAATTTTCAAGAACTTTTCATCAAATTTTCTACGTGAGGAAATGAAGTTGAATTAAGGGGTACTGTAGGGAAACCAGGAAAGATAATTAGCTCTAATGGTATGACAAAGCTTCTAAAAAAGGAACAAAGAGGTGTAATTGCACAATTATGTTCGCTAGATGTTTCCACATCGGAATCATCTATTTCTCTAGATCTCAAAAAATTCATAGACAATCATTCCAAGGTATTTGAGACTCCCAAAGGTCTCCCACCTATGCGTGATCATGATCATGCAATTCATCTGATTCTAGGAAGTGTTCCTCCAAACATCAGGCCGTACAGATATCCCTATGCCCAAAAGAGTGAAATTGAACGTATGGTTGCAGAAATGCTAGAGGTTGGTATAATTCAACCGAGTCAAAGTTCTTTCTCTGCTCCTGTAGTATTGGTGCACAAGAAGGATGGATCATGGTGCATGTGTCCGGATTATAGGGAGCTCAACAAGCTCACTATTAAAGATAAGTTTCCCATTCCTGTCATTGATGAATTACTGGATGAATTGCATGGATCAATTTACTTCACCAAGTTGGATCTTCGATCAGGATATCATCAAATCAGAATGAAGATTGAAGACATTCCGAAAACAACATTTAGAACTCATGAGGGTCATTATGAATTTTTGGTCATGCCTTTTGGCCTTACCAATGCACCTTCAACATTTCAAGGTTTGATGAATTCAATTTTCAAACCATTCCTTAGAAAATTTGTGTTAGTATTTTTTGATGATATACTAATCTACAGCAAGTCTTGGAAGGATCATGTTGAACATGTTGACAGGGTGTTACAACTATTGGAGGAAAAACAATTATATGCAAAAAGATCCAAATGTTTCTTTGGAGTCCAAGAGGTGGAATATCTGGGTCATATTGTATCTCATGAAGGGGTTAAGGTAGACCCTAGCAAAATTAAAGCCATTAAGGAATGGAAAATCCCCACATCCATAAAGCATCTGCGAGGATTTCTTGGGTTGACAGGGTATTATCGCAATTTTTTTAATAATTATGGGAGAATAGCAGCACCTCTAACAACATTATTGAAGAAAGATGCATTTTCATGGACTCCAGAAGCAAAAAAGGCCTTCGAACATCTTAAAGAGGCAATGTGCCAAGCACTGGTCTTAGCTACACCGGACTTCACAAAAACCTTTTATTGTGGAATGTGATGCTTCAGGAAATGGAATTGGTGTTGTTCTAATGCAAGATGAAAGACCCATTGCTTTTGAAAGTCGTCCAATCAAGGGAAAGTTTTTACACAAAGCTATTTATGAGAAGGAAATGTTGGCAATACTCCATGCACTTAAGAAATAGTGACCCTACCTAATGGGAAGACACTTCAAGGTAAAAACATATCATGATAGCCTTAAATACTTTTTAGAACAAAGATTATCCTCTAAAGAGCAACAAAAGTGGGTCACAAAGATGTTGTGTTATGACTTTGAAATCATCTACAAAAAAGGGAAGCAAAATGTGGTGGCAGATGCACTCTCAAGAAAGGATGAGGATGTGGAAGCATTGTTGTGTGCAATTTCTATTATCCAACTAGATTGGATAAACGAAGCAAGGGAGGAATGTAAGAATGACGAAGAAGTGTGGGCACTTATTCGAAAGTTACAACAAGATTCTAGTACGTCTGATACATTTAGTTGGAAAAGTGATTCGTTATGGTACAAAGATCGCTTATACCTCTGTAAGAATTCTCAGCTAAAACAAAAGATTCTTATGGAATTGCACACTTCTCCCTTAGGAGGGCACTCAATATTTTTAAAAACTTACCACAGGGTTAAGAGGAATTTTTTTGGGATGGCCTTAAATCAGATATTCAAAAGTTTGTGGCGGAATGTTTGGTTTGCCAACAAAATAAAGTTGAAACAATTAAGACACCGGGTCTATTACAACCTTTATCCATTCCAAGCCAACGTTGGGAGGAGGTTTCAATGGATTTTATCATAGGTTTACCCAAGTATGAGGGAAAGAGTGTCATCATGGTGGTAGTTGACAGACTTACCAAGTATGCACACTTTTGTGCATTATCACATCCATTTAAAGCCAGTACAGTTTCTATTGCATTTATGGAAACAATTCAAAAGCTACATGGAAACCCAAAGATTATTGTAAGTGATAGAGATCCCATTTTCACTGGAAATTTTTGAACAAAATTATTTTCTTGTCTTGGTACTCAGTTAGCTCATAGCTCATCTTATCATCCTCAATCTGATGGGCAAACTGAGATAGTAAACAAATTTTTGGAAGGATATCTTCGTTGCTTTGTATCTGATAAACAGACACAATGGGTCAAATGGTTGCCTCTGGCTGAATGGTGGTATAACACTTCCTTCCATACAACAACAAAAATGACCCCATTTATGGCACTTTATGGGTATCAACCACCATCCATCACATCATATTTAAGAGAAAATCCTAAGGTTCAGGCAGTGGAACATCACATCGAACATCAACAACAAGTCCTCCAACTCTTAAAGAATAACCTCGTGTTGGCACAAAATAGAATGAAACAATAGGCAGATCAACATCGCAGCGAAAGAAGTTTTGATGTAGGTGATTGGGTATTCCTATGGCTACAACCATATAAGAAAATGTCCCTCAAGCAAGCTAAGAAGGATAATAAATTATCACCAAAGTATTATGGTCCATACAAGGTGTTTCAAAAGATTGGTAGTATGGCATACAAATTGGAGCTTCCTACAGCTTCTCGATTGCACCCAATTTTCCATGTTTCATGTTTAAAGAAGGTTATAGGCGACAAGCTCCTAGTTCAAACAATATTGCCAGAACTTGACGAGGAAGGAAAAATTATATTGGAACCAGAAGCAGTCACAGAAACAAGAACTTGACAGATACGAAATCGATCAATTTCGGAGTATCTTATCAAGTGGAAGAACTTATCCGCTGAAGATTCCACATGGGAGGATGAGAATTTTATACAGAAGTATCCAGAATTACTCAAGCGTTGAGGACAACACTTTTTTGAAGGAGAGGGGCATGTTGGGTCCCTATAATAGTAGTGATTACCCCATTACTATTGTAATTGTACCCCTTATTAATATTGTTTTGCCCCTATTATCCCCATATTGTTATTACTGTGCCCCATAGAATCCCTCTATTGTTATTTTTGTGGCTTTATATTATTATAGTTAGGTCGGCTGGGTTATATTGTGACTCCTTAAATTCCTATATATGGAAAGGAGGTTTTGTCATTTGTATCATCCAAGAATTGTTCATTTATGTAATGTAAAGGGGGTTACCCCCTTGAAGAGGCTGAATTTTAAGGTGTTGATCTATCTTTTCTATCCTTTTCTTGAGTTGGTTTCATAACAAAATGACAGGGGCCTCATCCTCTATACAATGTTCTCACACATGCAAGGGTTTGAATGCAAATTAAATGCATGAGTGGAAGAATTCTTGCAATAATACTTAAGGTAATGCGCTAAATGGAAGTTCTGCATTGTGGTGTGCTAAGGAGAAACATTGCACTGCCCTAAGGAGTAGCGTTGATGGGTTTTACTTGCGATGTGTCATGCTAAGGAATAATGTCGCACTACACTAATGAATAACACTATGTTGCGCCAAGGATGAATGTGATGCGCCATGCCATAGATGGACACGCTAAGAATGTCACCTATAATGATTTTCATTGAAAATTCTCTTAAATTGTTGGTTTAGGGTTAGACATGGATGTTCATTCATTAAAACTCAAAATGAAGGGGACTACAAATTTTAGAAGTATGCCAAAATTTGGGGCTATTGTAGCTGCTACAACAGATGGTGATAAGAAGATATGCTTTGATCAAAACATAAAATATTTGAAAGAATTCCTTAGGAATCCCATCCAAACTAGGATTCTTGTCCTTTTGCATAGTGAAAAGAACATCAAGAACCTTAGATTCTGAAACAATGTATATCATGGATTTTTTCATGTCTTCCAAGATCAATGAGGGGAAAATATTGATGATTTCTAGAATATCCTGAATAGGGAAACCATCATGATATTTTAAAATTGAACTAAAATTCTTAATTCCTTCTGTTGACATATCCAAGAAAGAGGAAAAAAATTCTCCAATGGGTGAGTTAATGTGCCAAATAGTGTTCATTTATCTTCTTTGGTTTGCATAATTATGAATACTTTTTTATTTGTTATCCCCTTCCTTTAGCCAGAGCACTCTACTTTTTAGCCTCCATTCAAAATCTTCCTTGTCTAACATAGATCGTCTTGTGGTTTCCATTGAGCAAAGTGAGGCCAAATTATAGGCCTTGAAAGGATTTGAAGATTTATCTTCAAAGAAGACCTTGATCTTTCTTTGAATGTCCAATAGGGTTGATTTGCATTGCTCCTTATATGCCTTCATCCATTTCTTTGCCATCAATCCAACCCTAGAGATATTTTATGCAATTTTTTCATGAAGGACTTAGGAACATAAGGGGGCAAAGTAATTCAATAAGATTCCACCAACTTCCTGAAGGATTCCACTTAGAACCAATCCCATTTGAATTTGAAAAGTGGAGGAGGTCTAGAGTTAACCATGCCAATTTGCAAAAGGATAGGGAGATGTTTAGAAATCCCTCCAGTTCAATATCTTAGCACAAGATTATTATTTATGTAAAGATTCCTCCAAGTGGATGATAAATTAACCATTTCAAGATAAATTAAGGGATTATTATCAAACATAAAGAAAATGAACAACTTTGAGGATTTTTTAGTAGAGCCCCAAATTCCTCTAAGAGATAGAGTGGAATTTAGGTCCCCTCCAATTATTAGAGAAGGAGAAGAAAATTCCCATACACCCTCTAATTGATTCTATAAAATCTCTCTGTTAGTGGAAGGCCCTTAGATATTGTGAAATTGGAAATATAAAACTAAATGCTTTTGTTCAAGGAAATTTTTAGGTGCGAAATTTCACCAATTGGATATTTTTTGGAAATTTTCTAAAAGAAATTAATTATTTCATTTGGTTAAAAATTTACCTATTATATATATGTGTGTGTGTGTGTGTGTGTGTGATTAAATTGAGAATATTCACCAAAACATTACTAGTTTTAATAATGAATTACATGTTTTTATTGAATATTCACCTATTCTATGTCAATGGTATTTCAACCTGTAACATCCCTGGTGAAAATTCCATGTAAAAATATATAAATACCACAGATGATGGGACACATATTCCAAGCTGAATGTTTGGCAGGACATCTTAGGGGGGTGTTCATTTGGTTGTTTATGACTAAGGAAATTTGCAAAGGCAATGGCTAAGGCATTAAAGAGGCAAAAAGGTATTTTGGAACATTTATTTATGAAAATAATGTAAATTAGGAGAAAAGGAAGGTGAAAGGTCACATTTTGCATGTGAGGAGGAAATTGAAGGAAAATAATGGAAAATGAAGAAAATAGAGGCCTCATTAATAAAAAGGCTTATGAGGATTAGTGGGCAAGACTTGGTCAGTTCAGTTTTGTATCTCTCTCATTATTCTCTCTCTCTCTATCATAATCTTGGTTACTTAGAGTTTTCTTGGAGCACTCTTGGACGGGGTGGCATACTTGGATTCTTCGAGCAAGAAGGCAAGGAAGAGCAGGAAAGCACAAGAGGGTGTCGGCATCAGCAGCTACATCAAATTTTCTTGCAGGTACCGAGTTGCATGTATGATTTCTTCACTAGTTTTGGCATGCATGGCACATGCATGTGGTTTCTTGGTTATGATCTGTCATTGGCATGGAGGATGGCCGGGATTGACAGTGGATTGCCTAGTCTTTCCATTTCCTAGATAGCCATGGTGATTGTGGGTTTACTTTCATTGCTTTGTTTTGGTTGGTTCTCATTTTTCCATAGCTTGGGTTGAGTTGCTAGTCCTGGTGATCTGAATGGAAAATGGCATCAACCCATGGTATTCATCCACCGATGTTATTCATCCACCCATGGAATTGACCCATGGTATTGTAACCGAAAATAACTATAAAGGCTACATTGTGGCGGACAATTTGTCCTTTTACAAAATGCGACTTGTTATTTATAGTATTTTTCAGTTACAATACCATGGGTCAATTCCATGGGTGGATGTCACAATACCACGGGTCAATTCCATGGGTGAATGAATACCATGGGTGGATGTCACAATACCATGGGTCAATTCCATGGGTGAATGAATACCATGGGTAGATGTCACAATACCATGGGAAAATACCATGGGTGAATGAATACCATGGGTGGATGTCACTTGCAATACCATGGGTGGATGCCACTTACAATACCATGGGTAAATTCCATGGGTGGATGAATACCATGGGTTGATGCCATTTTCCATTCGGATCACTTGGATGCCCTGTAACAGCTTGGGTTGAGTTACTAGTCTTCGAAGCCCTGGTTGGACAAACGCTCTGGAAGCCCTTGGCGGGTTGAGTTACTAGTCCTGGAAGCCTTGGTTGGACAAACGCTCTGGAAGCCCTATATAAGTTGTGGGTTGAGTTACTAGTTCTGGAAGCCTTGGTTGGACAAACGCTCTGGAAGCCCTGGAAGGCTTGGATGGAGACCAATTTGATGATGGTTTTTGGTGATGTCCGACCGTGAGGTGGAATCACTGTTTGATGGGTTGAGGTGGGTGGCCTTTGGAAGCCCTGGATGAGTTTTGATTGATGTGTTCTATGAGATCCCACATTCATGCTTGGAATATGGAACAAGGGTGATTCGCTGAAGAGAGACTTGGCTCAACCAATCTATGGTCGGGTGGAATGTGGTAGTCCCATCTCCAGTTGGTTCATTGCATTTATTAATGAAAAAAATCCATTCCTTTGATTTTCATGTGTAAATGTACTAATGTATATATGAATTTGATGGCTGATATGTTTAGTGTATTTCTTTTCCTATTATGTTTTTTTTAAATGCACATTTACCCTGGAGGTTGTTACAGAGTGGTATCAGAGCATGGTTCAAACATTTGGACTGGATGGGCTCTATCATAGGTAAAATGAAGAACAAAGGTTATTTTTGGACCTTTTCTGTCATATCTGTTTAAATTTCTTCTGTGGAATATTAGAAGTTGAAAATTTGTCCATACTGAAAGTAAATCCCATTGATAATGTGGTAAAAATTTCAGATATTGGTTCACAATACTTTAGGAATTATGATCTAAGGAAGACGACCTTCCTAAATGCACCTTTAAACAGGTCATTTTGGAATTTCTGCAATAATTTTTCTTCTATAGGCTTTCAAAAGCTGAAAAATTGTCCACATTGAGGGGCAATACCAATGATTATGTGGTAGAAATGTCAGATATTGGATCGCAATATTTTAGGAGATATGAGCAGAGGGAATGTAGCCTTCTGAATGCTCCTAAAATCAGGTCTCAAATAAGTCACGCTGACAGTTTTGTTATAACTTTTCTTCTGGGAACTCTCAGGAGCTGAAATTTTTTCCACAATGAGGGTAAATCCCATTGATATTGTGATAAAAGTTCATACATTTATTCGCTATATTTTAGGAGATATGACCAGTGGAATTCGAGCTTTCTAGATACTCCTAGAATTGTGCACCAAATAGGATTGTGTTGGTATTTTGTTATAGCTTTTCATCTATGAAATCTCAGAAGCTAAAACTTGAACCATAGTCAAGAATAATTCCACTGATCATATGGTTCAGTTTCCATAACTTGTACTAATACAATTTAGTATATATGCATTGAATCATTCGCTATATTAGTTTGCATGCAAAGTGTTTGATGAAATGATTAAATGGTTCAATGATTAATTGCATACAAACTGTTTGATAAAATGCCCCAATGAGTATGTTGTTTGTGGTTGGGGATAGTATTGATGTGTAATAGTATTTATGTAGTGATATATTCTTACTTGTATCCAAATAGTTTTCTATATTAGTTTGCATGTAAAGTGTTTGAAGAAATGCTTACATGCAAATGTAATAGTATAGTAGTTGTTTGAAGAAAATGTAAAAGTATGGTAATTGTTTGAAGAAAATGTTACTTTTAAATGGGATACTATTGTGGTATGATAATATGTATGTAGCTGATCTATGCCTATTTGCATGCAAAGAATTTGAAGATTTGTATGTAAGGAATTTGAAAGGTTGCATGCAAGGAAGTTGAAAGTTGCATGTAAGGAAATGGAAAAAGTGGCATGTTTTTAGTTATTATGTTACAAGTGGAATAAGTAAAAGTTTTGACTTAATCTCATACAAATTTATGAGAAATAAAAACAAATTTCTTTTCAAGTGTGGTTAAATTTAGTAGAGCTTTGGAAATACCATTTCCATAATTGGACATTGGAGATCGGGCCATTATAGTAACTTCCTCCTTCTACCTTAGTGTGGACCATGGATAGTAAGGGGGTATGCTTATAGATTGTTAGTATTGGTGAATGCTGATTTCAAATTAATAGACACGATGTCTTGATTTTTGTAACATGTGACTGACTGTGTATGAATTATATGTCACTTATGCATATTGTTGCTTGCATGTGGCAATGTGTACAATGGAGTAATGGTTGTTGTTATGCATGTATGGTCGTGGCTATGATTATGCATGTATAGTAAGTCAAACATGCCTTGTGAAGTCATTGTATGAAATTTAGGTCATCATGATGCTATTGGTTGTTGTGATGTTAATGTGTTGGCTGAGATAGAGCAGGAGATGCAGATCATCATAATGAAGTTGCAACATTGGACTTTGGGGTAAGAGTAGATCATCATACATGTATTGTATGTTCGGCATGCAGGTATGTAAGTTAAGAATTTCTATATGCATTAGGTTTATATACATTAGGTTAATGTATATGTCTTTTGATGTTATGGTTACATTCATGATAGTTGTTGGTTGATTAGTGTAGTTATATGCACATGTGTCGGATAGTCAAGAATGATAGTAACATGTAGTTGTATGCATTGCTATTATTGTTTTATATTAGTTAACCTGATGATTATGCTATATGTTGTTGATGAGTAGGTTTTAGGTTAACTTGTTGATTGTTATATGACATTTAACTTGACAATTCGATTTTATGTTGTTGATGAGAATCATATAGATAATATTTTTGTTATATGCTATTAACTTGATGATTAGAGTTATTTCATTGAGATCTTGACGCCATAATTTGGATTGGCCATATGTGTGATGGTTATGTTCATTGCATTGAAGATCTTGATGTTATATGTATTGTTTTAACATGGTTTTACCTATGTAGATGGTTATGGTTGCGATACTCAGGTATGAGATGACATATTTGTGATGTGGTGTCATACTAATTTAGACTGATCATACATATGTGATTATTATGCATGAACGACATATGCTTATGAGCTTGTAATATGAACATGTTAGTTATTTACTATTATGGATATCATGATTTATGTTGACATGTTGTAAAGTTATATCTCACTAACTAGATTGATTATGCAGTTAAGATCACCTCCCTTGAGATACATTAAGGTATCAGTTGCTTATGTCATATATTTGGTGCTTGACTATTTTTTTTTTCTAAGTAAAAGTAATCTATTAATATGTACAAAAAGATACAAATAGGACAAGGCCTTGACCAAGGTATCGTAGAGTATCAACAAAATCTGTACTGTCCCAACATTGGGGAAACCAGTCCAGTGAGAGCAAAGACCTCAAAAATGGTATCACTTCTCAAGTACAGACCCCACAAAGAAACAGTAAGATGGTTCCTTGACAATTAGTCCAGATAGAAAACCAGAACCCAAGAAACACTAGGAAAAAAAAAAAGACCAGATAATGAACACCTGGGCAGCCACAGCCGGCCTCGAACTATCATCAAGCAGCCCCTGCCTATTCTTCGTCCCTTGGTTTCCACCAATGCGATATTGCGATGCGATCTGATCGCAATCGCATATCACTATATGTAAAGGCCTTGCCCTTTGGTCTCCCCATGTTGTGATCCGCCATCGGGTCCGCGTCATCGCATCGCACATATGAAGGTGTAAAGGCTTCACCCCTTGGTTTCCGCTAATGCTATATTGCGATGCGATCTGATCACAATTGCATATCGCTATATGTAAAGGCCTTACCCTTTGGTCTCTACATTCTGCGATCCTCCGTCGGGTCGCATCATCGCATCGCACATATGAAGGTGTGAAGGCTCCGCCCCTTGGTTTCCGCTGATGCGATATTGCGATGTGATCTGATTGCAATCGCATATCGCTATATGTTAAGGCCTTGCCCTTTGGTCTCCCCATTCTGCGATCCGCCGAAATTGCGATGCGATCTGATCGCAATCGCATATTGCTATTAATTACCACTTGCATCCGGGGGTTGAGCTTCCTTGTGCACCAGGTCAGTGCAAATTTGCAGTTGATTGTGATCATCGATGATGTTGAGAGGGTCGTAATGTAAGATTTGGTCTTGATCAACTCCAATGTTTGCTAGGAGATCAAAAATTTTGTTACTGTCCCTTTTAACATGCATAAAAGTTATTGCTCTCCTATTTCTTATCCATGTCTCTAAAGTTTCAAGCCTTGCCAATAATCTCCAGCTGTGGGAAACTCGCGAAGCCGCATTTCCTTGTTGGATTAGTGTGGCCATGTTGAGAAGGATTTGAGTGTCTCCTTCTATAAGTATGGGATAAAAATTGTATTGATCAGCTAGCTGCATACCTTGCCATAGTCCTTCCAGTTCCGCCGAGTTGTTCGTGTCCCATCCTATGGATCCAAAGTACAGTAGTAGGGGTTGGCCCTCATGATTCCTGAATATGCCTCTGAATCCTGCTTTGCCTGGGTTTCCCTTGGAAGCACCATCAAAATTAAGCTTGATCACTTTCTTTGGGGGGTGAATCCAATGCGAGGGTGGCTTGGTTGCATTATGAGGTCTATTGGAGTTCAATTGAGCTTGTGGGAGCTGTATATTCCAATTATCCCATATGCTTAGTTCTTGTGGCTGTGTCGGAAAGTCCTCAGTCGTCCATTGATGTAAAGCAAGAGTTTCTTTGATATTCTGACATAGGTTATTCCATATGATTTCTATGGAGGTTTTTTTATTTTTGAAAATTCGTTTATTTCTTTCCTTCCAGATTTTCCAAAGTAGGAGACCTGGCAAGATGGTCCACAACTTGTTGAGAATTTTGCTATTGTATGGCTCTGGAGTCTAATTGCTAATGGTGCTTCTGATATCCCCAAGAAGTCTGCAGGGTCTCTGGCATCTGAAAGTGAGCTTTTCCCAGAGCTGGTTGGCCATGTGGCAGGAATCCATGAGGTGCTGAATGGTTTCTTCATTGTTCTGACAATTGGGGCAGTAAGAAGGACCATGAAATCCTCATTTGATTAAGTTGTCCCATGTGAGAATTCTCCCATGATACAACAACCAGATGAAGGTGGAGACTTTGGGCCAGATCCCAGTTGTCCATATACGATTCCAGGTAGGATCAATTGGATCCTAAGAGTGAGACATTATCTGGTAAGCTTCTTTGGTGGTGTATGTTCCTCTCGGTGTGTAACCCCATCTTAGAACATCTCTACCTGTATTAACTTTAATTTTCCTGTTGGTAAGCTCTTTGTGTATCTCCATGTTGTAAGCTTCCGCTTCTTGTTGTACTATTTTCTCCACCGGTTTCCATTGCCTGAATCCCTGTGTATTGCTAGGATTCCAGTAATGTGCTACAGTGTTCTCCTGATTAGTGTCATTTCTATTATGATTTGTGCCTGGTATGAGTACTGCAATTTTGGGTCGTTGTTGCCAGGAATCTGTCCAAAAACGTGTTGTTCTCCCATCCCTTATCTCCCAAAAGCTATGCTGATGGATGATGTCTTTGTGTTGCTTGGCCGCGTTCCAAATTAAAGATCCTTTGGGCATGGTAGTTATCCTTATTAGTTCTTGTTGCGGTTGGTTGTTGGCATACTTTGTTGTCCATAATTGCGCCCATGGCTTCTGTGGACCAGAGACCCATTGCCACCATATTTTGGCTCCCATCAAGATGTTGCTGTGTTGTGGATCACGCAAGCTGAGACCCCCCTGCTTTTTAGGCTTGCAAACCTTTTCCCATTTGACCAAGGCCCATTTTCTGTTTTGTCCTGTAGAACCCCATAAGAAGTTGCGTTGCAGATTCCTAATTCTCTTTAGTACCCATTTCAGAGTAGCAAGTACAGAGAACAAATAGAGGGGCATGGATTGTAGAACTGCTTTAATCAAGACTAATCTGCTTGCCATGTTGAGAGTCCTATGAGTCCAAGACTGGAGCTGACTATCCATTTTCTCCAAGAGTTGATGCCAAGAAACATGCTTTAAGGCGGAATCTATGAGTGGTGCTCCTAAATACTGAGAAGGAAGCTTGGCTTGAGGGAAGCCTATGATTCGAGCAATGATTCTTTGGGTGGTAATAGGGGTGTTGAAGAAAAAAATTTGAGATTTGGTGGTATTGATGGTTGTGCCGGAAGCAGCTGAGAATGTGTCTAGAAGTACTTTGAAGGTTCTGGCTTCATTAACAGAGGGGTGACCAAAGAGCATATTGTCATCAACGAATTGCTGATGTGTAATAGCGGTGGAGCCATGGACAGAGAGACCTCTAAGATCATGAGAATGAGCAGAGTGCTTTATGAGATGGCCAAGACCCTCAGCCATAATGATGAAAAGAAATGGGGACAGAGGGTCCCCTTGACGAATTCCCCTTGACGGGTGATACGGTTTAGAGGGGATACCATTAACAAGGACAGAGCATAGCGGAGAGGAAACAAGGGTCATTATCCACCTTACCCAGGTCGGGCTGAATCCGAAGGCTGTTAGCACGCTTTTTATGTAAGTCCAGCTGAGCTTATCAAAGGCTTTGGAAAGGTCGATTTTCAGTAGCATTCCGACCTATTTGCTTTTTTTTGAGAGAGTGGATGGTTTTATGAGTGAGAATAATGCCATCTAGAATTTGGCGACCTTTGACATACCCAGATTGCTTTGGGGAGATGAGAAGAGGGAGGAGCGATTTGAGGCGATTGGCTATGAATTTTGAGATAATCTTATAGATAACATTGCAAAGGGAAATAGGCCTGAACTTCTCCGGAGTGCTTGGTTGAGCAACTTTAGGAATAAGGGCAATGAAGGTTTCATTGAGTGAAGGGAGCAACTAGTGCATGACTCTAGATTCTTCTACCACATTCCAGACATCTACTTTGATTAAATCCCAAAAGTGGTGGTAAAAGTTGGACGTGAAGCCGTCAGGACCCGGCGCTTTCCCAGCCTTCAGTTGTTTTGAAGCTTCTTCGACCTCCAAGATGGTGACTGGTCTTAACAGAAGTTGATTATGCTCCTTCGTGATGAGTTTAGGAATATGCTTGAGTATTTCATTGATTGCTTGCTTTCTATCTGTGTGCTGCTCTTGATGAACAATTTTGAAGTGATTTGTGAGCTCTTCCTCTATATCTTCCTGTTTCTCCATTTTGTCTCCCTGTGAATTTTGAATGTGAGAGATTGTGTTATTCATTCTTCTTTGTATGGTTGTACGGTGAAAAAACTTGGTATTTCGTTCCCCTTCTTTCAACCATCTGATTCTGGACTTCTGTCTCCATAGCATTTCCTCTTGTCTGCCTCTTTCATCTAGTTGTGTTATCAGTATTTGTTCTTGTCTGGCATACTCCTCTGTTCTGCCCTCTAGGATGATCTTTTGCTGTAGCTCTGCCATACTCTGCTCAAGCGCTTTCTTCTCCTGAAAAATGTTGCCAAAGATTGTATAGTTCCATATTTTGATTTGTTTTTTAATATGCTTCAATCTTTGTTGGAATTGGTACATGAGAGAGCCTCCATTGGGTATGAAACTTTCCCACGCTATTTTGACTACTGTATTAAACTCAGGGTGGGTGAGCCAAAAAGCTTCAAACTTGAAGGGTTTTCTGTTTGAGTTTCCTGGATTTTTCCATTGCAGAGAGATGGGCCAATGATCCGATCCAGCTAGGGGTAGGATTGAAGCACATATGTCGCCACCAAGATGGACGAAGTTGTCTGAGATTAGAAATCTGTCCAACCTGGATGCGATTTGCTGAGTACCAGATCTCTTGTTGTTCCAGGTAAAGATGCCGTTGTCAAAAGGTAAATCTGTTAGTCTATTTTGTTGAATATAGACTTTGAAGTCATTTCTTTCTTTTTCCAGTTTTCTTCTACCCCCCAATTTTTCCTCCAGCCGTGTGATCATATTGAAGTCGCCACCTGTTAACTGGAGTGGATGAGTTCTTGTAGCATTGAGAATTTCCAATGTTTCTAATAGCTTAAGTTTTTGTGTACTTTCTTGTGGAAAGTAAATATTGGTTAAATACCCATGTATGTTGGTGCCAGGTAGGTGGAACATTGCCTGTATGAAGTGATGCGAGGCATAGAAGTTTGTTAAGGAGACCTGCTGAGTGTTCCAAGCTATGGCTAACCCTCCCGAGGCACCTGTTGCATCAACTGTAACTGTTTGACATCCTGCCCAGGCTTTGGATAGTATGGATTCTAAAGTGCTGGAGCTACATTTTGTTTCTTGCATAAATGTAATGTATGGTTATTCTTTCTTAACCATTTTCTTCATCATTTTGTACTTCCCGGGACCATTAAGTCCTCTTCCATTCCATGAGATTAGCTTCATGGTTGACTGGTAGGTAGGGACCGATAATATTTGGTCAACTTAGAGCATCTACCCAATTCCACGAGCATTTCCCCAATTAAAATGGTGCGTTGTAAGTCTATTTTCCTACCTCTTTTCTTCCCCTCATTGATGATATGTTTTCCATCCCATCAACCTCCTTGTTGTATGCCCAGAATGTTATGTTGATGCATTCGTGTGATCACTACTTCCAGATTCTCCAATTGTCTTTCCGGTATTGTGTCGAACTCCTTCCTTTTGCAAGCTTGCTCAAGACTGAAAATGTCTATTTCCCCAAGATCAAAGCTTTCTGGTTCTTCTTCCATTGAGCTTTGTTGATTGCCTTCTTCCTGTTGAGTGAGAGACTGAGTAGGTTCTGCCTAAGTATCATCAATTTCCATTATCTTTTCGGACCATAGTACTTTGTGCTGAATAGGGTTGGTGTTGTTTTGCAGATCTGAAGCAGGCTTTTCAGAGGAGATGATATTCGAAGGATGACTGGTTTTGGAGTGGGTAGGAATGGTGGATGTATGATTGTGTGGATCTGTGCTTGTCTTTGCTGGCTTGGGCGTATCTGAATCAGGTTGTTCCAGATTTGTCAAGATATCAAAGCTGTTGCTTGAGGACGGCAAATCAGAGGCTGGCACAGCAGTTTTGGGTGCTGAGGGGGGTTTTTTAGTATGCCTTTTCCGACCAGCTACCTTGGTGAATCCATCAGAATCAGATTTGTTTCCAGTTTCTATGTTTCTAAGAGGTGACCATGAGCATGGCATCTCCTGCAACGGAAGGGTACATGTTCATAATCAAGGGGCTGAATCCATTCAAAGTCATCATGCAGTAGACTTACCATGTCCGGTAGTGCATGGCCCAACTTCATGTAGATGCAGATCCGTGCATATGAAGTGTATCTTCGAAGCTTAGTTTCCTCCGCAGCCTTAATGAACTCGCCTAAGCCATTGCCGATGGCTTTTAGAGAATCCTCTTCCCAGTATTCTAGTGGAAGCGAGTACATGCGGATCCAAACTGGCGCCCAACTGAAGTCTTCTTTGTTGGGGTTAAATCTTTCTACCCAGTCTCGTAGATAAAGGCCTGCTGCATTGAAGAAGTAGGGTCCTCCGTCCAGTACCCTGTTTCTATCTTCAAGGCAGTTGAAAGTGGCTGTGAAGAAGCCTTTAGGGCCCAGCTGTAGAGTTACATGACCTTTGGGCTTCCACTTCAAAATTATCCAGCCTTGCAAGGCTTTTTCAGTCGGCCAGAAACCTATAAATTTTCCGATCAGTGCATGATCTTTCATATATTGTATTTGTGCATTGATTCTATGGCTAGGCAGCTCAATCTTGGGCCTTTCTGTAGCAATGGATTTGCATGTTGGCGATGAGGCTTTCCTCGTTTGACCTGATGTTGCTTGTCTGTCCTCTGTCTCTTGTACCAGATTTTCTTGTTCATTCTTCTGTGTCTGTTGTGCAGGTCGTGCCTCAGACTTCTCTGGATTCTCTGTTCTGCCCTCTGTTGGGTTTTCCGTAGTATTATTTTTGGGGGGAGGCACTGATGCCTCCCCCATTGGACTGTTCATTATTCCTTGCGCTCAGAACTACAGTGCCAGTCCTGACAATGTTTTTGTCTGAGCTTGGAAGACTACAGGTTCAAGCTGTGTGCCGTCGGTGGTTATGATAGGAACCCTAGTTCCTTAGTGCGCCATTGTAGCCTCACCTTTCCTTCATAATCATTACTTATTGATCCACATTAACCCTGAAAGAGTATCACAATTATGAAACAAGTATGCATCAAAAGGTAGTGGGCTTGGCCCAGTTTAGACTAACTACTCGCACGACGAGCTACGACCTTGCTCGGGATCGAACACAAGACCGGTCTGTCATGATGAGGCCGACTTTACCACTACGCCGCCTCCACGACCTTATTTAGTGCTTGACTATTGATTATGTCATCTGGTTTATTTATTTAACATGGTATGTTTGCAAGTGGTTGAATGATTGATGAATTGCTTAATATGAGTATGTGTTCAAATGATTTTGTTTTAATATGATTGTACTAACATGTATGTGTTGAGACAGTTGATATGTACTTGAATGTAGTTGATAGTTGTAGTATTATGTCTAATTACTATGGATTATGACATGATTGTTTGTAAAAGTTGATTTCAAATTGATAAATATGATTGTCTTGATATTTGAAACATGTGGTTGACATATGTGAGCATGATGCAGGGAGTTGCATGGCAAGAGAGATTGCCATGAATTGTGAAGAAGGCTTAGGTTGAGCTTTCCCTTGGATGCACTGGGAACCATGGGGATTGAGTCATGGTGTTTGTTGTTAGTCTTGTGCTTTTCTTCTTTTGTGATTTTCTTGCGCTTGATTTGCAGATTTGTTTATGTCTAGAGTATGGTCATACCACTTTGTTTGTGGAGTCGTGTTGTTATTGGTTTTCATGATTTTCTTGTTTTTGTTGTTTTCGTTCTTACCTTTTATGTTTTGAGTCTTGGGAATTGGTTGGGAAAGAGGAAAGTTGATGGAAATCGGGAGAAGATGTGTGGTACCCAACCGATGATATAAGACCCAGATGAAGCTTTGTGCATGAGTAAGCATAACGGAAGGTAAGACTATGACAATTGGTTGGACTGGTTGGGTCCATTGTGCTAAATGGAGAGTAGTAGCGCAGACACAAGAAATGTAACCAGAAAAGGTAAAGTAAATAGATCATCGATGTCATATGTTTTGGATATGTTGGGAACTATTTCTCTAAATGCTTGTGCATAAATAAGGAAGTTCCCTTAACCTAGACCTTATGTTATCTGGTAATTATTTTATGGTCATGATTATGTTGAAGTTTATATATGTATACATGCATGTATGTATGTATGTCATTGTTTGACAAGATCATGATTGTTTTATGCTAATGTTTATATATGCACGTATGTATCCATGTATTTATGGTACTATCTAACAGGGTTGTTAGGGACCATTCTTGTGGAGGAATGATTGCTTATGCAGGAGAACGACATGAAGAGGTTCTTGGTCTTACAAGGAATGAATTGGGAAGAGTAGTCACGACAAACATACGAGGTCAGTATCATGTGGATATGATTTGGTATTGTATACTTGCATTATGCCTATGTTTATGTTATGATAGGTAATGTTGAAGGATACATCAACAAAGTGAAAGTAGTGTGGTCTGCAGCATGCTAGGATAAGCATGGATGAGATACTGGAAGCAAGCTTTCTTTGTAAGGACAGTGTGGTTTTGGATGTATGGTACTATTCTTATGCATATACTGTATATGTTGTACATGTTTCATATATGATATGTGCACATGCGGTGTTGTGTATATATAGTGTGTGTACATATTGTTTATGCAGTGTTATGTACAGGATGGTACAGATAGTGTTATATGAATGTTACATATTCAATACTGGGTTTAAATGATGTTATGCGCATGTTGGATATGAAGTGTTGTGTACAGATGATGCTATATATGTGTTGGGTGTGCAATTCTATGTACAAGTGGTGTTGCGTGCATCTAGTACATTGGTATTATGTACATATGGTGTGGTGTGCATGATTGTACAAGTGGTGTCGTGTGCGTGTGGTGCTATGTACATATTGTACAAGTTGCACTGTGTGCACATGGTGTTAGGTACATGTTGTGCATGTAGCACTGTGTACATGTGGTGTCACGTACATGTCATGCATGTGGTACTGTGTACATGTGGTATTGTGCATGCATTGTATAGTGGTGTAGTGTACATGTGGCGTTTTGTACACGTTGTGCAAGTGGTGCCATGTACATGTGATGTTGTGCACAACTTGTGTAGGTGGTGCGGTGTACCGGTGGTACTATGTACATGTTGTACATATGGTATTGGTGTACGTGTGGCATTATGTGAATTTCATCCATGCTATGTTATGGGCATGTGGTATTATGTATGTTCATCATGTAGTCGTGGAATTGCATCATGTGTATTCGTTGTGTTGCAATTTGTGTAGGTACATCTATTGGGTGGTATTGCACATCGAGTATAGATGGATGCACTGTGTTGTACACTGGCTATAGGTGTATGTGTTGTACGTCAGGTGTAGGTGCATGTATTTCATGGTGTTGTGTGTCAGGTGTGGTTGTATGTGTGTGATGCACACTATGCGTATGTGCAACTGGTAGAGGAGAAGGCATTGGGTGTTTGCTGGGTGTGGAAACCGATCCGATGTCTATACAAAAGAACAAAGGCAGAAGTAAGGATCGATGAAGGATAGGTATCAATATTTTAATTCAATTTTATTATGCATGAGATTTATGACTATGGTATATGATGATTATATGTGATCTATGATTTTGGTTTATGATCGTTACATGTGATTTATGATTTTGATCTATGATGGTTGTGTTTGAGCTAACCTGATGTGATATCTTTATATATGTTGATTTGGTCAAATATGCTAGTTTGACTTGTTGTGACAGGAAGCAAACAGGATTGAAAATGTACCTTATTGACGAGCTACCAATGAGGTATGATGTGAATTTATTTTCAATTTATTTCAAATCTAATGGAAGTTATGTGTTTGGTACAGGAATTCATGAAATGCCCGATTGGGTAGTTGAAATCAACTACAAGAATTAGCAGCTTGATATGGTGGTTTGGTGGTTGCTTATGGTGGTTTGGTAGTTGCTTTATGATGGTTTAGTATTTGATTTATGTTGGTTTAGTATATGCTTTATGATGGTTGATATATGCTTTATGATGATTTGATATATGCTTTATGTTGGTTGATACATGCTATATGATGTTTTGATATATGCCTTATGATGTTTTGATAGATGCTATATGATGATTAGTGTATGATTGATATATGTTTGGTATATTATTTGGCATATGTTTTGGTATATATATTTTGATTAGGTTTTTATATGTACACCCGTGTATGGATGTAAATACCATAACGAGCTATGTTATAAGGCTCCACTATGCGGTATGGGTGTTATGTTATTATGCTATCATGTGGTTATGTTATCATGATGTTATGATGTCATATGAGTTTTTAAGCAGGATGATCATTGTAAATACCGTAATGAGCTATGTTATAAAGCTCCACTATGCGGTATGTTGTCATGTTTCATGATGTTATGTCTTGAGTAGATCTTTCATTGTAAATACTGCATTGAGCTGGGTTATAAAGCTCCATGAGCAATATGTTTTCTGTCAGCAGGGTGCTGATATATATGTGTGATTGAACACTGAGGATGGTGTCCCCCAAGGGGGAGGGTTCTGTAACATCCATGGTGAAAATTCCATGTAAAAATATATAAATACCACAGATGATGGGACACGTATTCCAAGCTGAATGTTTGGCATGACATCCTAGGGGATGTTCATTTGGTTGTTTATGGCTAAGGAAATTGGCAAAGGCAATGGCTAAGGCATTAAAGAGGCAAAAAGGTATTTTGGAACATTTATTTATGAAAATAATGTAAATTAGGAGAAAAGGAAGGTGAAAGGTCACATTTTGAATGTGAGGAGGAAATTGAAGAAAAATAATGGAAAATGAAGAAAATAGAGGCCTCATTAATAATAAGGCTTATGAGGATCAATAGGTAAGACTTGGTCAGTTCAGTTTTGGAGCTCTCTCATTATTCTCTCTCTCTCTCATACTCTTTGTTACTTAGAGTTTTCTTGGAGCACTCTTGGAGGGGGTGGCATACTTGGATTATTGGAGCAAGAAGGCAAGGACGAGAAGGAAAGCACAAGAGGGTGTCGGCATTAGTAGCTACATCATATTTTCTTGTTGGTACCGAGTTGCATGTATGATTTCTTCACTAGTTTTGGCATGCATGGCATATGCATGTGGTTTCTTGGTTATGATCTGTCATTGACATGGAGGATGACCGATATTGATAGTAGATTGCTTAGCCTTGCCATTTCATGGATAGCCATGGTGATTGTGGGTTTACTTTCATTGCTTTGTTTTGGTTGGTTTTCATTTTTCCATAGCTTGGGTTGAGTTACAAGTCCTAAAAGCCCTAGTTGAACAAACGCTCTGGAAGCCCTGTAACAACTTGGTTTGAGTTACTAGTCCTGGAAGCCCTGGTTGGACAAACGCTCTGGAAGCCCTTGGTAAGTTGAGCTACTAGTCCTGGAAGCCTTGGTTGGAAAAACACTCTAGAATCCCTTGGCAGGTTGAGTTACTAATCCTAGAATCCTTGGTTGGAAAAACACTCTGGAAGCCCTGTATAAGTTGTGGGTTGAGTTACTAGTTCTGGAAGTCTTGGTTGGACAAACGCTCTGGAAGCCCTGGAAGGCTTGGATGGAGACCAATCTGATGATGGTTTTTGGTGATGTCCGACCGTGAGGTGGAATCACTGTCTAATGGGTTGAGGTGGGTGGCCTCTGAAAGCCCTGGATGTGTTTTGATTGATGTGTTCTATGAGATCCCACATTCATGCTTGGAATATGGCACGAGGGTGATTAGCTAAAGAGAGACTTGGCTCAGCCAATCTATGGTCGGGTGGAACGTGGTAGTCCCATATTCGGTTGTTTCATTGCATTTATTAATGAAAAATAATTCATTCCCTTGATTTTCATGTGCAAAAGTACTGACGTATATATGGATTTTGATGGCTGGTATGTTTATTGTATTTCTGTTCCTATTATGTTTTTTAATATGCACATTTACCCCGGAGGTTGTTACACAAACCAAAATAGTTACATATAATACTATACATAGGCATAATATTCATTTTTTTTACAAAATACCTTGCTTTTGTTCCAGGGAAACCAAAATGGATGATTGTGCACAGGAGGATGTTAAGGAAAAGAAATCTTGGGTCCATCTAGTAATTAAAATTCTTGAAAATCCATCTGTATCTAGAGACACAATGATCCAATCTTTTAACCACTTCTCAAAAAAATATTGAGCCTTTTCCCTAGAAGTCATCGTCTCTTGCACAAGAATAATGTTTGAATTATGACTCCAGATAATCCTTTTGAGGGAAAGTTACTTTTGGAGTCCCGCAATCCACTAAGCATTGAAGGAGAGGATTATCATGGGGGACCCTAAGACATGGCTTTTCTTGCTCCAAGGGCCCTAAATGTAGTGTATGCCGACGCAAATCTTGTCACGCGAAATAGACTTTGTATGCTCCCAAAAACATGTTCTGTTCATTTTCCAAAACATGCGAATTTGGAAAAAAAATTGACAGGCCAGTCAGCAGTCTACTGCTGACATGGAATAGATGACTATGTTTTCTTCAATAGATCTTATAATATGAATATTTACCATAAAGAAAATTACAAATAAGAAAAATTTAACAAGATAAATCATCTCCTCTAACCTCTCTATTTTTCGACATTAAATCTATATCATATCTCAAAAGGCTGGTGTCATTTTCTTTCATTTCAGAATAAATAAAAACCTCAAACCAAAGAGAGCAGGAAGAGTGATTTATAATTAATCAATGTGTAACAACCCCTAGTTTATTTTCTATGTAAATAAAAATATAAGACCCAAGTCATGGGACACGTATTCCAAGTTGAATGTTAGTTGAAACATAGTGGTGGGCATCACTAGTGATTAATTTATGACTATGGAAATTGACAAAGGAATTGGAAAAGGAAAAGTGGCAATAATTGACATTTTATTTATGAAATAAAGAAAAATCGGAGAAAACAAAGGTGAAGAGTCATAGATTTGCATGAGAGGGAAATTGAAGGAAAAATGAAGGAAAATGAAGTAAATAAAGGCCTCGATGATGAAAAGGCTTTTGAGGATCAATTCATAGTTTTTTGTTGGTTATTCATCTGACAATTTTTGGGTGGAGTTCTCTTCTTTTCTCTCATACTCTTACATTGGATTTGGAGAAAGAAGGCAAAGGAAAGTAGGAAAACACAAGGGAACAAGTGGATCAACAACTACATATGGATTGCTTTGCAGGTAATAGGTTGCATGTGAGATTTCCTTGCTGATTTATGGATGCATGGTATATGCATGTGATTTTTTGGTTATATGTTGTAATTGACATGGAAATTTCCTTTAATTGACAGTGGTTTTAGCCTTTCCTTTCCATTTCCTAGATAGCCATGGTGTTGTGGTTTTCTCCACTTGATTGTTTTCTGATTGGCACTCATAATTCCTTATGGCCATGGGTTGGAACAAACACCCTGGAAGCCCCGAAATAACTTGGGTTGAGTTACTAGTCCTGGAGCCTCGGTTGGGACAAACACTCTAGAGCACTTGGTGGGTTGAGGTGCTAGTCCTTGAAGTTGAGTTGGAAAAACGATCTAGAGCCCTAGAAGGTTGTCGGTTGAGTTACTAGTTCTTGAAGCCCTTGACAACTTGGGTAGAGACCGATCTGGTTGGTGTTAGTGATGTCCGACCATGGAAGTGGAGTCACTATGGTTGAGGATTGAGGTGGTTTGGCCTCTAGAAGCCATGGTTTGGCCTCTAGAAGCCATGGTTTGGTTAGTCTTGGTTTATTCCATGAGATACCACATTCATGCTTGGAATATGGCATAGGGGTGATTGGCTGAAAGAGAGATTTGGTTCAACCCAATCTATGGTTGAGTGGTATGTGGAAGTCCCTAACTTGGTTGGTATTTTCCTATGGTAATATGAGGCATTTCCTTATTATGATATATGAGTGTTTGTAGTATTATATTGGTGATATTATGGTTGAGTTGCCATGTTTTATGTGTTGGTTATTTTCTGGTTATATGCTAATATGAACGTATGGACTAATAAGTGTTGTTGCAGCTATGTGGAGAGGGCATAGAGCCTTCTTGGTAATTCTCATATGAATCTCAGACTATTATGATCAGATATGCATTTATGACTTGTAGCTTACATGTTTTCCATGTGTTTGACATAATTTTTAGTGTGTTATAGACGTTCTAGGTCAAGTTCTGGATTCAAGTTTGAATTTTTGGCTTTTTCCTCATATCAATAATGATTATGGAAAGTCTCAGACAACTATGGGCAGTGGTCTAGATGATGACCTGGAAAAGTGGCTCAAATATTGGGACCGCACCCTCTAAACTGGAGATTTTGGGCTATAACTGCATGGAAGTAGTGTCATGCATGCGGTTGGAGCCCTATAACCACAACCTTGCCTTGATGTGCATGCGGTTGGAGCCCTATAACCACAACCTTTCCTTGATGTGCATGCGGTTGGGGCTTAAGATGTGAGAAAAACAACCTCAACTCAGGGTTTGGTCACCTAGGTGGTCCTTTGGTCCTTGAGTGTCCTATAGCCCTAATTGATGTTTGTGATAAGTTAGTTGTCGGCCCCAATTTCTTAACTGAAACTTGGAGGTTGGGTCATGTCATAGTAACTCTTCGTCTCATGTTTACCTTAGCAAGTCAGTGAAATCAGGTAAATGTGGGAGGGGGTGGTTACACAATGACATGCTTTTCAATGTTCAGATTATGATGATCACATCCACTAAGATATAAATGGTTTACCAAACCTTAAGAAGGCAAGAGATTAATCATAATTCTTTAACATTTTATTCCTTTGCTCAAAGGAACCACGAGAAGTGTTTTCAAAACACCATATTTTTGTTGAGTTAAAAGGTCAGGAAGGTTGCTGACATATGTTTTGAAAATTAAATCAAATGTGATTATAAAATGGACAAACTAAACGAATTTTCTTTTCATCTTCAACTCTTCTAACAACATTGTTAGAGCTTTTATAATTTAAAAAATATTGATATATGTAAACATATTATCTTAAATACTATTATGATGGTTGACTTCTAAATAATAATCTTCTAATATAAGAACATTTTGTATCTAATTTTTAATTTATTTAGTTAAAATGATAGTAGTAAAATAAAATCATTTGAAAAAAAATAAAAAATAAAAAATTATTAAAAATTTAAATATTTAAAATTTAGATTATATTTTTATATTAAAATGAATTGATATATTAGATATCATTTTTGGGATTCAACTGCGTTAAATAAGTCATTCAAACGTATGACCATTTCCATGAGAGGTAGTCGTAACTAACTAATTTCTCATGATTTTTGAATAGTTCACTTAGCACTCATTGCATCGGGTGATGCTCACAGGGGTGAAGAAGTGGGATTGAAACTAGTGAAATGTGGAGAACGAATCACATAGCATCAATCATCACTTCCGGGGCTTGATTGTGGGGAAAAACTCCACAGTTAAGCGCGCTTGAGCCAGAGGAGTTCTGGGATGGGTGACCTCCTGGGAAGTCCTGGTTACCGGGTGCAAGCCCCGGAAGTGATGATTGATGCTATGTGATTCGTTCTCCACATTTCACTAGTTTCAATCCCACTTCTTCACCCCTGTGAGCATCACCCGATGCAATGAGTGCTAAGTGAACTATTCAAAAATCATGAGAAATTAGTCAGTTACGACTACCTCTCATGGAAATGGTCATACGTTTGAATGACTTGCCCCGGAAGTGATGATTGATGCTATGTGATTCGTTCTCCACATTTCACTAGTTTCAATCCCACTTCTTCACCCCTGTGAGCATCACCCGATGCAATGAGTGCTAAGTGAACTATTCAAAAATCATGAGAAATTAGTCAGTTACGACTACCTCTCATGGAAATGGTCATATGTTTGAATGACTTACTTAACGCAGTTGAATCCTGGTTACCGGGTGCAAGCCCCGGAAGTGATGATTGATGCTATGTGATTCGTTCTCCACATTTCACTAGTTTCAATCCCACTTCTTCACCCCTGTGAGCATCACCCGATGCAATGAGTGCTAAGTGAACTATTCAAAAATCATGAGAAATTAGTCAGTTACGACTACCTCTCATGGAAATGGTCATACGTTTGAATGACTTACTTAACGCAGTTGAATCCCAAAAATGATATCTAATATAATGCACTGCGTAAATCCCCCATACATGAATTGATATATTCAAAAAAGTTTTTAGCTATAGTTGAGTTACAAATGTTGTTATTTGAAAATGATTTTAAATGATTAATTAATTAAACTTTATGATTTGACTAGTTAAATATATCGGTAAAACAATATTAATACTCAATAAAAAAAACAAAAACACTAAAAAAACATAAATTAGAAACACTTTGGTAAAAAAGTCAAGTTACATCAATAAATGTATTATTTATTTATAATACATGTACATATTGATAAAAAAAATTAATTAAACTTATAACGCTGAAAAAGTTTTTAGATAAATAAAATAAAAATCAATTTTTCATAAAAACTCAAAAAAAAAAAAAAAACAAAACAAAAAAACTTAACCGATTTTTTATAACAACATCAAAATAAAAATCAGTTTTCTTTAACAAAACAAAACAAAAAAACTTAACCGATTTTTTATAACAACATCAAAATAAAAATCAGTTTTTTCAAGAAAACAGAGAAAAAAATAAATTTAATTAAACTTATAACCCTGAATAATAATAATAATAATAATAAATAAATAAATAAATAAAAAAACAAACAAACAAACAAACAAACAAACCAACCAACCGTTTTCACCTAGAAATTTTCTATTTAATTAAACTTACAACCCTGAACACAGTTAAAACATATAATCACTTACTTAAGTTTAAGCTCTACCAGATTTCGTAATTGATCTTAAATTATAGACACGTTACCATCTTTTGAATCGAAACGGCCAGGGTTCGAAACACAGAACTGACCAATGCAAACATCCTCTGAAAATCCTCATTGTGACGGAACCTCAAAGCCAGCGACCAAGGCCGCGGCGAAGCCTTTTTAGAATCGCCTCAGCCACCACCGAGACACTTCTTGGCCTCTTCCCTAAAATTTCGTTATACATGCTCCGCTTCGCCTCCTCCTTCTCCTCGATCCCTTGGATTTTTTCCTCGCAGAGGGCACAAAGGCCGGCGAGGCAGAAGAAATTGGCCTCCTCCTGGAGCTCGCGCAGGAGGCAGACGTCCTACACCCACACGGTGCCGCTGCGTAGATAATTCAAGACGTGCGCGAACCTCTGACCATCTCTGTCGATTATGATGACGGAATTCTTGCTATTCTTATCATCTTTGGGCCAATGGCGGAGCACCAGGGCAGCGAGCATAGAATCTTTGTCCGCGCACAGAGTCTTCCGCGAGGTTTCGAACACCTGACCTCCCACCCGCAGCGTCAACCAGTCCTCCTCTCTGTCATTTCTTGGCTCTTCCTGCCAGTTGGGAAGGACCGTCTGCTTCATTGAGTCCGTCATTTTTCCTGATCAAAGCCTGAGTATTCTGTTTTGTCGGTGCTTTATGGACTGAATAGGATTCGAACCAGGAACTCGAGATTGAAAATGATTTTGCAATCTGCGTGACACGTGTCTTCACCAATGGAAGTACAAGAATGAAATCACTAATGAGATTCAGAGGTTTATGGGTGGATGATATGTTTTAATTAATATGCTTATGTGTATTAATACATTTTATCCACTAATTTTATTAGGTATTTGCCGACATGAAAATAATGACTGAAATGTTTAACAACTACATTTTATTTACAAATTAATAAATTTAAATTTAAAATTTCGTATCTGTTTGAAAAAAAACGCTAAGAGTAATAAAAAAATAATGAAAATTTTAAAAAATAAAAAATAATTATACAAAACATTTAAATAACACGTGAAGAAATTGGATTCCTCTTAGCTCATGTTAGATCCATATTGATCTATGCTGGTATAAATTAATTGATTGATAGACATCAATCTATAATAAGCATAGAAGCACTTGCTCTATGTACTAACATATCTTGCATATAACACGAGGTGATATGACATTTTTATAATTGATTAATTTGAGATACATCAATTAAAAGAACATAACTAACTTGGACATAAATCTAAACCATTGATTTATGCATATTATTATGAATATTCTTGCATATTTTGTGGAAGTTAAATTTCTATCATCCACCTAATAATTATTGATAATTAATTTAAAATTATGAAAAAACTATTCTGAAATAGACACGCCTATGGGCGTAATCAAAATTCTAGAAGGCCTATTTTGAAATAGACACACCTATCGAGATAATTATGTTTGTGAATATTTAATTATATTTAGAGTTTTTTAGTTTAGTTGTTTGTCTTTGGCCAAAGCAAAAATTAATACTATAATTTTATTTATAAAAATGGTTGGATATAACATTAATTCTTCATCTTGAATCTCGACAATAAGTTTTGAGCTATGAATCTCCAAAATCCTAGTTGACCTGTTGCAATCCCTAATGGCATCTAGTTCTATGAGGCCTGCTCCCCTTAGGCCCTGACATTGATGCATTTAATGCTCTTATATCATCGCAGTCCAAAATCCCAAGATCACAACTTGCCAAATTTGTGAAAAAGGCCAAATAAATTTCAAAAGTCACGATGAACACTAAAAAGTTTGATGGTTTAGCTCATCAAGATTATCCCCTCCCCCAAATCTCTTAAAGGAAAAGTCTTAAATAAAAACTAGAGGCCTTTGATTAAAGGAAAAGTCTTAGCCTCCATTTGCGGAAGAGGTTTTTTTACCTTTTATTTTGTAGATAAATCTAAGAGTGACTTAATATTCATAAGTGTTCTTTATTTTAAGGTAGTTCAAGGCTTATATGTAGACAAATCGAGTCCATATTCAACCTTGAAAATGATGTTCCTTTTACTATTCTTGTCCAGGTAAAACTCCCCTAACTTCCCCTCCACCACTGGAATGATGAAACTTCCAAAAATATTGGTAATCCCATGAGAAAGTATTTAGATAGAGCAAAACCAAGAATAAAATGTTTGTTTGTGCCCACATTTGAGTTGAAGTTGATTTGGAGAAATGCGTCTCAAAAGTAATACAACTATCTTTAAATAATTAGACCTTCCTCTCGGAAGTTGACTATGACCTACTTCCATTCACATGCAAGGTCTATCATGAATATGGTCATTTTGCTAGAAATCATCCAAAATCTTCAAATGCCCCCTCCTGGAAGGAAGAAGGATATAACTGATAGATTACCAAGAGAAGAAGAGGTCCCTCAAGGCCACAAATTACCCCTTAGGCCCTTGAGAATCATATTGTTCCTAAGGTATCGCTTCCCCTCAACAACCTTTATGGGATCACTCTTCAACAAATCTGCAAGCTAGTTCTAAAAGATCTCCCAGAAACCAGTTTGAAGTACTAAATGGACTAAAGAATATATAGGAAACATACAAAAATTTTGAACATGTTCATGAGAAGGAAGCTTCCCCAAGAGAGCAAGAGGAATAAGGTATGAATTCAATTGAAGATATCCCAATGCCTATGCAATTTCCAAAGGAAGAAGAATCAAAAGAAGGAGAAACCCTTCTCTCCCCAAATACCTCCATCAACCCTCTTTATTATGTTCCAATGGATAAGGAGCTCTATGGAAGTGATATTGCTTGTGATATCCTTGTAGAAAGGCTACACATAAAGGGAAGAAGACTATCAAATAGAGATACTTGCTTTGAGCAAGCTAATAAGGGTTGAGAGTTGGAGACTCAAAAAATAAATCAAAGAAGAATTTTTTAGTCACCATAAGTGCAAAGAAATAGAAATTCGTTATTTTCCCTAAGAGGGGTGTGCAAGATCCATAAGTGTTGAAGGTGATCTCTTGGAATTGTAGAGGAATAGGGAATGAAAAAAGAATATCAGAAATATTAGAGAAGAAAAACCCATGATTTTCTACTCCAAAAGTCTAAATTTGGATGTAATAGGGCTTTAGGAGTGTGCCATTGACCCAACTAGGCAAAATAACTCCATCATGCTGAGCAAGCTTAACAAATCCAAAAAAAATTATCTCTGAAACAAAGAAAAAACCCAACTAATGCATTTGTAACTTACGAGGATGCTTAAGATAATTGTTGTCATAAAGCAATACTTGATCTCCAATAGAAAAATACTTCTTCTTTATATGTTTGTCATGCTAGGATATTTTTCATTCCTTCTCAACAATTTGATGGAAATATGCAAGGTACCACTCCTCATCCAACTCCCATGATTTATATAGTCATTCTCCAATGGATTCATCATCGAACATCCGAGTAGCCTGAGTAATGAAAACATTCAAAACAATAAACTCAGTTGGTACCGCAACTTCTCATCCATAAACAAACTGAAATGTTTTATACTTATGCAATTGTTTCATAGTTATATGGTAATCCCATAAATAAAGTAGTTGGAACTCGTTCATCCCAATCATCCCTGTTTGCGGAAAAAAATTTAGTAATCCAATTTCCCTAAATTTTATTAAAGGCTTCAACTTTTCGATTTTCCATGCAGATGATATGGGTTGCTTTTGTGGTGTTGGATCATGAATTCCCTCTCAGTGTAGCAATTGTATCATTAATGAAACGCAATCCTTGATCATAGGTAAGGCTCCTTGGACAACCAAATCTAGTGATGATATTTTCAAATATAAACCTTGCAGCAATATCAATAGTGCAATCTTTGACAACAATTGCTTCAACCCAACGTGTTAAATTTTAGTTGCGGTAATAATGTAGTGGGCATGAGAATGTTGTGCAGGAGGGTTGATGGGCCCCAAAAAGTCAATAACCCACTTCTCAAAAGCCTCAAGAGATCATAACGGATGTAGTGGAAGTTTATCACGATAAGATGGTTTCCCAACCCACAGACAAGCATCACATTTCTAGACATATTCCTTTTCATATCTAAAAAGAGTAGGCCGCCAATGTCAAGCTTTTAACACCTTCCTTCCAGTCACTTTTCCCCCAACATGACCTTCGGAAACTCTAGAATGGCATTCCCACAAAACATTTTCTTTTCATGGTTCAAAATACATATCTACAAAATATGATCAAGCCCCATTTTGGATCATGAATTCCCTCTCAGTGTAGCAATTGTCTCGTTAATCAAATGCAATCCTTGATCATAGGTAAGGCTCCTTGGACAACCAAATCTAGTGATGATATTTTCAAATATAAACCTTGCAGCAATAACAATAGTGCAATATTTGACAATAGTTGCTTCAACCCAACACGTTAAATAGTTAGTTGCGGTAATAATGTAGTGGGCATGAGAATGTTGCGTAGGAGGGTCGATGGGCCCCAAAAGGTCAATAACCCACTTCTCAAAAGCCTCAAGAGCTCATAACGGATGCAGTGGAAATTTATCACGATGAGATGGTTTCCTAACCCACAAACAAACATCACATTTCCAGACATATTCTTTTGCATATCTAAAAAGAGTAGGCTGCCAAAGTCAAGCTTGTAACACCTTCCTTCTAGTCGCATTTCCCCCAACATGACCTCCCTCAACTCTAGAATGGCATTCCCACAAAACATTATCTTTTTCATGGTCCAAAACACATATCTGCAAAATATGATCAAGCCCCATTTTGTACAACTGACCTGCAATAAGGTGATAGTCTGCAACTCGTACTACCATATGCCTCTTTTGAGTCATTATGTATTCATTAGAGAACTTATTGGTTGTTAGAAATAGTGTGATATCCTCCAAATAATCTGGTACTAATTAAATTCGAAACAAATCCGCATCATGCAATTGGTCATCAACTTACCCTCCCACTTCACCAAACTCCAACCAAGAAAGGCGATCTGGACCCACATGAGAGTGACCTAGTTTAACAATAACTTCAAACAAGAACCCCTAAAGCAACAAAAGCCATCTCCATATTCTCCCTTCTAAGATAGGTTTTTTAACCAGATAATTGAAAGTAGAATAATAAGTAAAGAATTTAAAAGGACCACCAAGAAGATAATGTCTAGATTTTTGGAGAGAGTTCACGATGGCGAGATCTTCCTGTTTGGTGGTCGTATAATTATTCTGAGAAGTGGAGTTTTTATGCTAGAAAAATGGATGGGATGATCTAAGTTACCTTCTCCTGGCTACGCTAAAATAACACCCAAAGAAATACCATAATCATCTATATGAACAAGAAATTCCTTGTTCCAATATGGGTAAACTAGAATCAGAGCACTCACAAGATTTTCTTTAAGGTGTTGAATGTATCATCACATTTAGTAGTTCATATATAATATTCAACTTTATTCAACAACTTTTCCAATGGTGCAGTGATCAAGGCATAGTTGTGGATAAACTGATGATAATAGCTTGTGTGTCCCAAAGTAGACCACAACTACTGAACATTTGTGGGTGGCGTTATATTTAAAATTACTGCAACTTTGGCAGGATCAATGTTTGGTCAATTTAGTGAAGTCTAAATTGCAACTTTTAAATGTCAACCCGGGGCTAGTAAGCTGATGAAGTGATGTGTACTGTATGTACTTAGGCAACTATTTCTTAAGTTTTTGTCGTTTTTAACTTTTTAAGTTTGTTTTCAAGTCTATTTCTCCTACAGTGATGTGATGGGAATGAAATAAAGTGAGTGAGGTGTGTGTGATTGTGATGAGTTTACAGCTTAAAAGGAATCTACAAGAGAGCTTTGAACAACAACTGAAATGAAATTAACTCTTAAAGGAAAAATGAAAGCATCAAATAAAAGACTAATGACCTTGGCCCAGTGTCTATGTTGCTGCAAGAAAATGAAGTTGAAAATGACATCTACATTAACTTAAAAACAAGAGCAACTACTTTAATTCTTCAATGAAATCTCAAGCAATGTACAATCTAAGTGACAAATCACACTACTTAATTTTCCCTTAACCTTTCTGCCTTTAGATGGATTGATCAATATAAGAAAGAGTTATGAGTGAGTTAGCAATGTGAGTCTTAAACAAAATAACCAAGCTGTGTTAGTGATATTTTGGTCCTCGATAAAGATATTGAATGATAAAGAAGAGACCATCAACAAGTAAACAACTTGATTAGTAAACAATTATGCAACTTAAAGAAATGATAACAAAGAAATAAAGGCTGCAAACAAAGAAGGTCAGCACCATTAGACAAGATGATCACAAGTATCACTAGCTGTGAAAAAGAAAGAAAAGAAACTGTCCCGGGCACCTAAGCAATCTGCAAAAACACACTGATCAGTCATGGAAAAGTGCAGAAATATAAATGGACAGAATTCAAAGTTATATACAACTATTGTACATGATCAAAACGTAGTAAGAAAAAGCATTCTGTACAACTATTATACAAAAGCTGATAAGAAGAAATGCATGAAATGAAAAACACTGTACAGGCCTTAAGTAAACAGGGGCCCTCTGCCTACTCCAGCTAGCTCAAAAGATCACTTAAACGCTCAAATGTAGAACAGTCTTCTCATATATTACATAGCAAAAGTAAAAGTTACAGTGGGGTTCAATATTACATAACAGCAGCTAGCTAATCAACGTTCAAATACGCTTTATTTATAGCAGAAAAACCAAACTAACTTAATCACAAACTACGCTATTCTAACAGCTGTGTGAAGAACACGTAATCTAGCACAGTCCACGGATTTAGGCAACAGTCGAGGTGGGTATTAAATCTCTGGTTGGATTCGTGTTCCCCATCATCTGCGTGGTTGAGGAAGAGGCCAGTTGTGCTTCACGTGCTCTAAACCGAACACGCATAGCCGTGCCACCATCAATTACCTTCGTTTGACCGAAGTTGCCCCCTCGTTGACCATGGGTGTTTACGACTGTTATGGCTGAGCTGGAAGGACACACACCATGTCCTTAGTGCCACGCACTTGCCCATGTGGCCCTTCTGACCGGAGGACACCTGGATCATGCCGTTTAAGAAAACAGCTGCGGAAACTGGGATCATCTGCGGAAACTGGGATCAGCTGCGGAAACTGGGATCAGCTGCGGAAACTGCAGGTTTTGAACCAAAATTCTAATCCAACAACACAGTCATTAGCATAATTAATAAACCATGTAAAAGTCCTACAATACAATGATTTAAGCAAATTGATGAAGGGAATGAGTGATAAAGGAAGGAAATGAATGGAAAAGGAGGCTGAGAGGATGTGAAAAGGAGTGCAGGTCTGAGGCTCAACATACCCCCACTGTGAGGATGTTGCATGTCCTCATGCAACCAAAACTTTGTCAGTGTTTTTCAATCCATGTGCTCAGATGCTTCTGCCAAAACATCCAGCCTTCTCCTTTTTCTCCTTGTTGCCAAAATTGTCCTTGGTTTTCTGACTAAACACTTGAATTTCAAATTGATCAAGACCCTGCTCAATTTCTTGCATTTTCTCTTTAATTTCCTGTTCTTCTTCTGCCAGAGCCCAAGGTGAAGCATGGTGTTGTCATGGACAATCTTGTCCACCTTGCTTTGTTCTTTCAATGCTTCATTCTCCTGTCTAATATGTCGGTTCAGGACTTCTAGCTCAAATACCTCTTGTTTTAGAGAGTGGACTTGTTCCTCAAGAGGCAATATTGTGCTTGGACCGGCAACAGATTGCTCCAAGGTCTCCAAATAATTATATGCCTCCTGCTGGTCAGGGTCAATGTCAGGTGTTTGTCTTGGCCTAAATTCAAATTCTTGAAGACTGCTTTCTCTTTCTTGCTGGAAGGGACTTTCCTCTCGTGGAGGACTTGGCTCAATATCTAGCTGGATTGGAGTCTTTTCAGGTGTGCCCAAATCAATGAAATGTGACTGCTTTTCTTTAGTCACACTCTTCTTTTCTATAAGTCTACTACTCCTTCTCACTTGTACACTAGTACTCTTTTGCTGACTGCTTTGTTTTTCTTTTTGTTTCTTCTTTGAGAGGGCAGTAGCTTGGAGTTCTACTAGTCTATCAGCCAAGGTTTGATAGTCCTCTTCTATTGAAGGTTCAGGGGATGAATATGATTCTTGGACAACTGCTTTCCCTTTTTCCTTTTTCTGTTTCTTAGTTTTCTCTCTCTCTACTTCTTCTTCCTGAGTAGTCTCTTGAGTTTCTATAATGGGAGGATCTTGGGCTACAACACCCTTTTTCATTCTTCTACTTCTTTTTGGGACTCTAGGAGAGCTGCTAGCGGAAGCTTCAGTTACCTCTTGAAAATGATTCTTGACTAAAAACTTTTCCCATGTATCATTGTTGTTTTTCAATTGGTCCTCTATAAGAATTTTAATGAACCCATGATGATACAAGTGAGGTTCAATATTGCCTATATTCTTTTGGACACTAAAACTCATTTTTGTTAGGCTTCTTAACAGAAAATAGGGCAAATTGATGGCATGGCCCTCCATGAAGTTCATCATAATTCTAGCATGGTACATATACATAGTGCCAAAGCGGCCTTCACATGTTATAAACTTTTGAACTAATAACAACAATGCAGTCCATTCTTCTTTTATAACATGTACAGGAATCCCTTTGGTGAAGACTGAAGTGTCCATACCTGGATTCTTAAGAATATTTTTCCATTCTTGATCTTCAACCCCTCTATTCTTGAACCATCGGTCTCCCACCATAGGTAAATTAGTTGCTGTTGCTATAGAGTTTTCTGTGACTGTGAATTTCAGATCTCCTATCTCCACAGTACTTCCATTGAATGAACGAGCAAACGTTTTTGTTACCTCCTTATCATATCCTTTGAATTTCTGAATGAACTTCAACCATTTTGCCTTTTTTAACGCTTCCTTTGTCTGTGGGTATCCTTCTAGATACTTTGAACCTTCAGGCTCAGCTCGAAGCAATTTCCCCATCTCAACTTCGGTTGAAGCTTTGACTGTATATGGATACTCAAGGAGGATGCTCACGGGAAAGACAGATAGACTACGGCTGTAAGTGAAATAGCCGCACTGTAATGCGAGGTAATACAGTTTGAAAACGGAACTGTGGAGCTTGAAACAGAGCTGCGGGGTTTGAAACGAAACCGTGGAGTTTACAGCAAAAACGAGAGCGGAAATGGGTGTGAAGGTGAAGAAGTGGAAGACAAGCACGAGAATGAATTCGAATGCGTGCGAAAACGGAGTGATAAGGGCATGAAATAACGGCCAAATCCCTTGGAGTCGGACGGCTTTCATACACGTTTCGGTTTTTGGCTGCGGAGATCGTGGTGGAGAAGAGACGTAGTACGATAGGTCTCTTCTTCCTCGTACGGCTAATTAATGAAAGCGCAGTCTCGATTTGAGTTTAAACTAAGGGTGATTATGAGACTGTTATGAGGATCTGAGGTGGATGAAGGATGATCACGGCAGAGAAATGGGATGATCTTTGCTTAATCATTGCATTTAGTGACTCTGTCCACGATTAATAATTATGCACAACATGACATTCAAATGGTTGTTTGGAGAAAAATTTTGATCATACCTTTATGGGTTTACCATCTGTTGATTAAGGTTGTTGATCCATGATTGCCTTTTGATCCTTCAGGTGCCTTCCATCCTTGTTGCCCTCTGACTGTGATTTTTTTGAAAACAGAGTACTGCTGCTGTAAAGACAGAGTGTGCTGGCTGCGGAATCTGGTGCGAGCTGCGGAAACAGTTCTCAGCTGCAGAAACTGAAACAACACCCTTCTGTCTATACAAAAAGTAGTTAGAGAAGACTTAACTAAATGAAATAGTCCTGAGAGGGACTTTTATTGATGAAATGGAGTGAGATGAATGAAATGAAATGAAAATGAAGTGGAATGAAAATGAAATGGAATGGAGATGAAGTGGAATGAAATGGCGAATGAGATGGAAAGAGAGAGAGATTTTATTTGGAAAATATAAAGTGTCAGGTGCCCCTGATTTTCACCTTATATTTTCTGCATAAGACCGCCAATCCAAGATTGGTTTTCAGGCTTATACAAGAGACCTTTTTTTTTTCAATTGAAAGAAACAAAGACTAGGCTGATGGAGGAGAAGAATTCTTCTCCACCAGCCTCATTGCAGAATCTTCTTGGAACATTTTAACAAATTCCTCCTTTGAGAGTGGCTTGTGGTAGACTTTCAATCGGTGGCCATTCACAATGAGAGGAGTCTGAAGCTCATCAATGGTCTTTACTCGAACTGCTCCATTGTTAAAGACTTCATCAATCTCATATGGTCCAAGCCAATGAGTTTGAAATTTTCCCTTGAAGTCCTTAAACTTGGAATCAAACAATAGTGCCCAATCTCCCTTCTGAAACTTTTTCTCTTTGATGTGTCGATCATGCCACTTAGTTCTTTGGTGCTGAACTAGATCAGTCATTAAAATTGCATCTTGTCTTATTTCATCTAGCTCATTTAGCTGGTCCATTCTGTGCTTTTGGGCTTCTGATAGATTCATCCCCAATTGAACTGCCATCTTGAAGGTCTTGACTTGGAACTCAATGGGGAGCAGGACTTCTTTCCCATAAACAAGTTCATAGGGAGAATGTCATGTTGTGTTCCTCCATGTAGTTCTATAGGCCCATAAGGCTTCAGGAAGCCTTTCTGCCCAATCTCTTCTGTGGAGATGAACAGTTTTGGTGATGATACTTTCAAGAACTTTGTTTGTGGATTCCACTTGACCATTTGCTTGCGGATGGTATGGAGTAGATGTTCTGTGCTTGATTTTGTATTCCTCCATCAGCTTTTCCATCAATTTAGATGTAAATTGACTTCCCTGATCTGTCACAATTTCTCTTGGGACACCAAAACGAGTAAAAATATCCTCAAAAAGAAATTGAACAACTGAATTTTCAGTGGCAGAAGGCAATGCCTTGGCTTCTACCCACTTAGTAACATAATCAGTGCAAACCAATATATACTTCTTTTGCTTAGATGGTGGATTAATTGGTCCAACGAAATCTAGAGCCCATTTCTCAAAGGGTTCGATGCATACCTGTGGCTGTAGTGGCATTTCATTTGAAGGAGTTGGTCTCCCAACTCTTTGGCAGCTGTCACACCTTCTAACATATTGCTTTGCATATTTGAAGAGAGAAGGCCAATAATATCCTAAAGAAAGGATTTTATAGGCCGTCCTCTTGTCAGCAAAGTGTCCGCCGCATGGTTCATCATGACATGCCTTAAGGATGTCAGGCATTTCATCTTCCCGAACACATCTTCTGATCACACAATCTAGCCCTGTTTTGAACAATTCATTAGAAATCCAAGAATACTTTGAGGTCTCCTGAATGATTTTCATTTTCTCATTAGGAAATAAGTGTGGAGGTAGCTTTCCTGTAACCAAATAGTTAGCAATATCTGCATACCAAGAAGTTTTAGTAGTTACTGCAAACAGATATTCATCTGGAAACTTATCCTCTACGGGAGAATCTTCGTTAGTATTTTGAATTCTAGACAAGAAATCAGCTACTGTGTTTTGTTTCCCTGGTCTATCTAACACAGTAATATTGAATTCTTGTAAAAGCAAAAGCCATCTTGCAACTCTGCCATTAGTAACAGGTTTGTTCATGAGATATCTAATTGCAGAATGATCAGTATGGACAAAAGTTTGATAGCCGGTTATATAATGTCTAAACTTGTTGATTGCATGAACAACAACTAAGAATTCTTTTTCAGTCACAGTATAATTTAACTCAGTGGGAGTCAAATTTTTACTGGTGTAATAAATGGCATAAGGAACTAAATCCTTTTGACCCAACACAGCTCCTAGAGCTGTATCTGAAGCATCTGTAGAAATGTGGAAAGGGAGTTTCCAATTTGGCCCTCTCAAAATGGGTGCTTCAGATATTCTAGTTTTTAAAGTTTCAAATGCAGATTGACAGTCGGGATCCCACTTGAATTCACAATCTTTGGTAAGTAATTTGAAGAGTGGAGATGCTATCTTGGTGAAGTTTTCAATAAATCTTCTATAATACCCAGTAAACCCAAGAAAACTTCTAACATCCCTTTGACAATTTGGAATAGGTAATTTGGAGATGACTTCGACTTTTGATCTATCAACTTTGATTCCATCTCCTAAAATATGATGTCCTAAAACAATCCCTTCAGTAAACATCATAAAACATTTTTCATGACTTAATGAAAGATTTGTTTCTTTACATCTAATAAGGACTTTTTCCAAATTTTCTAATGCTTCTTCAAATGAGTTACCATAAACTGTAAAATCATCCATATAGACCTCTACACAATCATGAATTAGATCGGAAAAGATTCCTAATACCTCCCTTTGAAATGTTGCGGGTGCATTACATAATCCAAAAGGAAGTACTCGGTAAGCAAAAGTTCCCCATGGACAAGTAAATGTGGTTTTGTCTTGATCTTCAGGTGCTACCTGAATTTGATTGTAACCACTAAAACCATCCAAGAATGAGAAATACTTTTTGCCTGCTAAAGTATCTAATACTTGATCAATAAAGGGCAAAGGAAAGTGATCCTTTAAGGTTGCTTTGTTCAATTCTCTGTAATCAATGCAAACCCTCCATTTACCATTCTTTTTAGGTACTATAACCAAAGGGGAAACCCATCGGCTATCTGAAATAGGGTAAATGAAGTTTACATTAAGTAACTTTTGGAGCTCTTCTTTCACTATCTCCCTAAGATTTGGATTCATCCTTCTTTGAGGTTGTCTGATTGGTCTACTGTTTTCCTCAATGTAGATGTGATGAATGCAAGTCTTAGGATCAATACCTTTCATATCGGTATACTCCCATGCAAATGCAGTAGAATGTCTTTTCAAGACTTTGGTTAGCTCTTCCTGTTGAGATTTTTTCAAGTTTTTGTTAATGTTTAATGTTTTTCCTGGAAAGATCTCAATGGCAGAACTACCAAATTCTTCCATAGAGAAAAGAGACATTTGTCTAGATGAAAGACACTCTATGTCAGAATCCAACTGAAATTGTGTAGAGTCATATTCTGAAGATGGTTCAAAATTTTCTAATGTATTCAGAATTTGACTATCTTCACTAATCTCAGAAATGGTAAAGACAGGTTGTATAGTATCTTCATCATCAACCCACTCATTATCTCCTATTTCTGTGATTGCTTTTGCTGGAGGATACAGATTGAACTTCTTTGTCGAATTACCATCAGAAATGTACATGTCCCCAGACCTACAACTTATGAAAGCATCAGCTGTGGCTAGCCAAGGTCTTCCTAAAATAAGAGGATGTCCTCCTAGATTACTCTTGGGAGTTAAAATCATGAAATCCACTGGATATTCCCAAGAATCTAAGGAGACTGGAATTTCTTCTAATACACCATCTGGTTTGATAATGGATCGATCTGCAAGTTGCAACAAGGTGGGTGTAAAAAGAAGATTAGGAAGTTTTAGCTGTTCCATAGTCTGTCTACTCATAATGTTAATAGCAGCCCCTAAATCAATCAAAGTATTTGGTATTTCTACCCCATTGATATGTGTTTTGACAATTGGACTACCGGGGTCTACATATTTCTGCATAGTAATCTTTCCCGTCATGATGTCTGCAATTTTTCCTACCAGGTGGATCCTTCTGGTATCTCTTGGTTTCCTTCCTGGTCTTTTAAGGCTCAACTCCTTTATTGTTTTTGCTAGAATAGGAATTTCCTTAATGACTTGTAACAAGGGAATCTTGATACAGACATTTTTCAATTCATCTAGAAAATTATAGTCAGGCAACCAAATTTGTTTTTCCACTCCTTTGTCGATTTGTAATCTTTCAGGAAAAGGAGGTGTGGACAAAGATGTAGGTTTTTCAACTATGGGAGTTGTGGGGGTTGATTCTTTTTCTTTTTCTTTTTGAGTGTTTGGGTTTTGAAGAGATGCTTCAGAACCCTTATTGGCTTTAAGAGACTCTTCCTCAGAAATGCTTGGTTGTTGAACATTTATATAAGGTTGATCTAGGATTCTACCTGATCTGAGTTGTACTTCATTGAGAGGAACAATCATATAGGTAGGGAATGGTTGACCTTCCATCATGTAAGCATTTTGAGGGTTTTTATTATTGGGGTTTGGCAATGGCTGAGAAGGAAGTTGGTTTGACTTAAGCAAGAGTTGAGAACTTTGATTATGTTGAGAAGGTTGTTGTTGTTGAGGAAATGGTAATGATAGTTGTGGGCTTTGATTTGGAAGTTGTGGAACTTGCTGGTTTTGAAAAGATGGAGGATATTGATAGAATTGAGCAAATCTCCCATAAGGATTTTGCATACCTTGTATCCATGATTGAAAAGGATTTTGAGGTTGGGCCAAGGTTGTTGCCAAGGATTCCAATTTGGTTGGGGTTGAAAATTCATAGAGTTGTTAAACCCTTGATTCTGTTGCCCTTGCCAAGGTCTCCTTGCAACAAAACAGAGAGATTCGAGTGTATTTGGATCTTCTTGAAAGACAGCTTTGAGCCCAGGAATTGAAGGACAATCCTTGGTCTCATGGTTCTCTGAGCAAATTACACATGTTTCTACAACTTTTGCATCCAAGGGACATTCCATTAGAGCATGTTTCTTCCTACATTTCGGGCAAAAGATGGCCAAAGCCTCAGCTTCTGCTTTCTGTTTATTGTGAATCTTAAGGGTGTCTAATTGTTCACTAAGACTCCCTAAGATGTCAGTTTTAAATTCATCAAGCATACTGCCAATTTCAGCCCTACTTACCGATCCAGTTGCAGATTTGTTTGCTCTGAGGAGAGAAGGATCTCTAGGCCCTTTTTGAGTTTTAGATTTCCCCCTTGAGAGATGGACACATAGTTCCGCTATTTCATTGAGTGAAAGTTGAGATATATCTCCCTTCCCCATCATGTTCAAAATGTCTATCCATTCATCTCTAATGGCTTTTAACAAAAGGGCTTTCAAGGTCTCCTCATCTAAGTTGTTCATTTTTGCTCTTTTCAAATTGTATTGAAATATTTCAAGCAAATCCTCCAAATTTTCATCTTCTTTTTGTACCATTTTGAATACCTCATCCTTGTGATTGGTGGGCATACAATAGTCCAGGTACCTATCCAAAAATGTTTGTTTCATATCATTCCAAGACCTGATGGATTGAGTGAGTAATCCCATGAACCATTTCAAAGCTTGTCCTTTCAATGTTGAAGGAAACAATTTGAGTTTTTGAGAGTCATCCAGATAATCATAAGTTCGACATACGACTTCAAACTCAAATAGAAATGTTTCAGGGTCCTCATTCCTTAACCCATGGAAGTTTGGGAGGACAGATGGTGATATGTTTTTCATAGTGGCGCGGGAGTCCTCATCGACGATAGGGAACCCAAATGAGTTATCCCCATCCCTATTTCCTCCAATGTTACCTCTACCTCCTCCATTGTTTCCTCCTCCTCCTCCTCTACCTCTACCACCTCCTTCCTCTGTCATAGTAGTTTCCCTAGAGACTTCAGAGTCTTCTGGTTCTTCTACAAAGGGTGAATGAGAAGGAATTTCTCCCTCTTCTTCAGATGATTCTACTTCTTCAATTACAATTGGTCTTTCTGTAGAAGAAAGGAAAGGATCTCTTTCTGATTCAAATTCAATAGAGGGTGTGGGAGAGTCAATTCTTGCCTCTTGAATTCCAGGAATCCTAGGGCTAGGAGTGTCAGTTGGAGATGAGGGAGGTGTCTCTTGTCTATTCCTTGAAGTAGATGGACTTGTAAAAATTGAACTCTTGGCTCTAGCTAAAAACCTTCCCCTAGAATCTCTAGCTCTATGCATGTCATTTTTTTATTTTTCTTCAAGTCAGGCTAATAATTCTCTTTCTGATCTTCCAGGTCACTCTAGGTGCAAGAAGAGAGCATACTCAAGAAACTATTAAACCAATAACTTTCTCTTTTCTGATCCTCCAGATCACTCTAGGTGCAAGAGGAGAGCATACTTTGAGAGGTTATCAATTTCCCTTTCTTGAAATTTTCTTGTTTTTTTTTTAAGAATTGGCTACCTAATTTTCACTTCCCCGGCAACGGCGCCAAAATGTTTGGTCAATTTAGTGAAGTCTAAATTGCAACTTTTAAATGTCAGCCCGGGGCTCGTAAGCTGATGAAGTGATGTGTACTGTATGTACTTAGGCAACTATTTCTTAAGTTTTTGTCGTTTTTAACTTTTTAAGTTTGTTTTCAAGTCTATTTCTCCTACAGTGATGTGATGGAAATGAAATAAAGTGAGTGAGGTGTGTGTGATTGTGATGAGTTTACAGCTTAAAAGTAATCTACAAGAAAGCTTTGAACAACAACTGAAATGAAATTAACTCTTAAAGGAAAAATGAAAGCATCAAATAAAAGACTAATGACCTTGGCCCAGTGTCTATGTTGCTGCAAGAAAATGAAGTTGAAAATGACATCTACATTAACTTAAAAACAAGAGCAACTACTTTAATTCTTCAATGAAATCTCAAGCAATGTACAATCTAAGTGACAAATCACACTACTTAATTTTCCCTTAACCTTTCTGCCTTTAGATGGATTGATCAATATAAGAAAGAGTTATGAGTGAGTTAGCAATGTGAGTCTTAAACAAAATAACCAAGCTGTGTTAGTGATATTTTGGTCCTCGATAAAGATATTGAATGATAAAGAAGAGACCATCAACAAGTAAACAACTTGATTAGTAAACAATTATGCAACTTAAAGAAATGATAACAAAGAAATAAAGGCTGCAAACAAAGAAGGTCAGCACCATTAGACAAGATGATCACAAGTATCACTAGCTGTGAAAAAGAAAGAAAAGAAACTGTCCCGGGCACCTAAGCAATCTGCAAAACACACTGATCAGTCATGGAAAAGTGCAGAAATATAAATGGACAGAATTCAAAGTTATATACAGCTATTGTACATGATCAAAACGTAGTAAGCAAAAGCATTTTGTACAACTATTATACAAAAGTTGATAAGAAGAAATGCATGAAATGAAAAACACTGTACAGGCCTTAAGTAAACAGGGGCCCTCTGCCTACTCCAGCTAGCTCAAAAGATCACTTAAACGCTCAAATGGAGAACAATCTTCTCATATATTACATAGCAAAAGTAAAAGTTACAGTGGGGTTCAATAATACATAACAGTAGCTAGCTAATCAGCGTTCAAATACACTTTATTTATAGCAGAAAAACCAAACTAACTTAATCACAAACTACGCTATTCTAACAGCTGTGTGAAGAACACGTAATCTAGCACAGTCCACGGATTTAGGCAACGGTCGAGGTGGGTATTAAATCTCTAGTTGGATTCGTGTTCCCCATCATCTGCGTGGTTGAGGAAGAGGCCAGCTGTGCTTCACGTGCTCTAAACCGAACACGCAGAGCCGTGCCACCGTCAATTACCTTCGTTTGACCGAAGTTGCCCCCTTGTTGACCATGGGTGTTTACGACTGTTATGGCTGAGCTGGAAGGACACACACCATGTCCTTAGTGCCACGCACTTGCCCATGTGGCCCTTCTGACCGGAGGACACCTGGATCATGCCGTTTAAGAAAACAGCTGCGGAAACTGGGATCAGCTGCGGAAACTGGGATCAGCTGCGGAAACTGCAGGTTTTGAACCAAAATTCTAATCCAACAACACAGTCATTAGCATAATTAATAAACCATGTAAAAGTCCTATAATACAATGATTTAAGCAAATTGATGAAGGAAATGAGTGATAAAGGAAGGAAATGAATGGAAAAGGAGGTTGAGAGGATGTGAAAAGGAGTGCAGGTCTGAGGCTCAACAATCAACACCAACACCATCTCTAGAAAAGATATTTCCAAGAAATGTACTAAATGGAACAACAAAAATACAATTCTTCAGATTTGATGAAATCTACAATTGTGAACAACGATCAAACATTACTCGCAATAAGCTAGAGTGCTTCTTTAAGAGGCTATATACTATTAGAATCATACATGTGCACTTCAAGGAATTTATGAATATAATCTCTAAAAGCAATAATAACAATTCTAGAGAACACAACCAGAGCATTTTTTAGGCTTAATGGCATGACATGATAAGCATAAGAACCCCATTCGGTTGTAAAAGTGGTCTTCCTTTTATCTAAATCTGCAATACAAACTTGATTATACCCATAAAATCCATTAGTAATAGAGCAAGCCTCATTAACTACAACATTGTCCAATAATTCATCGCTAAAGGCAGTAGGAAATAGATCATGGACACAAAATCTGTTAAGACTTATATAGTCTATGCAGACCCTAATATCATTTGAATCATTTTTATCTTGAATGACAATAGGGTTGATCCATTCTTCTTCATCAACTGAGAAAATATGAATGGAAACTAGCATCTTGTCAACTTATTTCTTCACTTTCTCTTTAAATTGTGGATTCAAGTAGTATGGGTAGTGCTTGATTGAACTTGCATCAGGATTCAAAACAATTTTCATTTCTCCTATATCTCCTTTGATTCCCCTGAATTCTGAAACTTATGTAGGAAACAAATTTTCATATTCTTTTAATAAATCAAAAACCTCTTTTGTAGTTTTCTCACCCCAATAGTCACTGATAGAAGTTAGCTTATGTTTCTCTTCAGTTCCAATATCATGCTTCTACAACTTCAGAGGCTTCAAATGTTGGACATCTTTTATAGGATCATCATTTATATTTTTTTCTCCTTTGGATTCCTTAAAAGACAAATGGCTTAGTCCCTTCAGATAATCATCTTTAGACTCCTTATTGATCTCACCACAAGTAACATCTTCATGAAATCCAAATTCATATAAATTTTCATAATCTCCATCACTGTTATAGTTAATAATAGGTTTCCTAGTAGGAAAGAAAAATCTTTTAATAGGTTTCCCAATAGGAAAAAACACTCTTTTAATGGCTTTCAACACCTCTATTATCCTTGCATCTTCATTTGAAAATGAGAAATCACTGCAAATATGAAGTATCAATGCCTCCCAGTTGGTTTTCAACCTCTTCATCTCTTATTTCAAGTACCAGGCTTGCAAAAATGTCCCTAGTGTGTGAATAAAATAATGTACCCACATTTCAACAAGTAACCCAATTTTTGTCCAAATAGCACTATAGGTCTGAATACACTTCTGTTGACTGGTATAACATTCATATATAGGAATTCTATCTGAAGGATTCTCTAGAATATAAAATTGATATAAAATAAAAAAACTCAATTGACTCCCAGTCTTGAAACTGATTGTGATGAGTTCCCCACCATCTTGAAGGGGTTTCTTGTAGAGAAACATCCAACATAGGGATATTTTACGCTTCCTCAATATGCAAATAAATTTCCTTAATAAAATTAACAACAAATCCTATACCATTGAAAGTAGGAAAGTTTCGTGCCTTAGTGCCAATCCAATGAACACAAGGAAAAGTTGCGTAATGTCTGGAGTGCAACTCATGATCTCCTTGTTGCCAATCATCAAGAAAAACATCTAAACTAACTTTTGTGCTTTGAACACTCCTCCAACTAATAGAACCATCCACTGTAGGATTAATATAGTCTTCTCTTTTTCCCATAATGAGTTGATGTAACTGATTCAAAATATTAGGCTTTTCAACATCATTTACAGGCTCTTTAAACCTTGGGCCTTGGTACGAATCCAATGGTTGTATAATGTGGACTCCATTTACTTCAAAGGTCATAGTCTCTCGTTTGAGTTCGATAACAAAATAATTATCAAATTCCCAGTCAATCGCCAACAATGTTGGGTAAGGATCCTTATCTCCCATGATATCTATGACCTCAAAGTCTACATATGTCTTCACTCCCGCAATATCAACTTCAACATATTCAAGACAACTGATGGGAAGAATACAATACTAATTGACCATACATAACTAAATAGGATAAAATACTAACTTGGGCTTCCCTAATTCCTCCCAAGTTTTCCTCTGCAAGATATTTACATCCGAACCTAAGTCTAGCATAGAATCTTTAATTTGAAATCCTACAATTTGGGCATCAACACAAAATTCTCTTCCCATCCTTCTCTTATTTCAATGGACATGCCTAGAGTGTCGTTCTGGCAGATTAGCAAAAATAGGCCTGTCAGAGAATTGTTCATCCTTAACAATTTTCTTGAGCTTCTTGCACAACTGGCTAGACAATTGTTCATTGTTCATAATCTACAAAAATAATTTAAACCACTCCATAATAGGTTGAGATGTCTCCTGAGAAAATTTGGGACTCCTCATTTGTACCTTCCATATCCTGAAGTGCCAAAATGTTGACAGTTGTGAAGTATATCCATCATCATACATAAACAAAAACATCCCTGAAAAACCAAAGGAAAACTGCCCTGAGTCAATTCTGAAGAAGGTTAGATAAAACCTTAATATTTAGGGGCTCTTTGCTCCACTGCTTGCCCATGCTAATGGAAGGTTGTACTTACCCTAGCATTTCCAATACGAGTTTTGATATGAAAACCCACACTGAACCTCTTCTGGCAGGTTTTCCCAAAATGGGGGAGAAGCTTCGTATACTAGAAACTTCAAGAACAACGAGTTGGATATTAGTTGTTGTAAATATGGTCGAGCTCTCCCATTTGGAGCTTTTGCTCTTATCATTATGGGCCTTCCCCTTGATATGTGGACCTTCCTCCCTCTTTTTTGGATCCATAACTCCCTCTCCCTTCCTATAAATCAACTCTCTTCCATCCCCAAATGGTTGGTAATTGATTTCCTGCATTCCTATACTGAGATTATGCCCAAATAGTACCCATTCTAACTTAGAGGAGTGCTTGAAGAGTCTTTTCTTGGACTTCGACATCCACCAAAAGGAGGTCTCCAACATCAAGGCATAGCTTGTATGTTTCTCTTTTTAGTTTATTAATATATACATCTAATGTTCACTTTTCATAATTGTGTAAATGTTTATGCTTTTAGCTTAATACTCCTTGATCTATTATGTAGTTTACGTTTGATGTATGCCTTATATGCTCTTGTACATTGTTTTTCTCTTTAATCTTTCTTACAATTACTCAGACATGAAGAAAAAGTAAAGAGCGAACTTGGAAGCGAAGGAATAGAAGCCATCTCGAAAGGATTAAGCGATTAACATCAGAGCGAGGTAGGTCACTTTCTCTCCACATTTGTTAAACATAAACTAGGAAAGTGTATGTTAGTTTGTTTAATTTGTTTCTAAAACCACTCATTGGGCTAGAGAGATCACCCCTATCCGCAGAGAGGATTTTCCCTCACAACAGTCAACCAGTGCAAAGGTAAAGTGCTACCAGAGTAAGGGTGTCTCAAATGTAGAGATTCAGTTTTACGAGGTGGCAAAGTGAGACCTGATGGAAAAAATGGCTTCCTGGTGAAGTTTCAAATTACCAAAAACAAAGGGAGACCCATTATAGAAATTGATGAGAGATTTCCAATGGTGTTGAAGATTCGTCAAATGAAGTTATGGTTTGGTCACAATGGGCCACGGAAAAAACTAGGGTTCTTCCTATAAAAGAGATTTTTGCCTCCAAATCCAATTCAATTGCATAGTGAGTTGTGGAGAATTTGGAGAGGAGGAGAAGGCCCTAAATCTTGTGGAGATCATTGTGGACAAACCGACCATCAAAATCAAGATTTGTGACTTTTAGGTAAATGGCATTACTTGTCTAACAAAGCATGTATCCTCTTATGAACATAGCTACCTATTCTTGCATCTTGGGCCAATACATATACCTCTGCAAGTTGTCCATTGTCTCCCCTACACCAAAGTGCCCTGCAACCTTAGAGGTGTGAGCCTCTTCGATCAACTACAAGTTCTCACCTTTACAAACACATAACTTATCTAAACTATACAGTAACCCATCTTGGAGATGGTTGTCAACGGTGTTGTCACCATCATGTACATGACTTTGGTTCTACAAATGATGAAACACCTCCTTGAAGTCCTTATCCTTCAAATATGCCTCTCTGCGTGCATCATGGGTGAATGGATCCATGTGCATTAGATTTTCCAAATTTATGATATTTGATGCAGGTGGCCTTGAAAGCATGTTGGCCTACTTATTTGTGTTTCCCTTCTTGTACTTGATAACTAAATGAAACTTCTACAAAAACCCCACACACCTGTATTTCCTAGTCTGTTGTAGCTTACTCTGGGCCTACAAGTACTACTGTGGCTGATGACTTTTGTGGATTACTATTTCATTTCCCATCAAATAATGATTCCACTTCTTCACATCTTGCACCATGGAATAGAGCTCCATGTTGTAGTGTTGTGGGGAAAAATGCCTATGCAGGACGATCCTATCCACCTAAGGTGTGACAGTGCCTTAGCAACAAACAAACACAGCTATTCTAGTATTCTTCCTTTATGAATTAAGAATGAAGAGAGATGGATGGACTAACCGGTGTCTTCCGTTTGTCCCTTGATCCGGTTTCTCTTCTCTTTGAGAGTTCCCAGCTACTTGCCTTCTCGCTCGCCCAGCTTCAACAGGTCCCTGCAAGATCACAAGAAGAGAACACTACACAAAGCCATAGATTCATATTCATAACTAGTTCAGGATTAGAAATAAACTAAACATACTAATGCAATCATACATCAAATATACATCAGTATATAGGAGAAACCAAGATAGCTTTATTGATGAATAACAAGGTTCAGGAGGAGATACAACCAAGAGGGCTCCAATCCAGCATCTCCTTCCCAGCAAATGAAATTCCTATCTTCACCTCCCTTCAAAGCATTAAGCACCCAATGATTCCAGTCTCAAACCAACAGCAATTCTTTGCAATAACAAAATTCCAGCCTCCTGGATCTCATGGAGGAGAGATCCATATATAGATGTTTGGAGAGAGGATGAGTCAGCTTGAGATCTGACTAGTGTCCTCTCCCTCTGTCAGTTCTTGCTTCCACTTGGAGGTTCTTGCTTCCACTTGGAGGTTGAGAACCTCTTACTCATCACTAGTCGAATTCACTGAGGCAAGTGTCATTGAGGAAGATTCTGGAAGCTTCCAGGGTCTTGACACCTCGTTGAATGAACTTGCCATTTGTCAATTCCCGCTCAGCGCACCCTGGTAGTGCTTCTACCTGTGTTGCAGTGCAGGTATTCAGTGCAGACTTTGCATTTCAGCGCAGACAGCTAGTGGAGCCTCTGAATTGATCCTGAATTGACTTGTTTTTGAGCAGTTTCTGGTGGAGAACTTCTGTGAATTGCTGTGGTTTGTTAGCCTTGTTCCTCTAGGGGTAGGAACAACATGTTTAGGGACTTTGGATCCCTTATATTATGGACATTTCATGCTTATAGCTGTAAGGCACAAAAATGTCTATAACAGTTGCCCCCTAAAGTATGAGGCTGTTTATCGGGCGAAATGCTTTATTAGGAGGATCCGATGTTCATCCAATGCTGGGAGGAGACCTGTAATAAGATACAATACAATACATTATTTTTCATACTGCTTTCATGATCTAGCTAAGGCGAGCATTCCCATGCTCAGCTTTATAAATTCATTTTTCTGTACATAGAACAGACAATCGTCTGATGGTAGACTGATAATTTTGATGAAATTATCATCCTTTAGGTAGGATGATTATCTGCTGCAATGATGTACATGTCAATGTCTTTATCTTTCCTGAATATATATCGCAGCCCAGATGGATGAAACTAGATCCGGGGTCTTCAAACTCGTTCGATCTTCACTCTAAGTACAAGTCGATCCATGTGAGAAATGTTCTGAAGTCGAACATGGAAAGACATCGCTTGATTACCGGTCAATGAGGTAAACCATTAACAAGCGCGAGAGGAATCACCGATAATGATAATGACCCTCAAGGTACTGCAGTACAATTTACGTGGTGTGAATAAAGGACTTGGCGTCGAACACCACGCAAAATCTTTCGGTCGAAGGTCATTGATGTATACCTGTCGCCGTAAGTGAGAAACTTGCCATTGAGGCATGCAAGCTTCAAAGTACTGAAGGGGGTGTTCCTAGATCAACTTCTTGGATAATGAGCTGATGTCGAAAAGAAGCGATCCGTCAAAGGAGGGCCTTAATGAATCCCACATCAATGACACGGAACGGAGCTAATGATTTTGATGGAGGTGAAAACGATCTAATGACATATGATTCAGGGTGGCGGTCATGAAAGGATGAAGGATAATGTACGACAATGGATGGGACACGGTTGACTTCTCTGAACGACTTCTCTTGAACATATGGCAACACTTGTGCGATGGATCGGTAGCTTTACCCCAAATATGGATGGTATGGTGAGACCATGGTGATGTGACCGGTGAATGAAACAACCCAACCCGATTGTGGTACGGAGGAAAAGTGTCATGTTCAAGAGCGACTTGCTACCATCAAAGTTTTCTTGAGTTTCTCCCAATTTTCACCAGTCATTGCTGACCAGTACCTCTTTATTTTTTTCAAGCTTGAGGAGGATAACATATGCTTGTTCTATAACTTGCCCTTCGGGCAAGCCCATCGCTATGTTTTAACGAGCCTAGCGATAGTGAAACTCGTTCTCGTCTAAAGACAAGTTTGTCGCTATTTAATGCTTTTAACGAGTCTAACGACAAAGATAACTCGGTCCTTTTCATTTTTAGAGAGTCTGAAAAGGTACGTAAAGTCAACTCCGGAAGTCCTTTTTCGTCATCTAATCCCTTAAGTCCGAAAAAGTATAAAACAATACAGAAGGGATGAGTTTTCGATAGTTTTAACGAGCCAAACAAAACAAGCGCTCGATCTTTTTGTGCAATAATCCCTCAGGTCCAAAAAGATTAAAATCTAGAGGAGGGATAACACTTCCGGTCGCTTTAACGAGCTGGAAGGCAAAAACTCGGCAATCTTTTCATATTTTACGAGTCAGATGAAAAGAGCTTAAAGAAGACTCTTCTTTTGAGAAACGAGTGATAAAACGGGTATTCCAGGTACGGGTTGGAATTTTCCAATCACGGAAGTGTCACAAGGATGGCTAGTGAAATCACTCTTCGCAGCTGTTCCTCAAAATGGGTAAACAATCATATGGAGGTGAACGATCGGCCAATGGAAAAGTGGAGGTGACGGTGCAAACACGACCAAGGCTTTAATGGCTGATAATGTTACATTCACAGTGGTTATTTACCGGAAGATAGTTCATTTTTTAACGAGCTTAAACGCGGAAAAACACTGCTCAGTCTTATGTTTATTTTTTAACGAGCATGAACTATGTGCTAAAACTGCTCGGATCTTGCGTTTATTTTTTAACGAGCATGAACTGTGTGCTAAAACTGCTCGATTTTATGTTTATTTTTTAATGAGCATGAACTATACGATAAAACTGCTCGATTTTATGTTTATTTTTTAACGAGCATGAACTATACGATAAAACTGCTCGATTTTATGTTTATTTTTTAACAGGCATGAACTATACGATAAAACTGCTCGATGATAAGTTTGCATGCCCCCAGCATAATAATGCAAAACGAGGTGCATGCATATTGGTCACTATTTAAGCATAGTAACGCTTGAGGTACAACCCATTACGAGGTTGCGCCAGTGGAATTCCGTCGTAATCCATTAAATCGTAGGCTTTTTTTGCTAACACTCGTTTGACAATATAGGGGCCCATCCATAAAGAATTGAATTTACCTACTCCCAATTTATCGGATTCTTGGTCGTAAAGCAAGACCAAGTCACCTTCTGAGAAGACACGGGGTTTGAAATTTTTGTCGAACTGCGCCTTGACTCATTTCTTATGGGCTTCATTAGCCAAAGCGGCGTCATGACGGGTTTCATCCAATTGGATTAATTCCAAGAAACGGGTCTCTTCTTCTGAAGTTCCGGGGAGGAGATCAATTGCGAGTTTAAGAGACGAGATTTCACACTGGGCTGGCAAGACTGCCTCCAAGCCATACACCAGTTGGAAAGGTGTGAACCCGGTTGCATTCCTTACCGATGTTCGGTAAGCCCACAAGGCTGAGTACAGGATTAGGTGCCACCTTCTTTTGTGAACTCCGATCATCCTTTGCAACATACGCTTCAGGACTTTGTTGATCACTTCAACCTGTCCGTTGGCTTGCGGATAATACGGGGTAGAGCTGTCGTGAGATAGCCCTAGCTTGGCAGCTAATTCAACCATCATGTGATTGCGAAAATGTGATCCATGATCTGTAACTATGGCCTGTGGTACGACGAACTTGGCGACTACATGATTGAAAAAGAAAAGGGCAGCTGTTTCACCAGTGTTATCTAATGTAGGCATCGCCTCGGCCCATTTGGTAAAATAGTCAACGACGACTATGATATACCCATGCCCCCCGGTCGAGGTGGGGTTACATGTCATGAAATCGATGCCCCATTTGGCGAAAGGCCCAACAGCAACTATTGGCTGTAAAGGTGCGGGTGGTCTTCTGGTTTTGCTATCAAAAATTTGACAAGCATGGCAACTTCTGACTGCGGTTATGCAATCTTTGAACATTGTTAGCCAGAAGTATCCTGCTCGTAAGATTTTCTGTGTTGTTGCATATCCAGATTGATTCCCCCCACACGCGCCCGAATGACACTCATTCAGGGCTTTTTCGGCCTCCTCATGGGTGAGGCACCTCCTCAGAACTGTATCGATACCACGACGGTAAAGCGTATCACCGACGATCATGTAGTCTTTTGCTTGGTATCGTATACGTTTCTGTTCAGAGTGAGAGGTGTTAGGCCTGAAATTTTGGGTTTGGAGATAAATTATTATATCTCCATACCACTCATTGCTTGTAGATATCAGAAACAAATTCTCGTCCACGATTGATTCTTCGGATGTTTCATCGTTGGACGACGATGGGAGATCGCACAATAATTCTGCGAAAACTAGAGCTTTCTTTGATTTGGATTTTACAAATTCCAGATCAAACTCTTGAAGGATCGCTATCCATTTTGAATATTTGCCCCCCAGCAACTGTCACGACAATATATAAGTCATGGGGTTGCAATCTGATAAAATGGTAGTTTTCCGAAAGAGGACATAATGTCGAAATCTTTGAATCGCTTGAACAGCTGCAAGCGCTAGTTTTTCAACATAAGAATATTTGCTTTCTGTATCATTTAAGTTTTTACTTAAATAATATATAGGGTGTTCAATTCCGTCGACTTCTTGAACTAAAACCATTGCGATGGTTGTATCCGCTGCAGCCAGATACAGATTAAAATCTCTTTGATAATCGGGGGCGTACATTAATGATGCTTTTATTAAGGAATCCTTTAAAGCGTCAAAGGAAGCTTGCGCAACCTGATCCCAAACGAAGGGAACCTCCTTTTTCAAAAGACGTGTATAACCTTTAGCGAGTTCTGCGTAATTTGGAATGAACCTCCTCAGAAAGTTTGCTTTCCCTTGGAGTTTCTGAATCTGAAGCAAATTTGAAGGTGGAGGCAAATTGATGATTGCCTGAACCTTGCAAGGGTCGAGACGAATCCCATCCTTAGAGACTACAAAGCCAATTAAACGACCAGAACCGACGCAAAATACACATTTGTGCGGATTGAGTCTTATCTTGTAGTGTCGGCAACGTAGAAATATCGCTCTTAAATGCTGCGGATGATCAGTCCGCTTTCGCGAATGAGCCGGAAGGTCGTCGAGGTATGGTTGAACGATGTTCTTGATGTCATGGAAGGCATAATTCATTGCCCTCTGAAACGTCGCCCCTGCGTTCTTTAAACCAAAGGGTAATTTTCGATAACCGAATGTGCCCCACGGACAAATGAATGCAGTCTTTGACTGGTCCTGTGGGCGGATATTTATCTGATTATTCCCGGAAAATCCATCTATGAATGAAAAGATTTCACATCTGGCGCATTCATCAATTATCTGGTCGATGAAGGGTGTAGGGTAGTTGTCTTTCGGACAAGCTTGGTTTACATCCCTATAATCGACACACACTCTAATTGTCCCTTGTTTCTTCATAACAGGGACAATATTTGATACCCAATCGGTTAGAGGAACCGGGTAGATGAAACCAGCATGGAGAAGCTTTTCAACTTCTGCCTTAATGGCAGCGGCTTTCTTGGGGTGCACCTGCCTGAGCCGTTGTCTTACCGGTTTGACATTTGGATACATCTTAATTTCGTGTTCAACGATACTCGAGTCAATGTCTGGCATTTCATCATATGACCAAGCAAAGACATCTCTGAACTCGCAAAAAAGAGCGTTATATATTTCCAGTTCTGAAGGAGAACAACCTTTGCCGACATAAATATTCTCTACAACATTTGTTTTAGTCGAGATATTTATGGCTATAGTCTCTTCAATATTGGATAAGTTTCGCTCGGAATCCACCGTATTTACAGTATTTGATAGGAATTCAAAAACTAAAGGGTGATAAAGGTCATGTTGAGTATCTTCTTCATAATCCGGAAGAAGAGAACGATGGTGGCAATCATTCCAGGGTGCCCCCTCAATCAACATTGATTGTAGGATTCCTTCGTCTGTTCCATGCACTCTCGACCAAGGATCTAATGGGGTACCATATTCTCTAGACCTATCTACCCAAACGCTTGATGAGCGTTGATTTGGGTTCGCCTCCCATGCTCGAAACATTGATTGCTACAATATTTCTATTGGGCTTGGGGGCAAAACCATTGCATGATCCATGTTGATATCGTCTTCTGAGATCTTCGTGGAAGATATCATATTGCAAGTACCTATTGACGCTACTTCCGCTAAATCGATTGGAGGTGGAAAAGCGAAAGTTCCCATTAATATAGGATCTTTTAGTAGGCCTACTCTGATATTCTGAAGCGAATGAGGGCTTCCATGGATCATGGGAATGCTTCCCGTAACTTGTGAACCATTTGGGAGGAAGTTTTTTTGGTCGACGATCGTAATCCCTCCTTGAAAAGGGAATGCGATATTTCTAAAATAGGTCGACACTACAGCTGCCATGGCATATATCCACGGTCTTCCCAGTAGGATGTTGTAATCAAGATTCCCATCGATGACTTCAACATCTATTTCTACTGTTTTTCCCCCTAGTTCAACCTTCAAGTTATTTAGGATACCGTATGGGGTATATGTCCTTCCATCGAATGCTTTTAATGTCGTCGAAGATCGCGACAAGGTTGGAGATCCTAAAGTTTTCCAGCAACTCATCGACATAATACATGTAGATGCCCCCTCATCAATAATTGTTCGGTGAACAGTTTTGTTGAGGGCTTTCACTTGAATAAGAAAAGCTAGTTGTGCTGGCAACTGAGGATCGTATCCTTTGTGGTCGAAGGATACAAGATTGGAATCCTTAGGATCAACCCCACCAATGGCCGATAACAAAGCCTGCCTTTGGGATGGACAATTTTGTAGTACTTCAAGAGTCGACATAGCGGATGGCGATTGGGCCAAATCTTCCACTATGTTATAATGCTGCGCCGCTCTGGCGCGAGGATTAAACGTCGACTTGTGTACTACTCCCTTTGGCGGTTTTATTGTTAATTCAGGAATGATGGGTGGTACAACTTCTGTCGAAGTTGTTGTCGAACTACTTGGTTGATCTTTTCCTTTGTCGTTCGACAGCTGCGAATTCCCGTAATCTTTGTTCCTTGTCGAAATTAAAGCATCATTTTGTTGCTTGGAGATCGACAACATTAGCACTTGCGACGGGGAAGCATTTCCACTATCAACCAGATTTGTACCTGGATTTGGGAACGGATCAGTTAACACAGCTGAGGTTTTTGAACTTTTAAAGAACTTCTTAAGCTCAGCTCTATACGGACAATCGGCTGTCCAATGATCCTCATCACATATAAAACATGGAGTTTTTGGTTTCCCTTTCCCAAGAGGGTTTGAAGAAGTTTTTTCGGGAGATGACTCACCCTGTTTCTTCTTCTTCCCTTTGTTTTGTTTCTTCTTGCTTCCTGGTTGTTTGGTTTCTTTGCCTTTATCTACTAATACGGCATTTACTTCCGAAGCAAGAATTTCGTCTTTTGCATTTTGATCTGAAATCTTACGGGCTTTCTTGGAGGCAGCCTTTGTCGATTTCGCGTTTGTCGTGCCAATCACACCATTGCCGGCATGAGAGTCACTATTTGATTTAGGAGGAGGAGGAATTGAGAATTCCGGTCTAGGGGCGTCAGGTATTTTGTCGTAGAGCGTGCCAAACTGAGTGTAGACTAGGTCTAGATATTGTGCACGAGCAATAACTTGCTCCTCCGTTACGACTCCCCCCTTGGCCACATCTTCCGTTATGGCAGGAAGTAACGACTTGATAAACCATTCAGCTAATAGCTGATCAGGAACGTACGTTTTCACCATCCTACGACGACGACGCCACTCATGTATATGATCGGATATATGAGTGGCCGTCGTCTGTTTGAAGTTGGTTAAGATTTCCGTTCCCGTTTCATACCTTATCGGTAATTGAAAATGGGTTAAGAAAGTCGTGGCTAGGGAGCTGAAATTGTCGAACGAGGCTCTAGGTAATTCAATATACCATTTTGCTGTTGGACCCGTTAACGTCCTCTGAAAAAGGCGAAGCCTTATCGAATCATCGTTTAGGGTGTTTGATGAACACCACAGATGAAATTTCATCACGTGATTCGATGGGTCTTCACCTGGATTTCCATTAAACTTAGGAATGTCCTATGGAAGTTTGTGAGGAATCGCTGGCCACCAAGGGGCGTAAGCAATTGGATCGTTTGTTAACCGGTGTAAATCGGGTAACTCTAAAGTTGCCACGAATGGCAACTGTTGATTCAGGTTAGGTGAAGCATACCCAGGGTACGATGGAATTGCCTGAGCAGTTGGTCTTTGCATACCAGCATAATGCAATTGATGTTGGTATGACTGATACGGTTGGTGGACTTGACCACTGTAAAGTGGTTGATTTTGACCTTTTTGAATGTACGGTTGTCCACTGTTCGCAAAGATCTGCTGCTCAGAACCTTGGTATACTTGTTGGAATTGTGGTTGTTGGTATTGCACCAGCCACGGTTGTGAAGCCATGCTCTGTTGTGCTATACTAACCGTCAGACCAAGATGTGGGGTAATTGTACCCGTTTGGACCTGTGTCGCCCCACCAGTTGGCGATTGTGGTTGAGTCACAGGGTCAAGGGGCTGTTGCATTACAACCTGAGAAATCTGAGGCTGACATACAACAGGCATCGTCTGAACTTGTGACACTGTTACAATAGCTGGTGTTGTCGGGATGTTCAACATAGGAACACATTGTTGCATAGAATACACAACTCTTGGTTGTTGGGGTAGTATAGGTACCCAACCACTTGTCGTAACTCCAGTATAACCTGAATATTGTTGTGAACTCCCATATGGATATCCCCCCGGAGGGGGTAATGAAAGGGCATACTGCCCCCCATACGGTGGCAATCCGGAATTCAAGGGGATTGTTTGCCCTTGGGGACTGGATTGCCCAAATTGACCTCCAATTGGATCAATCTATCGAGTCTCAACATAAGAGTTGCCAGATATTATTCCGGAGGAACAAACAGGAACGGACCACACTGTCGAAATAGTCCATGGATGGACTCCTTCTAGCGGTTGTGAGCTAGTCGGGACAGATGGAATGCCGGCAAACATTGTCGGAGTGACGGCAGGGAGCTCTGCTGTCGCTGTGTCATTCGACACAGTCCTAGATGTTGACGGTTGTTCAGACATTTTGAGTCTATCCAAGAGATTACCTAGCGATTCTACAGGAACTTCCACTGGTGGTAGACTAACTTCTGATGTCGAAGGAAATAGAGTGACCCTGACTCCAAAATGTGTTGGAGTACTTGCTTGCGGATCTTCTACAATTTCCTCTATCGCAATCAAACCAGGTGGAAGGGGAAGACCGTCAGGTCCGTAAAATATTTCTGGTGCCGAAGAAGGGGTTGAATCAACAGCGACAGATGTTTGAAGAACAAGACTCTCTGGACCGGTTACAGATGGAACTGGTTCAGTAACACAAGTGTTTGTTCTCAGACTAGGATCAGTATCACTGTCCCTCTGTGGCTATTGAACTTCTTCTGTGGAGGCAGGGTTTCCAGAAATGTTTGGAGTAACCGGAATCTCAGATGTTGTTGGAACACTTGTTCTAACTTTGATAGGAGATTTCGAACCGGTTAAACGAGTTCGCTTTGTCCGCACTGTTTTCGTTTCCGGAGACAAAGACGGTTGACTCGTAAGCCTCCGCGAACGACGGGGTTTCAATTGACTTTATTCCACGATTGCGGATTACTTGATCAACCAAAATACAAAAAGGGGAAAGTGTGTTTCTGAATTAAATGAATTTTTCGATGCTTTAGACACAACTTGCTTTTTCACTTTTAAAGAGTCGAGAAAAAGCTAAAGATGACTCTAGTCTCCTTCGATGTTTTAACGAGCCCGAAGTGACAAATGCTCGAATGGACTTTTTCTGTTATAGAGTCTGAAAAAGGCCAAAAGAAACTACTCTGGAGTTCTAGGCAGAGGGTGTGCCAAACTTTTCGCAAAACCGCAGAATACTTTTTAAGGTACGGGCGGTCGATCTTCCTGAATGCTGTGTTCAGTGCATTGCGATCAGTAGGGCGGCCGACACGGCTTCCTAAGGATAAAGGTTTTATGCCTATAGGGGTCTCCCAATATATACGCGACGGTACGTGGGAGCACAATTCGTACTGGTACTAATCGTCCCTCAGGAGGAATCACCCAACCATCAGTGAGGCGACCAGTGACCAGGTTTTACGACGCCGGAACACGTCTCTAGCCTAGACCTCTATGTTGTGCGTTATATTGCAAAGCGTTGTTAAGTTCATTCAATTTATTTTAGGTTGATCTTTTTTTAGAAGTTTGCCTTTCTGGATCACCACGAGATGTATGATACAATTCCTAAATGCAGTCTAAAGATGATAAGCAAGCTTTATATCTTTTCAACTATGAAAATCATAGCTACAAAGGGAAAAGAAAGACACCATCTTTTCTCAAAGAGCAATCAGCACACTCTAATGCACTTTTCCTAAATCAAGCATGCAAACTATCAAGATGCAAATGCACAATGCAGGTGTTTGTTTTCCGCTTTCTTAATATTGATGCCTAAAAAGAAAGCTTTTTGTACAACTTTGAATTTGCTTTTAAATGACAAATACAAACAAGTTTACTTTTTCGAAATCAGAAAGGTTAAAAGAGAATACAACACAACGATTTTCGAAATGAACACTTGTTTCGACACTTAAAAGAGACAAACTCAAACCAAAAGCAAAAGTAAATGTATAATCAACTGTAAACAGCCAATGAACTCTCTCCTAAGATCACAATCAACAGATCTGAATCAAGGGCTACAGGATGATTATTTCACTCTTGCAAAGGAAAACTGTAAATGACGCCACAAACACATAAAAACACTCACAGTCTTTTTGTACAAAAGGAGGCAGAATTTAAGCAGAGAAAAGGAGTTATCAGACAGGTACCTATGCTGGTTACAGGCTGCAAAAATCAGAGATCAAAACAAGGCAAAACAGAGCAGAGAACCCCAGCTGCACAAGGTCTAACTGGATCAACGCACCCCCAACACAGAGGTTTTGACATTCAGCGCAGGTAGCCTTCACGGGACCTGCGTTGAAATGCAGAACCTCTTCACAGAGTCTGCGCTGAAGGAGAAACAAGAGTTCCTCACTGGGTTCTGGGTCACAGTTTGCTGATTAATCTACGGTTTCAGGCCAAATAAAAGCAACAAGCAAGGTACAATCAAAGGGATGCTTTGAGGGAGGACTAAGATCTATCACAAAGGATCATCAAATCATTTGTGAGTCCATTGTTCAGATCATAGACAAATCCAGTGATTGGATCAAAGCAGCAGCTGTCTACTTTGCATCTGAGAATAGCAGATGCAGTTCGATTGTTGTTGTTGAGTCTATGAAACAAACAATGATAGAGACACAAATAAAATGACTAAACAGATCTCCCGAGTGGAGTCGCCAATTTGTTGTGGGGAAAAATTCCTATGCAGGACGATCCTATCCACCTAAGGTGTGACAGTGTCTTAGCAACAAACAGACACAACTATTCTAGTATTCTTCCTTTATGAATTAAGAATGAAGAGAGATGGATGGACTAACCGGTGTCTTCCGTTTGTCCCTTGATCCGGTTTCTCTTCTCTTTGAGAGTTCCCAGCTACTTGCCTTCTCGCTCGCCCAGCTTCAACAGGTCCCTGCAAGATCACAAGAAGATAACACTACACAAAGACATAGATTCATATTCATAACTAGGTCAGGATTAGAAATAAACTAAACATACTAATGCAATCATACATCAAAGATACATCAGTATATAGGAGAAACCAAGATAGCTTTATTGATGAATAACAAGGTTCAGGAGGAGATACAACCAAGAGGGCTCCAATCCAGCATCTCCTTCCCAGCAAATGAAATTCCTATCTTCACCTCCCTTCAAAGCATTAAGCACCCAATGATTCCAGTCTCAAACCAACAGCAATTCTTTGCAATAACAAAATTCCAGCCTCCTGGATCTCATGGAGGAGAGATCCATATATAGATGTTTGGAGAGAGGATGAGTCAGCTTAAGATCTGACTAGTGTCCTCTCCCTCTGTCAGCTCTTGCTTCCACTTGGAGGTTCTTGCTTCCACTTGGAGGTTGAGAACCTCTTACTCATCACTAGTCGAATTCACTGAGGCAAGTGTCATTGAGGAAGATTCTGGAAGCTTCTAGGGTCTTGACACCTCGTTGAATGAACTTGCCATTTGTCAATTCCCGCTCAGCGCACCCTGGTAGTGCTTCTACCTGCGTTGCAGTGCAGGTAGTCAGTGCAGACTTTGCATTTCAGCGCAGACAGCTAGTGGAGCCTCTGAATTGATCTTGAATTGACTTGTTTTTGAGCATTTTCTGGTGGAGAACTTCTGTGAATTGTTGTGGTTTGTTAGCCTTGTTCCTCTAGGGGTAGGAACAACATGTTTAGGGACTTTGGATCCCTTAGATTATGGACATTTCATGCTTATAGCTGTAAGGCACAAAAATGTCTATAACATGTAGGTAGGGTAGTTAAGAACTTCCCCATGAAATACTTTTGAATTGTAGCATACAAGCCTTCCTCCCTGCATCAATACCAATCCCATAGCATACCCACTTGAATCCATCTCCACTTCGAAGGAGTGTTGCAAGTTTTGTAATGATAGAGTTGGTGCTTGGCTGATATTCTTCTTTAGCTCCTAAAAGGCTCATTGTTGACCCTTTCCCCATTGGAAACTCTATATAGTTGTTGTTATTGCTTGGAGTGGTGTTTCTACTACTAAAAACAAGGCTATGAAATTCCTCAAGTACTGTGTTGCAACAATGAAACTCCTAACCTCAAAAAATTAGGAGGCACTGGCCATTTAATGATGGACTCCATCTTGGAAGGATTTATCCTTAGCTCTCCTCCACCTATCACACACCCCATATACACCAAATATTATTATGCGAACTCTTATTTCATGATATTTTCTAGTAGTTGGTGCTCCTTTAATGTCTCCAACACATGCATCAAATGTGAGATGTGCTCCTCCCAAGTAGCATCATATATCGGTATATCATCCAAATAGACAATAAGAAATGAATCTATAAAAGGGAACAATATATCATTCATTAACCTCATAAATGTAGTTGGTGCATTATATAGGCCTAATGGCATTACTAACCAAACATACAAACCTTGCCTGGTTTTGAAGGTGGTTTTCTAGGTATCTTCTTCTTTGACATGAACCTGGTGATATCCAAACTTTAAGTCCAACTTAGTGAAGTATTTCACTTGTTGCAATTGATCCAACATATCATCTATCTTAGGTAGGGGGTACCTATTCTTGAGTGTGATTTTCTCAATGCTTTATAATCAATACACCTATGGAAAGTCCCATCCTTCTTTGGCACAATCATAATGGGTGACCCACATGGTGATGTTTTAAGTCGAATGACACCATGATGTTCTATTATTTGTTGCAATTATTTCTTCACCTCACTTGATTCTATAACAAACTACCTGTACAACCCAATTTTTGGAAATAGGAATTCTGATAATAGTTTTATCTCATGCTCCACTTCCCTCTTGGGTGGTAACCATTTAGGATCCAGAACACATCCCTATATGCTTGTAGCAACTCTTCTAGTTGATGTGTCTGTTTCTTAGTACACCTTTCAGGGGATGTGTTGCCTCTTAGAGTCTCTTCTATAGTATGATTTTATCTTAAAAAAAATAAACATACTTCTTTCTAGAACTGATCAATTTCTTGGCTTGGTTAGCACTTACCAACGATATTTTGGACTTTCCTTTACGCACGTTGATGGTGAATCATTTTCCATCCTTAATGAGCCGATACTAGTTGGATCTCCGGATGAATATTGTATTTTGTATGCATATTTAGGGATTTCCAAACATGACTTTACATACATAAAGGGGAACTACATCTACAGTACTACTTCATTAATAAAATCAACACTGATGGCAAATCTAAATTTTCACTATTTTGTTACATTCAAATCTGCATCCTTATTTACCTATTCCAATGAATATGGTTTCAGATGATCACAAACTTCCAATCCCAATTTTTTTATCATCTCTATTGCAATGAGATTTTCCTATGATATTGAGTCAAACAAAGCATCAGTATTTGTCTTCTTGACTTGTATCTTTATGTGGAAGAGTTTGATCATTTCTTTCTCTTCTAGTTGTTGAAGGCTACTCAGATTCCCCTATTTCTGCATTTATGTGCAAACTATCTCCTCGTCCACATCCAAGTTGCTTTCAACTTGATTGCTTGAATCGGTGACCATGAGATTCTTCTTATTATTGTATTTATTTTTGTTCTTTGAGTTAATGGATGCAACTTCCAACACTTCTCCTCTATATGGACATCAATGTTGCAGTGGTTTATGGGAATTTTTTACTAGTGTGTTGTGGCTACAGTATTTTTATCTTTACCGCATTTCCACTTCTTCTTCCCCCAAATACCTGATGAGTACAACTCGGTTCTTTGGGGAGATACCCAACATTATGGTCATCTTTTGAAACTATGTAGTGTACTCCTATACGCTTTTCCCATTCTTTTCCTTGAAGTAGTTCCATCAAATACAAAGGTCCTCTACATAACCATTAGGGTAAAATTATGACTTTATGATAATTTTGAGGTCTTCCCATTTAGTCGCTGGAGGATCTCCCTCCAAACTCAAGGTCTTCAATTGGATTTCCCACCAAGTGAGAACATGACCCTCTAATTTCAACCGCACAAATTAATCTTTTGTTCTTCCTCAACATGGCAGACCCTAAAATACACTTCTAATTGTTGCAACTAGTGATTTAACTTCATAGAATCAATCAAAATACACTTCTAATTCACGAATCTCAAATTGGGTTGATAATTTTTGGGTCATTTATTTAGTTGGTTCTCCGTTTCTTCCCAATCTCTTGATCTCCCCTTCGATTTATACTATGCATTAGAAACTTCATCTTATCATAAAACAATTTAATTAAATATAAAGTTAAAAGTATCTAAATAAATATAAAAATTTAATTCATTAATAATATATAATAAAAAAATTTATTAAAAGGATTTTCTAATAAATCTAGGAATAGAATCTTTGGCAAATTTCCTTAAAAATAATTAAAAGGGCTTATATTAAAATTATATAATTAAATAGTTAGTTAATTAATTGTCAGTTAGTTTTGTTATAGTTATACCATACTGCATAATTGTTTGTATAACCCACTAATAGATTTTATTTATCATTAATAAAACTATTTAATTAAATATAAACTTAAATAGAGAGACTAATGAAGGACTAATGAGAAAGAAAATAGTTTATTATAATTGCTTAGTTAATTTAAACCGTTCACATGTTAAAGGATTTTTATTCATTGTACAAACAATTTGTTAAAAAAAACAAAAAAGACGATAAAAAAAGGAAACACCAACAATCCAGAAGACGGGGGAATAAACAAAGAAGACTCTAAAAAGAAGACCGATCACGAAAAAGAGAGGCCAGAGATCTAACAACTACTAATTTTACAGCCGTCATCTTTCCAGCCCCCATCTCTATTGAGATTGCTCAGCCTTTTTTCAATCTCAATGGCTTCCCTAAATTTCCAGTGATGAAACTAGCTAAGAAGAGAGAGTAGGGATCTAGCGGCTTTATTGTTAAGCCTTTTCGCGATTTCAATGGCTTCCCTAAATTTCCGATGATGAAACTGGGCGTTTTCGCGATCTCAATGGCTTCCCTAAATTTCCGGTGATGAAACTGGTTAAAAAGAGAGGAGAGAGATCCAGCTACTGCTAATTTTCGAGATGTCATCTATATTGAGATTTCTCGACCTTTTTTCAATTTAAATGACTTCACTAAATTTCCGGTGATGAAACTGCCCAATCTTGGCAATAACACAAACCTCCTCAATACATACATGATGCTTAACTGGTTCTTCAACTTGTCTTGAAGATGAACCACACTCATTGATGCCTCGACAAATGTATTAAAAAAATATAATTTATTTTACATAACTAAGAATTTTAATTTTTATATTAATTGATTTAATTATTCTTTAAAAATAATATTGAAAATATTTATGTTGTTTTTCAATAATATAATATATAAATATTTTTTAATAAAAATAAATAAATAATATAAAAGCTGCATTAATAAATAATAAATAATTAAAATAACATGTTAACCATTAAAATAACATGTTAACTCGTAAAATAAAATAAGATGAAATTAAAATTTATTTTTTTCCGTGAGAAAATATCATCTCTTAAATTTAATCATGTCTATATTTTTTTTTTAAATATGTCTATAAAAAAATATTAATACTCAAACTACATACGTGAATGTACTATCTTTTGAATCCAAACGACCAGGGTTCTAAACACAGAAGTGACAAATTCAAACATCTCTGAAAATCCTCTACATACGTGAATGTACTATCTTTTGAATCCAAACGACCAGGGTTCTAAACACAGAAGTGACAAATTCAAACATCTCTGAAAATCCTCATTGTGACGGAACCTCAAAGCCAGCCACCAAGGCCGCGGCGAAGCTTTTTTAGAATCGCCTCAACCACCGCCGAGCTTTTTGAGAATCGCCTCGGCGAGGCACTTCTTGGCCTCTTCCTTGAAATTTCGCTATCCATAATCAACTTTGCATCCTCCTTCTCCTTGATCCCTTGGATTTTTTCCTCGCAGAGGGCGCCAAGGCCGGCGAGGCAGAAGAAATTGGCCTCCTCCTGGAGCTCACGCAGGAGGCAGACGTCCTGCAGCCACACGGTGCCGCTGCGTAGATAAGTCAAGACGTGCGCGAACCTCTGACCGTCTCTGTCGATTATGATGACGGAATTCTTGCTATTCTTATCATCTTTGGGCAAATGGCGGAGCACCAGGGCAGCGAGCATGGAATCTTTGTCCGCGCACAGAGTCTTCCGCGAGGTTTCGAACACCTGACCTCCCACCCGCAGCATCAACAAGTCGTCCTCCTCTCTGTCATTTCTTGGCTCTTCCTGCCAGTTGGGAACGACAGTCTGCTTCATTGAGTCCCTCATTTTTCCTGATCAAAACCTGAGTATTTTGTTTTGTCGGTGCTTTAAGGACTGAATAGGATTCGAACCAGGAACTCGAGATTGAAAATGCTTTTGCAATCTGCCTGACACGTGTCTTCACCAATGGAAGTACAAGAATGAAATCACTAATCAAATTTCAGAGGTTTATGGGTGGATGATATGTTTTACTTAATGTGCTTATGTGTATTAATACATTTTATCCACTCGTTTAATTAGGTATTTGCCGACGTGAAAATAAAGAATGAAATGTCTAACAACATTAATAAATTGGAATATATTTTATTTACTAATTTAAAAATTGGTATATGTTTAAACAAAACACTAGGAGTAACAAAATGTCTTAATAACAACCAATTTTATTAAATTGCAAATACACATTTGTTTTAGTCATTTTGAATTTCAAACACACATTTGAAAATATTATTTCTCATAAGAGCTCCCTACCCCCCATATATAAATTTGTTTATATATATAGATTTTATGAAATATGTTTTTATAAAAATAATTATTATATTTGCATGGTATTTTTTTTAATAATTAATATGTTTGAGCATTATTTTGTTATACATTAGAGTAGTTATTGAGCCGAGACTTATTTTACAACTCAGTATCTCCTCAAAATTGAATTGAAATTTTGCTCATGTTGGCCAAAATAAAAATAACGAAAAATCTAAAAATAAATAAATAACTATACAAAACATTTAAAAAAACGCGTGAAGAAATTGGATTTTCTCAGCTCATGTTAGATCTGTATTTAAGATGGATCTATGTGGTATAAATTAAATGATTGGTAAACATCCATAAACATCAATCCATAATAAGCATAGAAGCACTTACTCTATATACTAACATATCTTAAATATAACACTGACATTTTTTTAAATGATTAATTTGAGATAGATTAATTAAAAGAACATAACTAACTTGGACATAAATCTAAAACCTCGATCTATGCATTTATTATGAATATTTTGGCATATTCCTTGGAGGTTAAATCTCTATCACCCACACAATAATTATTGATAATTAATTTAAAATTATGAAAAAACTATTCTGAAAAATTATGAAAAAACTATTATCAAAATTCTAGAAGACCTATTTTGAAATAGACACATCTATCGATGTAATTATGTTTGTGAATATGTAATTATATTTAGAATGTTTTAGTTTAGTTGTTTGTCTTTGGTCAAAGAAAAAATTAACACTATAATTTTATTTATAAAAATGGTTCGATATAACATTAATTCTCCATCTGGAATCTCGACAATAAGTTTTGAGCTATGAATCTCCAAAATCCTAGTTGACCTCTTGCAATCCTTGATGGCATCTAGTTCTATGGGGCCTGCTCCCCTTAGGCCATGACATTGATGCATTTAATGCTCTTATATCACCGCGGTCCAAAATCTCAAGATCACAACTTGCCAAGTTTGTGAAGAAGACTGAATAAATTTCAAAAGTCATGATGAACACTAAAAAGTTTGATGGTTTAGTTCACAAGGATTTTCCCCTCCCCCAAATCCCTTTGGCTAGATAAAAACTAGAGGCCTTTGATTAAAGGAAAAGTCTTAGCCTCCTTTTGGGGAAGAGGTTTTTCTTACCTTTTATTTTGTACATAAATATGACAGTGACTTAATATTCATAAGTGTTCTTTATTTTAAGGTAGCTTAAGGCTTATATGTAGACATATGGAGTCCATATTTCAACCCTAAAAATGATGTTCCTTTTACTACTCTTGTCTAGGTAAAACTCCCCTAATTTCCCCTCTACCACTGGAATGATGAAACTTTCAAAAGTATTGGTAATGCCATGAGAAAGTATTTAGATAGAGCATAACCAAGAATATAATGTTTGTTTGCACCCACATTTGAGTTGAAGTTGATTTGGAGAAAGGCCTCTCAAAAGTAATACAACTATCTTTAACTAATTGGACCTTCCTCTCGGAAGTTAATTATGAGCTACTTCCCTTCAGATGTAAGGTCTATCACGAATATGGTCATTTTGCTAGGAATCATCCAAAATCTTCAAATGACCCCTCCTGGAAGGAAGAAGGATATTAGTGATAGATTACCAAGAGAAGAAGAGGTCCCTCAAGGCCACAAATTACCGCTTAGGCCCCTGAGAATCATATTGGTCCTAAGGTATTGCTTCCCCTCAACATCCTTTATGGGATCAGTCTTCAGCACATCTGCAAGCTAGTTCTAAAAGATCTCTCAGAAACTAGTTTGAAGTACTGAATGGACTAAAGAATATACAAGAAACATACAAAATTTTTGAAGATGTTCATGAGAAGGAAGCTTCCCCAAGAGAGCGAGAGGAAGAAGGTATGAATTCAATTGAAGATATCCCAATCCTTGTGAAATTTACAAAGGAAGAAGAATCCAAATAAGGAGAAACCCTTTTCTCCCCAAAGACATCCACCAACCCTCTTTATTATGTTCCAATGGATGAGGAGCTCTATGGAAGTGATATTGCTCGTGATATCCTTATGGAAAGGCTACACAGAAAAGGAAGAAGACTATCAAATAGAGATACTTTCTCTAAGCAAGCTAATAAGGGTTGAGAGTTGGAGACTCAAAAATCAATCAAAGAAGCATTTGTTGTCACCATAAGTGAAAATAAATAGACATTCACAATTTCTCCCTAAGAGGGATGCGCAAGGTCCATAAGTGATCTCTTGGAATATTAGAGGTCTAGGGAATGAAAAAAGAACATCAGAAATAAGAAGTTCGATTAGAGAAGAAAAACCCATGATTTTTCTACTCCAAAAGACTAAATTTGGATGTAATAGGGCTTTAGGAGTGTGTCATTAACTCAACTAGGAAAAATAACTCCATCAAGCTGAGCAAGCTTAACAAATCCAAAATATTTTATCTCTGAAACAAAGAAAACCTAATCGATGCATTTGTAACTTACTAGGATGCTTAAGATAATTGTTGTCATAAAGCAATACTTGATCTCCAATAGAGAACTACTTCTTCTTTATGTGTTTGTCATGACGGGATATTTGTTGTTCCTTATCGACAATTTGATGGAAATCTACAAGGTACCACTCCTCATCCAACTCCCGTGATTTATATAGTCGTTCTCCAATGGATTCATCATCGAACATTCGAGTAGCCTGAGCAATGAAAACATTCAAAACAATAAACTCAGCTGGTACCACAACTTCTCATCCATAAACAAACTAAAATGTTGTATACTTATGCAATTGTTTCGCAGTTATATGGTAAGCCCATAAATAAAGTAGTTGGAACTTGTTCATCCCAATCATCCCTGTTTGCGGAAAAAAAATTAGTAAGCCCTTCTCCGTAAATTTTATTAAAGGCTTCAACTGTTCCATTTGCCATGCAGATGATATGGGTTTCTTTTGGGGTGTTGGATCATGAATTCCCGCTTAGTGTAGCAATTGTCTCGTTAATGAAATGCAATCCTTGATCATAGGTAAGGCTTCTTGAACAACCAAATCTAGTTATGATATTTTCAAATATAAACCTTGCAGCAATATCAACAGTGCAATATTTGACAACAGTTGCTTCAACCCAACGCGTTAAATAGTTAGTTGCGGTAATAATGTAGTGGGAATGAGAATGTTAAACAGTAGGGTTGATGGGCCCCAAAAATTCAATAAACCACTTCTCAAAATCCTCAAGAGCTCATACTGGATGCAATGGAAGTTTATCATGATGAGATGGTTGCCCAAACCACAGACAAACATCACATTTCTAAACATATTCCTTTGCATATCTAAAAAGAGTAGGTCGCCAAAGTCAAGCTTGTAACACATTCCTTCCAGTCGCTTTTCCTCCAACATGACCTCCCGCAATGCTAGAATAAAATTCCCACAAAACATTTTCTTTTCCATGGTCCAAAACACATATGTGAAAAATATGATCAAGCCCCATTTTGTACAACTGACCTGCAATAAGCTGATAGTTTGCAACTCATACTACCATATGCCTCTTTTGAGTCATTGTGTATTCATTAGAGAACTTATTGGTTTCTAGAAATAGCGTGATATCCTCCAAATAATCTAGTACTACATCAATTCGGAATAAATCTGCATCAGGAAATTGGTTATCAACTTTCCCTCCCACTTCACCAAACTCCAACCGAGAAGGAAGATCTGGACCCACATGAGAGTGACCTAGTTTAACAATAACTTCAAACAAAATTCCTAAAACAACAAAATCCATTTGCATATTCTCCCTTCTAAGATAGGTTTGTTAACTAGCTAATTGAAAGTAGAATAATCAGTAAAGAATTTAAAAGGACCACCAAGAAGATAATGTCTAAACTTTTGGAGAGAGTTCACCATGGTGAGATCTTCTTGTTCAGTGGTCGTATAATTATTCTGAGTAGTGGAGTTTTTCTGCTAGCAAAATAGATGGGATGATCTAAGTTACCTTCTCCTGGCTACACTAAAATAACACCCAAAGAAATACCATAATCATCTACATGAACAAGAAATTCCTTGTTACAATATGGGTAAACTAGAATCAGAGCACTCAAAAGATTTTATTTTAAGGTGTTGAATGTAGCATCACATTCAACAGTCCATACATAATGTTCAATTTTATTCAACAACTTTTCCAATGGTGCAGTGATCAAGGCATAGTTGTGGATAAACTGATGATAATAGCTTGTGTGTCCCAAAGTAGACTGCAACTAATGAACATTTGTGGGTGGCGACATATTTAAAATTACTGCAACTTTTGCAGGATCAACACAAACACCATCTCTAGAAACAATATGCCCAAGCAAGGTACCAAATGGAACAACAAAAATACAATTATTTGGATTTAATGAAATCTACAATTGACAACAATGATCAAACATTGCCCGCAATAAGATAGAGTACTTCTTTAAGAGGCTATATACTATCTAATCATACATGTACACTTCAAGGAATTTATGAATATAATCTCTAAAAGCAGTAATAACAATTCTAGAGAACACAAACAAAGCATTTTTTAGGCTTAATGGCATGACATGATAAGAATTAGAACCCCATTCGGTTTTAAAAGTAGTCTTCCTTTTATCTAAATCTGGAGTGCAACTCATGATATCCTTGTTGCCAATCATCAAGAAAAATATCTAAAATAATTTTTGTGCTTTGAACACTCCTCCAACTAATAGAAACATCCATTGTAGGATTAATGTAGGCTTCTCCTTTTCCCATAATGAGTTTATGTAACTGATCCAAAATATTAGGCTTTTTAACATCATTTACAGGCTCTTTAAACCTTGGGCCTTGGTACAGATCCAATGGCTGTATAACACGGACTCTATTTATTACAAAGGTCATAGTCTCTCGCTTGAGTTCGATAACAACATAATTATCAAATTCCCAATCAATCGCCAACAAGGTTCGGTAAGGATCCTTATCTCCCATGATATCTATGACCTCAAAGTCTACATATGTCTTCACACCCGCAATATCAACTTCAACACATTCAAGACAACCGATGGGAAGAATACAATATTGATTGACCATACATAAATAAATGATCTGAAATTGGATCCTTAAACTCTCTTAAAGCTACCCGAACTCTGTAAAAGCTCATACCGAAGTTTAATGTCTTATGGATGTCAAAGCCTATCAGAAATAACCTCTGAACAAATATAATTTGTAGCCAGCATAGAACAACGAGGACCTTTGGTCAAAGCGCATTGACTGTTGGCCAATGGGGACTGTTGATGGTGCAAAAAGGGTAGTTAGGAGGCTCAGACCAGAAAATGAAGGTTGTTTCTGATGCATGATTAGCGCTTTTTGATGCGACATTGCTGGGCAAAACCCCTCGAGAAGGAAAAGCCCTGAGTGCTCAGTCACAAGGGAAGCCAAGAAACCGTGGGAAAAGCGCTAAAATTGAAGGCGGGTTCCACGCTCCAAAACCGGTGGAATATAGTAAGCGTTTTGGGCGGTAAGCAAAATTATCAGGAGAACGAGTGATGCCATACAATGATTGACGCATGTCTGGCGGATGAGAGAGAAAACCGCTCTCATCGCAGGCTAATGTCCGAGCAAGTCAACCGCGTGATAAGAACGATAACCGTAGGATCTAGAGGCCCCAGATCTAACGACGAAGATTGCGCCCGATGGGAAACTAGATTCAAAGGAGAAAATAAGCTTCAACACATAAAGGTTGAAGTCCGATTGGATCGCTGAGTTGGCAGATGAATCATTTCACAGAGTAATTGAAGTAATGAACCATTGAGGAAGAGCTGGCTCAGCTCATGAGGAGACAAGTGGCCACCTGTTTATGAAGCGTTATAGTGATGATGACACAGAGCAGGGAATTCTAGCACAGAGGTAGGCGATCCTAAGAGCTGGGAGAGGAAACGAATAGTCAGGGAATAGAATGGTTCTAAGAGCCACGAATAGACAGAGCAAGCGCTAGAAGTGAGAGCTGAGAGCCAGAACCAGAGTTGGAGCCACAGAGCCAAACCTAGAGTCAGAGCCAGAGCCAGAGCCAAGAGCCAGATCTAGAGCCAAGAGTCAGAGCCAGAGCCAAAGCCATAGCCAGAGCTAGAGCCAGAGCTGAGAGCCAGAGCCAGAGCCTAGAGCCAGAGCCAGAGCCTAGAGCCAAAGCCAAGATTCGAGATCCAGAGAGCCAAACGGCCCAGGATAAGAATGGTATTCTAAGCCCAATGGTTTAATCGTAACCTATTGGAGTTGAGTGTGGAACTTGTAAAAGAATTCAGCCATAATCCCAAAGAGCCTAATCGAGTTGATTAGAGCTCAAGGAGATGCAGCCCAAGATATCAGGGTGAACTCCATATTATATTGTTGCCTTATGTGTTTGTTTTTATTGCTGCTTTAAACACTGTTATATATATATATATCAGTTTAAGTACCTTCCCATATCAGCACAAACAACAGATTTGAAAGTAAATAATCAGCTGAAAACAAATACAAGCATACACCCATATTGTCAAGCATTTCTTATTTCTGCATTGGTTAAACAAATAGACTTGGGAAAATTTAAAGCTCTGGAAGTGGGAGAGGTTCTTGTAAGTTAGACAAGAAGCCTAAGAGCCCCATTTTCAGATCAGGTGATATTAGAGCTTAAGATTGATTAACCCCACCTCCAAAGAAGGTTGTATCAGAATGATTGATTGACGGGGCAAAGATTGCTTGTCTAAAAAGAGTTTGGATAGTCAAGGATTGATTGCCTCATCGATTGTATGCTTGGTTGCAAAGAAGAGGTAAAACATTTCTGTTTGTCTTCAAATTCTTCTAAGAATGCTTATATTGGTTCTTTTGAAAAACATATCAGAGGCATAGGTTCCAATCTAATGTCCAAGATGGGCTATGAAGGAAAAGGATTGGGCAAACATGCACAAGGTATTGCTGAGCCAATAATGGTTGAGGAAAGGCCTAAGTATTTGGGTCTTGGCTATGGACAGTCTTATGGATAGAGTTCCAAAGCTATGATGAAGGACATTGAAACAGTTCCAAAAAGGAGTTTCATTGCAGGTCCTCTACCTCAGAAGTGTGAGGATTGTGTTAAGGAGGAATGCAATAGCTCGAAACATCATTCGCATGATGCAGGTGTTTAGAAGCACATACTTGAACTAGAGAGTTGTGGAAACTCTGACAACCTTGAAGAAAGTGATAGTGTTCCAAAGGGAGCTACATCTTCATTTGTCTCACCTCCTCCTGAAGGCAATAAAGGTGAAAGAGGTAGGTATAAATCTGATTCTAAACACATTCCTTTTGATTTTGTAAAGCATGGAAAAAGAATTGCATGTTCCTTTTGTGGTTTGGATAACCATTATGTTTCTAGATGTTGGAAGAGGATGGCCGCATATAGAAAACTTTTGAAGGAAAAGAAACAAGCAGCCAAAGGTCCACAGGACAAGGCAAATCATGCTGTCAAAAGGATGCACGTGTGTTTCACTTACTACCATAAGCAAGGGAATCTTGCTGAAAGGTGTTGGACTTTGAATCCAGTGCCGCTTCCACCAAAGCTAAAGGAGAAGGTGGAAAAAGAAAATGGCAGGGATGGAAATAAAGATTCCATGATTGATGTGGTTCAGGATGATTCACATATTGATGCTGATGTGCAAACAAAGGAGGAACCTTTGAAATGGATTGGTAAGAAATGGTTAGAATTCTTATCCAATTAAGGTTGCATGTCTAGTGATGCCTCTATTTGCATTTCTTTGTGGAATAAATGCAAGTTGTAGGATCTTACCAAATGGTAAATAGAAAGAAGTTGAGTAGGAAACTCACTTTATTGCTACAACAATATGTTCACTTCAGCTTCAAAAGTATATTGTACTTAAGCGAAAGTTGATAGATGGAATGCATGCCTAAGCATGAGATGCATGTGATGCTGGCTTGGGAGAAGTTAACTTGGTTCCTAAAATGGAGATAAGGATGAAGTGTTTCATCTTTTGGAAAAGAGTCCTAAATGTATTTTTCCTACATGCTCAAGGATAATATCCAACATGATGTTCGCCTTTGGGAACTTGATTCATTAGAAAAGGCATTCAGGTTAGCAAGAAAAATGGAAAGCAAAATTATGGCAACTGGGAAGCATACCACTCACAACTATAAAGATGGAAGTGTTGTTGCCCCTAGTATTCCACAACCTATAAGGTTGACGCCACAACAATTGGAAGAAAAAAGAGCAAAAGGTCTTTGTTACAATTGTGATAGCAAATACACTAAAGGTCATAAGTGTGCTGAGAAGAAATTATTCTACATAGATTGTGAAGAGGAAGAGGAAAAGGAGAAAGAAAGGTCAAAAGAAGAGGATATACTCCAGGAACAAAGCCTAGATAAAGAAGAAATGAATCTGACCATATCTTGTAATGCATTGATGGGAATTACCACTCCTCAAACAATTAAGATAGAAGGACAAATAAAGAAGAAAAAGGTAATAGTGTTGATTGATTCAGGAAGTACCCACAATTTTATTCATTATAAGGTAGCAAAAGAATTGAATTGCTTCTTATATCCAGCACCAGAGTTTCAAGTGATGGTCGCAAATGGAGGAACGATAAATTGCTCTGGAAAGTGCCATAATATCAAGTTATCCATGGGAGAATATGTATTGACTAGCCCAATGCTTTCCATTCCAATGGGAGGTGCTGATGTTGTACTAGGAGTCCAATGGCTACAATCCTTGGGTACAATAGACTTTAATTTTCAAGAACTTTTCATGAAATTTTTTGTGGAAGGAAAGGAAGTTGAATTAAGGGGTATTGCAAGGAAACCGGGAAAGATAATCAGCTCTAATGGTATGACAAAGCTTCTAAAAAAGGAATAAAGAGGTGTAATTGCACAATTATGTTCGCTAGATGTTTCCACATTGGAATCATCTATTTATCCAGATCTCCAAAAAGTCTTGGACAATCATTCCAAGGTATTTGAGACTCCCAAAGGTCTCCCACCTATTTGTGATCATGATCATGCTATTCATCTGATTCCAGGAAGTGTTCCTCCAAACATTAGGCCGTACAGATATCCCTATGCCCAAAAGAGTGAAAATGAACGTATGGTTGCAGAAATGCTAGAGGCTGGTATAATTCAATCGAGTCAAAGTTATTTCTCTGCTCCAATAGTATTGGTGCACAAGAAGGATGGATCATGGCGCATGTGTCCGGATTATAGGGAGCTCAACAAGCTCACTATTAAAGATAAGTTTCCCATTCCTGTCATTGATGAATTACTGGATGAATTGCATGGATTAATTTACTTCACCAAGTTGGATCTTCGTTCAAGATATCATCAAACCAGAATGAAGACTGAAGACATTCCAAAAACAACATTTAGAACTCATGAGGGTCATTATGAATTTTTGGTCATGCCTTTTGGCCTTACCAATGCACCTTAAACATTTCAAGGTTTAATGAATTCCATTTTCAAACCATTCCTTAGAAAATTTGTGTCAGTATTTTTGGATGATATACTAATCTACATCAAGTCTTGGAAGGATAGTGTTGAACATGTTGACAGGGTGCTACAACTATTGGAGGAGAAATAGTTATATGCAAAAAGATCCAAATGTTTCTTTGGAGTAAAAGAGGTGGAATATTTGGGTCATATTGTATCTCACGAGGGAGTTAAGGTAGACCCTAGCAAAATTAAAGCCATTAAGGAATGGAAAATCCCCACATCTATAAAGCATCTGCGAGGATTTCTTGGGTTGACAGGGTATTATCGCAAGTTTGTTAAGAATTATGGGAGAATGGTAGCACCTTTAACAACATTATTGAAGAAAGATGCATTTTCATGGACTCTAGAAGCAACAAAGGCCTTCGAACATCTTAAAGAGGCAATGTGCCAAGCACCGGTCTTAGATACACCGGACTTCACAAAAACCTTTATTGTGGAATGTGATGCTTCAGGAAATGGAATTGATGTTGTTTTAATGCAAGATGAAAGAACTATTGCTTTTGAAAGTCGTCCAATCAAGGGAAAGTTTTTACACAAACCTATTTATGAGAAGGAAATGTTGGCAATACTCCATGCACTTAAGAAATGGCGACCCTACCTATTGGGAAGACACTTCAAGGTAAAAGTAGATCATGATAGCCTTAAATACTTTTTAGAACAAAAATTATCCTTTGAAGAGCAACAAAAGTGGGTCACAAAGATGTTGGGTTATGACTTTGAAATCATCTACAAGAAAGGGAACCAAAATGTGGTGGCAGATGTACTCTCAAGAAAGGACGAGGATGTGGAAGCATTGTCGTGCGCAATTTCTATTATCCAACCAGATTGGATAAACAAAGCAAGGGAGAACTGGAAGAATGACGAAGAAGTGTGGGAACTTATTCGAAAGTTACAACAAAATTCTAGTACGTCTGATACATTTAGCTAGCAAAATGATTCGTTATGGTACAAAGATCGCTTATACCTCTGTAAGAATTCCCAGCTAAAACAAAAGATTCTTATGGAATTGCACACTTCTCCCTTAGGAGGGCACTCAGGATTTTTAAAAACTAACCATAGGGTTAAGAAGGAATTATTTTGGGATGGCCTTAAATCGGATATTCAAAAGTTTGTGGCGGAATGTTTGGTTTTCCAACAAAATAAAGTTGAAACAATTAAGACACCGGGTCTATTACAACCTTTATCCATTCCAAGCCAACGTAGGGAGGAGGTTTCAATGGATTTTATCACAGGTTTACACAAGTCTGAGGGAAAGAGTGTCATCATGGTGATAGTTGACAGACTTACCAAGTATGCACACTTTTGTGCATTATCACATCCATTTAAAGCCAATACAGTTTCTACTGCATTTATGGAAACAATTCAAAAGCTACATGGAAACCCAAATATTATTGTAAGTGACAGAGATCCCATTTTCACTGGAAATTTTTGGACATAATTATTTTCTTGTCTTGGTACTCAGTTAGCTCATAGCTCATCTTATCATCCTCAAGCTAATGGGCAAACTGAGATAGTAAACAAATGTTTGGAAGGACATCTTTGTTGCTTTGTATCTGATAAACAGACACAATGGATCAAATGGTTGCCTCTGGATGAATGGTGGTATAACACTTCCTTCCATACAGCAACAAAAATGACCCCATTTATGGCACTTTATGGATATCAGCCACCATCCATCACATCATATTTAAGAGAAAGTTCTAAGGTTCAAGCAGTGGAACATCACATCGAACATCAACAACAAGTCCTCCAACTCTTAAAGGATAACCTTGTGTTGGCACAGAATAGAATGAAACAAGAGGCAGATCAACATCGCAGCGAAAGAAGTTCTGATGTAGGTGATTGGGTATTCCTATGGCTACAACCATATAAGCAAATGTCCCTCAAGCAAGCTAAGAAGGATAATAAATTATCACCAAAGTAT